>CM071643.1:13230629-13578433 GCA_036419045.1 Scirpophaga incertulas
TAATTTTCGCTCGTATTGAGCAGGCAAAGAATACTTAGTTTTAGTACTAACTAGCTGTGCCAGGGACTTCGTCCGCGTGGAATGTAATAGAAAAAAAATAGTTTTTTTTTGTTTTTGACATTTTTTTTCTAAAATAAAAGTAGCCTAAGTTACTCCTTATTATATAAGCTATCTGCCAGTGAAAGTTCCATTCAAATCGGTCCAGCCGTTCCAGAGATTAGCCGGAACAAACAGACAGACAAACAAAAAATTAAAAATATGTATTTCGGCATGTGTACCGTATATAAATTCATATGCATGTAGTAGAAAGCGGTTATTTTAATATTACAAACAGACACTCCAATTTTATTTATTTGTATGTATGTATAGATAACGTCATACTGAGAAAATCATGGTGGTCGGTGTTTTCGGTCACGTGATATATAGATAATAAAACTTCGATTTTAAATTACAAATATAAAATTAATCTTACGTTTTTATGAAAAAATAATATAATTTTTGCATTGCTCAGTACCAGTACAATAACTATAAAAATAACATTATTTCACATTTTTATGTTATAACATGAAAATAGCCTATTTGGTATATGTATGTATATGAATCATGTTAAAAAAGTAAAATAAATAATGAATAAAAAAATTTGGGTTTGCTTTTATAATTAGGCATTGCTATCCAATTGATTTATTCTATGACAAGGAATTATAATTGAAAACCACTTTAAATATATTTACAACTTATTATCTCATGACAATTACGGTATATAATATTCACACTATTTACAAACAGCTTTAACTTATAAATCATTCAAATCAATTCTTTTTTGTAATTTTTAAAAACAAGTAACGTACATACAGTCCTCTCTCTGCCAGTCTGTTTGACACTAAAATTGTTGCTTCGAGCATGCTGCCAGGGCATTGCGGGGAGCTTGGCGCGGGGATCTTGTACTGTTTTAGGTTTTTCTTTATTATTTAATAGAACATCGAAGAAAATTCAATAGAAATTGTAGTCAAGATCGAAAGCTTTCTTATGGTGCAAATTTCATAGATTAGTATAAGCAATTTCAGAGAGAAATTGCAATTAAGTTTTAAAAAGACGAGATTTTGTGATTTTTTTTACATGAGTCAGTTAAAGATATTACAATTTTGATTAATAGGATTCATTTTATGTATCCTTAAGAATAACATTTTTTTTTGTAACTCTTGAACAAACGGTTTACTCAACAAATTTATTCAAAGACACAGTGTTTTTGAGATTTCAACCATGTTATCCCCTTAAAATAGTAACACTTTTTTACTTTCAATAATTAATTAAATCAACAAACGAATAATTAATATAAATATTGCGTTTACTAATTTAATGTTATATTTAGCGCTATCTATTAGTAAATAGTTTCTATTAATTTTATGCCATTAACAGAAACAATAGGCTTGTTGCCTAAATTTCAGTAGTTAGATACTAATATACCTTGATGCCTATTATATACAAAATAATTATTATTTTTGAAAAAAATGCTTATTTATAAGAATAATTTTGCATTTAATTAAATATTTGACATTAGTCATCAAAAACGCTCATGACTGTCATGGCGTCTTGAATGACGTCACGCCGTGCAAAACACAGCTGTTTTAGTATCGGAATATTCGGTATTGTGAAGTTATTTTAATAAAAAATGGATTCATCGTATTACAAGTACTGCATAGTGCCCCAGTGTACAAGCACAAGTATAAAAAACACCAAAAAAATTATTTATATACGTGCCAAACAATCAGCAGATACGTAAAAAGTGGCTGACACTCGCGAGAAGTAAGTAAGTAAGTAATTTTGTTAATGGCAATGGTCGCGAGAAGGAATGATGCCCATTCTTTTTCGCACTTCCACAAGACACTTGGGAATGACATTTTGACTATGACGTCGCACGGCGTGACGTAACACTTTTTAATTGGTGTTTGCTGTCACGTGACTTATGGCTTATTTTGTGCAATTTATGTAAAAAATATAAATAATCAAAAGTTATTATTTTATAAAACTTTGTTTTTTCATAATTAAATGATCATCTTAATAGTTATGCAACCTAATGCATCAGATTTGTCCATAGTGGATACAAGCCTATTATGAACCTAAAAGATAACTAGGTAAACATACGGATATATGTCATAAAATGTCAACTCTAAGTTAAAGTCTATCCGACTCTAATCTGAGAGTTGAAATTTCATGAATATTCTTTAATTGTAACTTCAACAATCATTTTATATAGTGGGGAGTAATAATATATATTACAGATTCTGTGAGGACAGATTAGACGATATTGAAAAGTGCAATAAATTGAACGTACAATATAAGGCGTCTATACCAAATAGCAACGTAATGAGTTTGGGTGGATTCATTTAAAAATGATAATAACATTATCCAATCTGGTAATTGCAACGATATCGGTTGTCAGTCAATATAAGTTCAATATCAGAATTAACTGCATTATGGATAACCGGGTAACTTGCATGGTTCACTATTAACATATATCTATGTATAGTCAAATAGTATTAAGTGTATTTGTATATGTACGTTATTAAAATGTTGAATAATTGGATGCAAGCGCAAATATAGAAATCTGTTATAGACAAAGAGTTATTACTAGTGTGAACATTAAATGCTTATGCACATACCCTGTCTCTCTGAACGGAGGAAGAGATTATTATGTGGTATACATTTATTAAACAAAACTAACTATGGATTCATTTTTAGTCACATTGTATTTGGTTTAAGACAAGATTCTGTATCAGAGTACCAGCCTATTTAAAGGTTAAGAAAACGACGCTTCAACAGCTACGCTTGACGCTAAGAGCTGCAATTGTGTTGAAAAAATTTTAGAATTTTTAAATTTGATGTATGTAATGGACAAAAATTTTTGAAGCGTCGTTTTCGTGGAATAGGCTGATCCTAATGCTATGACTGGCCCCCAGTCATATGAACTGCTTTCATGCCGTCGCTGAGGTCGCTATCTTGTTTCTCATCTTCTGTACACTCTGCACTTGTTTTGCTCAGTATTTCGTAGTGAGCCGCTTCTTCTTTAGGTGGGCTTGTGGCATCTAAAATGTACCTTCAATAAGAGAGAAAAAAGTATGTTTTAATGATGCGATGGAGTGTAATTGGCGACAAATTTATTTAAACAATAATTTTTCAAATAGTTATTTCTGCAAGTCGCTTAATTTTTTCGATACTTGTTTCTACGAATAGCCTGATAGTATAGTCTCCGACTAACAGTAACTCGCTTTACGATTAGATCAAAGGTCAGTAAAGAGATAGTAATTTTGAGTTTTTCAAAATGAAGTGGTTTTAAAATGAACTAGGAGTACAGTTTATATCCACTTCCTCAACTGTCTCCTGCACTACCATTGTCCAGAAGTAGAACTGTATATCCCCCTTTATCTACTTATATTCAGGGACAGCGAGAAGAGTATCACGTGAACGCGATGGACACATTATGTACGTACCCACAAGCTCTGAAGAAAGATGCAGCGGACGGGTTATGCGTGAGTGCCGTAAGCCGCACGCAACGCATGTGTGTACTACGCGCTAGACGCTCCAGGACGCATAGTACGCGCTGCCCAAGCCCTCGCCGGCGTCCATCTACCTCTACCTGCACCTCGTAACTGCAAAAAATCAATAAATATTAAACATTCATTCATTGAGACTCCCTCATTGATTTCCAGAAACTTAAGTAAGTTAAGTCCAGCATATGTTCAACAAACTTATAACAAATCTGTAGAAGGGTCCATTGTCCAGCTTGGAATTTTAAAGAAATTGCCAATACGGATAAAATTTAGAGAATTTTGCTGTAGTATTAAATTAAACCAATTTCGTGTATATTTTTCAATATTTTGTTATAAAATATTAGAATTTATTAAAAGAAACGTCTTTAAAGACAACTACGTGACTATGTTGAAATGACAAAGTTTATCGCCATTTCGGGCAAAACAGGTGTGGCGATATATTTTGTTTATTTACTACTTACACGAAATGTGTGACAGTTCTTAATAATTTCATTTCATCATCTTGTATGATGTAATCCATTCGTAGTAAAGTTATTGAATGAGTGACAAATTTTCAGAGATATGAAAAACTCTAAACAATAGCTATATTTTTTATGATTTATTTTCATTGTGTATAAAAAAATAAGACAACCATTTACGCACTAACTTTGACTAAACATTTACTAGTGACATGCTACACTTATGAATGATATCTTTAATATGACCTTTCGTGTTACCGCTAAAGTCAATGAATTCTCTCACTGTGAAGGCCAGTTTTTACACCAAGTTATCTATCTGGTCGAACGTTTCGCTTGAATGTTGCCCCCGGCGATAATAGCTGCCTGCCCAACAAGCTCCCAAATAATGACGACATCGTAGGCGGCTGATAATCGTTAAAAAAAATTATCGTAAACGTGCAATCTACCACGTGTATTTAATTTTTAAATTTATTTAGCAAAATTCGGAGCTGTTCAAAAAAAATCAACTGTTGTCATAACAGACCTAATTTGCTAACCGAATTAGTTTCGTCAATATTTTACAAGCTGGACTGGTAAGTCCAAGTCTGTTTACAGTTGACATGCAATGACTGCAAGCTAGTAATTGGGCTCGGATTGCTATCGGCAGCACAGTTGGTATGCGATCGAAGTGAAAGTGAAAAAGAAACGGTAAAGCAGTGATGTTTTCTGGAAGTGTGTTATAAAAAGTTACACAGTTCCCTAAGAACGAACCTCTAGTTTTTTGAAGCCTGTATGTTGGAACGGCAAGTTTATTTTTATTTCTCGTGTTTAAATGATTAATTTGATAATTTGTATTAAATGTATCGTAGTTCTTATAAACATATATTAAATTTTCATAAATATATTGACACGCTAATGTCATTATATTTATATCCTTCAATAAATATCTGAGTGATTCTCTGTTTTTAACCGACTTCAAAAAAAGGAGTGTTCTCAATTCGACCGTATATTATTTACGTTTGTTCGCCGATTACTTCGCCATTTTTGAACCGATTTTGATTTTTTTAGTTAGAAAGAAGATACTCCCGGAATGGTACTATGGTGAGGATATCAGGGTCTGATGATGGGATCCTGGAGAAATCGAGGCGAACCGTCAAATTTTATGGGCACATGTACCGCGTTTTACATATTTTCTAAAGTTATATTGGCATTTGCTTCTGGCAATCATAATGTAATGCTGCTGAGCTGATGATGGAAGATGTAAGTCCTCAATTACTAGGAGTTAGGAAATAGTTCTTTCAACATTAATATATGGATTTATACTTCTCTTCGTAACTTTTATAAAGAGAAGTGCAGGTTCACTAAACATTTCTTTTGTTATGAGAAAGTACCATAAGACCAGGATCTGATCATGGCATCCCAGGAAATCGAGGTGAACTGTCGAAACTCACGACTGTGTCGATGTTTGAGCTTGATTAATTTATATTGATGTGCACTTTGGTGGGTTGTGACTGTAACTAAGAGTCTGATGATGAAGAAAAAGGACAGTCAAGGAAACTTCTCGACGTTTTACAGTTACTATCTAAGAGAACTTTGCACCCTCTGTTATGACTACGTCCTAAAGCATGTTTCATGATGTAGAATTGTAGACCATCACCATTCGAGGGATTTCAAGAACAATGTACAGTTACATATGACGTGACAGTTACAGACGACCTCCATAGTCGAGTGGATAGTACACCGGTTTCAAGGTGTCGCCATCTCTGAGGTCCCGGGTTCGAATCCCGGTGGGGGCAGATGTTTGTGTGATGAATGCGAGCATTTGTGTCTTAGTCATGGTTGTTGACATATATTAAAAAAAAAATATATATATATATATGTATGTCTATCCGTTACCCTAGATCCCATAGCACAAGCCTTACAGAGCTTAGTTTAGGCTAGGTAATTGGTGTAAGTGTAATAAATATTTATATTTTATTTACATATGGTTGAGCCTACTTAATACTGTGCAATATGCCAAAACCTTTAATTCGTACAATAATAGAAATACCGGAAATACGAAGAATAATACAAAGAAATCCTCTACCTATTGGACCTGAATTTAAGTTATCGCGTCAATCGCGTCATCTCTAATAATGCTCGTTCGTCGTGTGGTTTGTCTCAACAGTTTGTTTGAATCTAAGTCAAACAATGCTATTCTTTCCAATGTTTTAACTCGACTCAAAGCAACATACACCTGCCTCTTGGCGAAGTTTTTCTTGCAAAGATCTATAACAGCTTTGTCTAGTGTAGTTCCCTGTGATTTGTGAACCGTAACTGCCCAGCTTAAAATTAAAGGTAACATTTGGCGCTCAACATCTCCATATCCTTTTGTTGCTGGAAACGTCACAACATTTGGTGTAATTGGTACCCAGCCATTTTCATTTTCCTTCCAACGGTATCATCATCAAATTTGACTAACACACAATCCGGTAACACTCTTTCAATTTGTTCTCTCCGAAGAGCAGGCCATACGATTTTTTAACAATGCCCATTGCTCCATTTACAAGGCCATCTGACACAGATATATTTCGCCTTAGCATAACGCGCGATTCTTCAACTAACGTTAGCGATGACAATAAACCTCCACAGCTATTTACATCCTTCGGCATTACGTTGGGCGGTGGCGTCTTTCCATAAGTCGCGAGATTGGTCTAAGTCGTTTATGGTATACATTTTGTGTAAGTATTTTAGAATTATCCGTTGTCATTTTATGTAAGTGTCAACTTGTTTGACTGATTTCGTCAACTTGTTTGAGATTCGTACAGCAACTCCGTCAGCAAATTCCCCGTTTCCCGCAAATTCGTTACTTCGCAAAACGAAAATTGATACCACAACAGGTTATTGCGTATCAAAGAAAGGCGATGGCTACGACCTTCCATACTTTCATTACTTAATCTACTTGACATATATGCTCTCATATTCGACAATTTATTTTCGCGCTCCTCTGGCGTCTCACTGATTCTTTTTACTTTAGTTTTGATCTTAATTTTTTCTAAGCGTTACCGTCTATCATTTTCTGTCGCAAGTAACCGTCGTTTTCTCATCCGAGAGGCATTCTTGCCAGGTCTATCCATCTCTAAAACTTGTAAAATAAACTAATTTTTAACTTCAAAATTGAAAAATCAAAAACTAAAAAACCAAAAAATGGTTAACTTAGCACAAAGTAATTCGAATTATGATTTACATAGAAAATAAACAATCAAGTACTAAAAAGTAAGATATAAGTTTTTTAATTAAATATGAGTACTGTGATTAACAGCTTAAGAATTTTTTATTTCCACACGCGTCAGTTCAACCTACCTAAATCTTAAACTATAAACAATATTTACATGATATTTTTGTACAATGAAAATTCAAACCAAAAGTATTTTTTATTTCAACATTTTATATTATAGATAGCGCTCTTTCTTTTCTCTTTATTGGAGCACGAAAATACTTTCAATGAAAAAACCGCAGATCCCCACAATAGTATGCCATACGTCATGACACTATGAAAATAATTGAAATAGACCATCTTGCCGTTTCAACGTTAGTCAGTTGTCGTACTTTATATATAGCATATGAAGCAGAACTAAGTCTGCTTGCCAAGGTCTCAATATGGGGATCCTATTGCAATCGAGAGTCGAGTGTAATACCCAAAAATGTTGTACTGTCAGTGAATTCTACAGTTTCATAATTCATTTTCACAATATTGTTCACTGTTCTTACATTAGGCAATGAAAATTTAACACATTTAGTTTTATTTGTGTTAAGTGTGATAAGTTGTTCATTGTGAACCAATGCAATACTTTAGGTAGTGTACTATTAAAAACGTCAGTATTTGCATCTCCCCTTTCAATCTTAAATATTAATGAAGTATCATCTGCAAATAGTACTGCATCGCACAAGCTATTAGTGAAGTAAGGAAGATTATTAATATAAATTAAGAAAAGCAATGCTCCCAATATCGATCCCTGAGGTACACCCATAATTATAGGAGGCCCCAACAGACTGAGTTCCGTTAATTACAACTTTTTGAATGCTATTAGATAAATAAGACTCAATAACACAAATTGCCTCCGTAGAGACACCATAATGTTTATGTAAAAGTATTTGATGACTAACGCAGTCAAAAGCCTTGGAGAGGTCACAGAATATACCGATTACATTCTGTTTACTCTCCCAAGCAGCAAAAATGTTTTTGAGTAGTGCAACTGGTCGATGCACTACTGAGTAGAGCATCAGTAGTGCATCGAGTAAGTTAGTAAAGCCAAATTGATTATTATGTAAAAGTTCATTGGATGCGAAAAAATCTGTTAGCTGATTTGAAATAATTTTCTCAAAAATTTTGCTTAATGCAGGTAAAAAGGAAGGAAATAGGCCTATAAAGGTAATCCCGTTAACGTAGGTACCGCACGTAATTTATACCTAACCTAATTTTTTACACTTATAAACCTTATTTTTTACACTTAGCAGTTGGAAGTGGATAAGTAATGTGTTTAATATAGTATAAAGAAATTTTAGAAATTCTAAAAAAGCCTTTAATATAAAACTACAAACAAACACTCGAGCATTATTTATTCACTGAATAAAAAGTTACCAACTTTACAAGCTGATATCGACTGATAAAATAAGAATTATAACTTAGTAGAACTAATTGTCATTGCCATGAGTTCGTAAGATGATAGAATGCGGATCAATCTAATTTTGTGAAGCAGCTCATATCAACGTCGGCATGCAACTAATTTACAAAACTCGGCTAGAGGTCGTTACCAAGCAACTAAACAAACTCTTTAGAGGTCATGAAACACGATTTCGGATGCGTGAGTATCTTTGAACTTACAAGCGACACGGCAAAGTTGACATCACGATTTTAGCTTTACTGTACAGTATGTATGCCTGAGCGTTGGGTGCTCTCCGCTCTCTATCTCGAAAAGGGTTGAGCGTATAGAAAAAAAAGTTGAGACAAAAGTTATAGCAAATATTTTATCTTCAATTTTTATAATAGGTATTGAAGTGATTAGAACCATAGAAACGGTGATAATTGCAAAAAACCGATTTTGTGACCTTTGACCTCGAATAACCTAAGACGCAGACACGAGATAATATGAGACTTTTGACACAACTTTCAAAACGCCAAAGTAAAGCTATATACGAGTTTCCAGCTTATTATTTCAAATTCCGAGGTGAAACCCTAAAGTGACTGGACTATGCCACAGTCTGTTACTTTAAGTTTTAGGCTAACCGATGGCGACCACTCCCTCAGAATAGTGGCTGCAAAGTTGGTCGCTCGTACCCGATATTAATGCTATTTTATTAGTGTCTTTAAATGCATATTTACCTGATTTTTCAATTTATATGTACCATTTTTGCTATTCGATATAGGTAAGGAGTAAGGAAAGTACTAAGTATAAGATAATTTATTAAGACACAATTAATACGACACGATGATTAAATAAGTCAGGAACAATAATAATAAATATTACCGCATTTTCAATAGTCTGCAGGTAAATTAAAATTATAACAGTATAAATGGGATCCGCCTAATACAAGATTAAGTCTTAGGTAATAAAATTAACTTCTGTTACTGTTACTTCAGAAGGTTTCGAAATTAACCCGAACGTAACAATAGTTGAGAATAATGTCATTAATGATTTTCTTATACACCATATATAAGAGTAGAAGTGGTTAAAATGGTTGCTGTTCTCTACTTTTTGCTGTAAGACGAAAATAACTGCTAATAGCTACGCAACAATCCATAGGACTTAAATACTATTATACTCTGTCCATTATATTATTTTCTTTTTGACAGTTTAAGATATTTTGAAATCAGTGATGAACTCGCAAGTTACCGATTCGATTAAAACAGAATATCGATTTTATTTAAGAAGAACTTTTAATCGATTTAATGCAGCGATATTATTTTTATTATAAATATTAAATTCGTTTATCTGGTTTTTTCAAATACATGAAATAAATTGTCATATATTGTCAGTATAATGCCATCGAATTGATATGGGCACAAATTAAAGGGAAGGCAGCAAGAAATAACACAACGCCGCCGTTTACAGCAAATAAAATGTTGCAGTTATTAACTAGCGCGTGTGGTGATGTGACGCCTGAAAACTGGGCGAGTGTTGTACAGAGGACAAAAAAATTAATAATGTCTGATTGGGATCGAGATGTTGCAATTGATAACATGATGGCACAAGAATTGGTTATTTATGTAACAGAGGACTTAACTGACGAGTCTAGCGTAATTTACGAAGAAGAATCTGATGAATCTATGTAATAAATAATGTAAATAAATTTACTTGTTTAATTTTTATATTATATATATGAAAAAATAAAGTTTTACACATGCCAAGTAAATTAGGCAAAATTTTATATTTTTGGCGAATTACCAATTACCTAGCTAGTTTGTTAAAAAAATGGTATGTATGTGATTTTCTAAGTATTCTTGATCATAATTCTTGATTTAAACTTGACGTAGATTTTATTAACTACATATGCGTTTTAATATTAAAATTCACATACCTATAAATAATGTAAGGTAGCTGTCGAGAAGGAAATAAATAAATTTACAAATATTTGATTTGAAGACAATTTATCGATTTATCTGATTTCAAGAACTGCTTATTGTCTGTGGTAGTTTGTTATGCACAGAGCACTTCACTATGTGGGCGTTACCCGTCTAGAAAGTATATTATTACTGTAGTACTATAATTTGAAAATAGAAACAATATTTCATACGCGCGATCTGTCAAAAGAAAATAACATAATGGACAGAGTTTAATAATTCTTACGCTTAGTATAATATCACTACATTACTAAAATAAAGTCGCTATCCGCCGTCTGTCTGTCCTTATGTACTCGTATGCTGATCTTTAAAACTACGCAACGGATTTTGATGCATTTTTTTAATAGATAGTGATTCTTAAGGAAGGTTTATATGTATAATACATGCATAATATATTAGAGAAACACTGATAAATTTAGAGGTTTCTAATGTGATGTCGTAAATAAGCACGTTTTTTGAGCTTATATTGCAAAAACGCTGGCTGAACCCTACGAGATAGACCAAAATAATGTACTACAGTATTGTCCACCTTAAAAAGTTCAACAAAAAAGTCCGCGATGGTACTCGTATATCTATCTCTTAGGGATAACCCACCATAACCATTTTTTCATTGCACCCGTGCGAAGCCGGGGCGGGTCGCGAGTAGTATATAATTCTTAGTAAGATTCGTAACTTGCTATGTGTTGTGTTTTTGTATAACTGCTATTACACAATTTTGAATTGTATTAACCAAAATAAGCCTTACCCAAATATGCTTTTGAACTCATATTTTCTCATATAAATAATTTGAAAAATGAATATAAACAAATAAAAACAAACGATTTCAATGTTTAGACTACATACTATATAACAGCACTACATCACATCGCTGCACTTGTTGTAATAACATCAAAAACATCACAAATGACGCTTGAGATTTCCAGAACACGATATAATTAGCGAAAATACCGAGCACTGACCGTTGGAAAGTTCATCTCATAACTGTGAAGATATTCGGATATTTAAATTTGATATGGTAAAATTCATGAAAAGAAATCTGAACCGTTGTAACGGCACCGTCGTCGACACAAAACATATGCGAAACACTGAGCGTTATTTTAGAAAGCTGATGGCTGGATACATCTTAGGATGACTAAGATTGACTGAAGAAAGTTTATCGTCCTAGACGACCAGCTGCGAGACGTCACAGCTTATCAGAGGCGAGCTGGCGATATCAGGGGCGAGCAGAGTAGGCGACTGGCGGGAATCTGATCAAACAGAGTTCGGCGTTCGAAAGATGCAGATGCGGCGGTGGCTGGTGCTGTGCGGCGTGTTGGCGGCGGCGCAGGCCGCGAGGATCCTGGTTGTGTTGCCGACCAATACCAGAAGCCACTACGCAATGTACGGCAAACTCGTCGAGGCACTGGCCAAGAAACGCCATCAGTTGACTGTTATTAGCCATTTTCCAATGGTGAGTCAGCAAATGGCTTTTTACACGAAAATTTCTGTGTTCTGAATTCTTATTTTTTATTATATCATTATTATTTCTTTAATCACTCTGATTTATTTTAATATAAATTATACATCAAAAGATCATCATTATAGAATTTCATCTAAAAATTTTGTTTGAAAAATATGATTTAGCGATAAAACAAGTTTAATTTATTAATATTTTCATTTTTTTACAATCATTTTAATATAGCTTATTTTCTATTTCAATTAATTTTACTACACATGTCACACGTCTGTAGTAATTGAGATAGTAAATTATTGAACTCTTGTATAGTTGGACATATCATACGCCAAAGCATGTGATAGTATTATAAGTTACAATAATATATTATACACATATCCCGCCCACTATAGGTCACCGTACTAACACATATAACATTTATATGAAAGAGTTCTTACGTATATCTAAGAATCACAATTTAACTTCAATAATTTACTATATTTGCATTCAATTTCAGAGATTTATTAAAGTGATGTACTATGTGTTACAATAGCATTTTATATATGGCCCCACTAGAGGTTTGAGCCTGAAAGATTGAAATATTAAATAACTACCCTAACCATGTTAGTCGACTTTAGATACACTTTTTAGTATAGCCGCGGGTGTTTGCAAGTTGGCTCACGACTTTTTTTCATCACTTTTCATAACGACCTCCATAGTCGAGTGGATGGTACCTACATCGGTTTCAAGATGGCGCCATCACTGAGGCCCCGGGTTCGAATCCCGGTGAGGGCAAATGTTTGTGTGATGAAAATGAGCATTTGTCATGGTGGTTAAAATATACATATTTCTATCAAAAATATTTATAAATAATATATGTATGTCTATACGTTACCCTAGATCCCATAACACAAGCCGTATAGCGCTTACTTTGGGCTCGGCTAATTTGTGTAAGTGGGTGTAATACTAATACAAAAAATTTTATTCACATTAAGAGGAGAGTAAGAAATCTGTGCATGTAAAATAAGTTAAGAAAATGCAGTCAATGTCGAATGAAAAATATAAGTGTATGTATAGTACCAGTGCGTTTAAGTTTCTATCAGAGTTTAAAACATTATGTTATAATTAAGTAAACAAAATGTTTTTAAAATAATAATAATAATAATAGCGAGCTAGTGTTTCAGTACTAAAAATGTAAATTGTTGACAAATAATAACACTAGTTAATTATGTTGACATTAATTCATGCACAATGCACACACAAAAGGAATGAAATACTCTTCATTGATACAGACAGCTTGTGAGTTGCCCCCTTCACCTCGCTGTCTGCAGCCTTATCGTGGCACGCGAATTTGATTCCCCGGACTTACACAACATTTATTTCTGTATATATTTATCTTTAACAAGCATGTACTTTATAAACTTCATCTACAATCGTATTTCTTACAGAAAAACGCTCCAGACAACGTCGAAGAAATTAGTTTGGCGGGAACAATACCGGAAATAACAAATAATCTTACAAAACAAGAATTCTCATGGAAGCCGGAAATGGTTCGAAATTTGGAGAGCATCATGAAAGAGTGTGTGCAAGCGTGCGATGTTGTATCCCATCTGCCTACGGTCAAAGCCTTAATAAACTCGACGGTGACCTTCGATTTGGTGATAGTTGAGGTTTTCGGAAGTGAATGTTTCCTTCCGTTAGGACAAAGATTCCAAGCTCCTGTCGTGGGTTTCCTGTCGAGTGTGCCTCTACCTTGGTTCAACGAGCAACTGGCAAACCCGGAAGCAACGGCCTACGTTCCCTCTTACATGACAGGTTTCGGACAACACATGAACTTGTGGGAAAGATTTGTCAACACATTGTCTGTTATTGGAGCCAAATATCTATACAAGTACAAATCTCAAATACCTTCACAAGTACGTATTTGAAATTTAACTTGTATTTTATTTAAACACAATTTAACATTTATAGTAATAATATCATAACAAATTAAAGTTAATATTACTTTTTGTTTTAGATTATTGCAGATCGATTATTTGGTCCTGGTATGAAATTGGAAACATTGGCGCAAAATTACAGTTTGGTGATATCCAACAGCCACTTCAGTATAAACGAAGTCCGTCCATTAGTTCCTACTTTAGTTGAAGTTGGCGGATTGCATTTGGATGAAAGTCAGAAACTTACAAAGGTAAGCCTATAACAATTACATAGCATTTAAACGTCAACGTTGCGGCGTGTATACTAGGACCCTGTAACGAATATATTATAGTTTTATCAAGTTGTAACTGATGCTCATTGAGTTTTTGAAATAGATCATCGCGATAGAGTTTACATAATGAAAGTGCTGACAAGAAAGGTATCTAGATGATTTCGTCATTTCTTGAAATTGACCAAGCCCAATCTCGACTCTTTCCTAACTCGTGTTAAATTGTCTTCATTGTATATTGTTGTTCTTTTGCTTCGGTTTTTTCTTGTTTGTTTTATTTTTAAAACTTTTCACTTACTTAACTACGCAAAATGGTCTTATTTAAATGGTAATTATTTGCTAAAACGAGGAGCATGCTTGTAATTAGATTAATTCAATAGTACAATTGTACATTATACATTATCGATATCATATTTTTTTTTAATTGTATTAAGCTTGCTTTATGTTTATTAAAGACAAAATTATCTTCTTTTGGTTTTCGCCGAGATTTTAGTTTAAAATAGCTTTTTAAAGGGCGTGTACGAGTCATGTGGTTATTCGGGCAGTGAAAGTATAGATGGAGGAAAATTAAAATATAACTATATTTACAGTTTGTATCAAAATATACAAACAATGTCAACAATACCCAAAATAGAAAATAAATAGATATAAAGCTGTAACATTATAGTAGAATATATAATGATAAAGAATTTTAATGAAGGGTGAATTAAAGTAAGAATGCAGACTAAAGGAATTTTTTTTTTATGACACCACTTGCATGCCGCATAGAAAAAGTGCCGAATGAAAAGAAATAAGTAAGGCAAGTGTCACGTTAAGTAAATAACATCGCTGTTTGGATTGTGTCCGGATTACCGACATTTTCCTAAGTACAAATATCGAGCGGTCGATGGAGAGTATCTATAAATCATAGATCGCGTATGTTGAAAAAAATGGCAAAAATCTTAATATTAAATCAACTCCATATACAAAAAATAAAAGAAAGTTATAAAAGTAAATATAGTAGATGATATAAAACAAGTATTTCGCATATCATCAGCGTTCCCAATAGACGTTATCGGGATCATAAAAACTCTGTTGCAGCAATCGCATATCAGAACACGAATGGTGGGCATGGCGAAAGGAAATTATAGCTTGTATTCTTTCGAGTATCACTCGTGTCCACTGATATAAATGTTATCTTTCATGAAGCTATAGTTATGCATAATTGTGTTAAAGTCAGTGGGTCATCGTCGTTACGCGCCGATACCCCTGCGTTAGATCTGCCAATCAAACAGCAATATCTTGATGCGATTATTAAATTTCCTGTTTACCTTTGGATAATACTCGAGAAGGTTCTCTACCAATAGTAAATATTCATACATTGTGATTATACTTTTAAAGTACCTGACTTTTATTAATGAATGTTTTATAATATATAAGAAAACATTAAAATCTCGCTGGTACAGATATGTATAAATAATTGAAAATTATTAATTATTAAAATTATAAATTATTAATAATTGAAAATTATTAAAAATTACATATCACAAATATTAATTTGGCGACCAAGTATAAATTTGACAAAACTAGCGACTTAAGAAAATAAAATTAGTTTAAAGCGTATTATACATTATTGACTTATTGCTTATATAACATTACAATCATATCAAGCTCCATGATTAACGCGGACCTTTCGATATCGGACGTCAAGAGGTTGATTGCGATTAATTAAACATCACTAGAGATCATCTGCCGCCCATTCTTTGCAAATCTATGAGAAGCATTTTTATAACAATGTAGTATAATAGTTTTATGCATAAATAAGATAGAGATAATCAAAGAAATGTATTTAGCAACGTGCAGAATGTTTGAATATTCTGATATTACACCAAATATTCCGCGTATTTGGTATCTAGACAAATATTACTTGAACAGATTTACAAAGCATTAAATATTATATCATATTTATAGACATTTCAAATGATTTCTTCTTAGTCTCAAATTTTTAAACATGTAATCGTGCAATAATCTATGAGGGCCGCACCATATGTTACATACTCTTTATTCACACGCTTCTTATGCACGCTTGTTCAACTGCGGAATAATACGATTTTATGGATTTTTCACCACAGCCTTCCCGACATCATACAAACCTTATAGAGATGAACTTATGTTCGTATGCAAATTGCATAAGAGCCGAGTTTTACTTTTTATGTAATTAACCAAAAGTAAATAGCGCGATATACATAACGGGATTAAATGTAGAACATAGAACCACAATCAAAATTGATTGTGTCTGATACAGCGTGTGCGGTTTGACCTATCGGCACTGTTAACCTATATTGATCGCACAATAGGTTTTGCCTATCGCACCGACCCCGGACCTCTATACCCTGCGTACCCTTTGAATCATAATATGATAATATCAGACGAAAATTATTACTAAATTATCCATTACAATCTCATTAATAATTTCTCCATTACAATCTCTTTTATAATCGTACTTCTGTAGCTGAAAAATATTCAATCGTTCAAAAATAGTCTGTGTAAACCAGTTAACAAGAAATAGAAAAATTCCAACTTTTCGATTTATTTTTGATATCGTGTTTTATTTGCTATCGTTTTCTACGATACAAACAATTTTGCGCATTTCCTCTTTTTATTATAGATCTTTGTTAGTGTTGGTTCCCGAAGCTTGCTAGCTGTTTGGCAATAAGGATGTCTATATCTTATTTTAGCATGTAAACGCAAATCAAACTCATCGTACCGATTAATACCACGAAACTATTTCATTTTGCTTTCTTTAGGACTTGAAATCCCTTCTGGATGCTGCAAACGAAGGAGTGATCTACTGGAGTTTCGGTTCCATGTCGCGGATCGAGACTATACCACGGGACAAGCTGACGCAGATTTTCGCCGCACTGTCGGAGCTTAGCCAGACAGTACTCGTGAAGATGGACCGGCGGCTGCTCGCTGCTAACCTTACCGTACCTGACAATGTCTACGCAATGAATTGGATACCGCAATACGCAACGCTGTGTAAGTTTTACTATATATCGCCTTTATAATTAAAATTACTAGGGTGCCTAACAAGCATGGTATACTATTGCTACAGTTAATGGACATTTGCAACATTTGAATCATTTCTATTGATTCCGGATGTAAAAAGAAAAGACAGTATATGATTAGGGCTACATTGTATAAAAGAAACAGATGAGAAAACACAAAACAGTTTGGCCTCAGCCAAACACGGTGAGAACAATAAAATTATTATTACTAAAATGCCGCAGTACCAAATGACACTGCGTTATCGTATTTTAGCAGGATCTAAGACTGATAATATTTTTAAAAGTGAGCCTCTTCAGCTATCAAATCGTAGCTAAACCGTTTCGTTTGACCAATAGGATCTTTAGAAGACTTGATATTCCGGTGTTCTGATTGGTTTAATGCAATGGTTCAGATGTGTTTTAGCCGCAATGCATGCATACGCATGAAATTGAAACACCTATTATATTGCTAATACGATCATAATTACGTTAAAAATTAAAGAAATTAATGTTGTCTCTTTCTTGCAATCCGTATAAAAAACACGTTACATACCAAATCTCGGTGTCGAACCAACAACTTAAAATCTATGTAACTTTGTAACTTTTACAGATATTTAAAAAAATATTTCAATTTGTTGAAGTTTGAAGGTATATTTTTAGGCAAGCTTTTCACTCGCGGTTTCGCCTGCATAATATCAGATTTTAATTCTCTGTATTTCTTTTATCACATAAAAACTTTCATCTCCTATTTTTGCTCCTTTAGGGTAAAAGTGTTAGAAACTTATTTATTTATATCTAATCAAAAGCTTAATAAAAAAAAATTAAAAAAACTTTTTAAAAAACACGCTTTTTACGCAAAGACTAAAAAACGTTTGAAAAAACTTTTGTTTGTTATAAAGACTAAAAAACATTTGATCTAAAAAGTAGTAAATAAAAAAAAATTAAAAAAACTTTTTAAAAAAACACGCTTTTATTAAAAAGACTAAAAACCGATCTAAAAACTTGAAAATAAAAATAAAGTCACGCTTTTAGAAAATTTGGGTACATATCAAGAAAAATTTCTGATGACAAAAAGAAATGTAACTCAAAAATTTGTCTATAAAATTTAGCAAATTAGTCCAAGAACTCAATGACTATAAAAGCGTGGGGTGTTTTTTTTTATTTACTACTTTTTAGATCAAATGTTTTTTAGTCTTTATAACAAACAAAAGTTTTTTCAAACGTTTTTTAGTCTTTGCGTAAAAAGCGTGTTTTTTAAAAAGTTTTTTTTAATTTTTTTTTTTATTTACTACTTTTTAGTCTCGTGATTATTATAACAAACATAAAGAAATGTACATAATTGTTCAGAAAATGTAGTATTAGAATTAAACATATGCATTATATCAAATTCTATCTGTTTGCTTCATTGAACCAATTCTCATATTAAAAAGTTTTTAATTTATTACAACATAATTATGTATTTTTATGATTCGAAAATGATTGAATATTGTATTGTCATCTAGAATACACATGTAAAAAAAATTTGAGCTCGATTGGAGCAGTAGAAGTGGTCGAAAAATCGATTACAAGATTTGATCATGACAAACAAACAAACAAACAAACGGACAGAGTAAGTCAATAAAAAGCGTGTAAAAATGACATAGTTTGCACACTAATTTTCATCCCTTATTACAGCCTAGTTGTTTTTGAATAAATACATCTGTTTGGTTGCCCTACCCGCACACATCCAACACTAACATTTAATATTGTTGGAGATCTGGAACTATTAAAATTTCTGTTTTGGGTGTGCAGTGAGCATAGGATTACTACCGTTACCGTAGGTAGACTATCTACGCGTGCTTGCTACCTATGTATGTATGAAATCACCGTAAGAGTAACCGCATTCGTAGATTAGCGACTACTGAAATTTGTAATTAAATGTGTTTTGTTTTAAACAAAGTGTCGTTTAACATCATATATGGATAATGCGAAAAAAAATTATGCACGGGTTAATAGACATAAGGTGTTTTGGCAACTGACCTAACATAACAAGATCATTTATTTATTTCATAAGTATGATGGTCGATTTTTTTTTACATATAGTCACATTTTCCGGTCGCCTTATAATATTTGGAGACCTTTGCCGTGCATAAACATCTACGTCGCTCCCCACAAGATGCTTAGGGAAAATAGCAAGCCGTACGCCGCACGCCATAGCAAGTAGGGACTTGCTACGGCGAGTACGCACCGACAGGGCCGCGGTTGTGTACTATGGGTTCCCGTAGCCCCGTCACTTTTTGGTGCAGATGCGAGGTCCGTAGGGTTTTAGTTGGTAGGCCGCATTTACAATATGGCGGAGAATCCGATATAACCTCGAGCTGCTCCCAAGCACGAGGTATGCTGCACAACTGCATTACCCTACGCTAAAAAAAAGGAAATGAAACTTTATATGGAAACTACGTTATTTATAAAGTTTGAACGTATTTTTAGACTTTTGATTAGATATAAATTAATAAGTTGTAAAACCTTTAAAAAAGGGGTAAAATGGGGGATGCCACTTTTTGTGTGATGACGACAACCAAAAGCTTACGGTCCAGAAAATAAAAATATCAAATAAATACAGAGAATTAAAATCGGAAATAAAGCGGACAAATATTATTCCTATTTATTAACTCTTAATAATGAATATTAAGAATAAATAAAGGAATAAAGAAAAGTACAATATAACCAATTGCGCGTCATAATTACGTTCAAGATAGCAGAATCATCGAAATTATAGACGCTTTGTTAATTCGTCCTTTGATACTACAGGTCATCCAAACGTCAAACTGTTCATTTCTCACGGTGGCCTCCTGGGTACTCAAGAGGCGGTAGCATGTGGAGTGCCTATGCTCACAGTGCCCTTGTACGCCGATCAAGCACTCAACGCCAGAGCCATGAGGGACCGAGGGGTCGCAAGAACCATCACTCTGAGGGACACCAACCAGAACTCGTGGCGAAACGCGCTTCACGACTTGCTCGGAACAAGCAAGTATGTCATTGGTTTTATTGTCAGTGTTTTTCCCTAGTACCAAAACAATAAATTAAAAAAAATGATTATGCAATAAAAAATAATTAAATGACAATAAAAAAGAACGCGGAATACTTTCACACCTTATGAAGATGCTACTAAGTAAATCAATGTCGTTAGAGCCGACCAAGGGAATTAACCGCAATTATATATCACGATTCGGATAAGCAGAGTCAGAAGTGACACTTGTCTTCGAAACGTGATCATCGCGATGGTCAATCGTGCCATGTACCAACATATTTATAGCATTTCGAATTTCATTTTTAAATTTATCTGACGCTATTACGCTAAAGGAAGATCGTAAAGCAACCTGCATACACCTGCGAAGAAATCCAAAGGTGTATGTAGTCGACCAATCCGTGATAAAATGATATTATCACCATTAATCGTTGACATACTTTTTATCAACTGTTAAATCGGAAAGTGTATATGTATATAAGTCCATATATTTTTCTATAGATGTTATTTGTATTTGGAAGTCTTAGATTGTAGCGTTACTGGCTGAAATCGAATAATAAAAATTAACACAAATAATTATAGAAACACGGGTTAAATAAGGTAAACTTTCATAAAAATGATCAGGACGTATATTGTAATTATATATAGTCTATACTTCCATATTTACCAAAACAATCAGTTCCTCTACAACGGGGAGTTTCACTGCGCAATCAATTCAAAATGACAAAATCCGCAAAATAATCAAGGTCACCCACCTGTTATCAAAGAATTGTGAATCTTAAGTGACAGAGGCAGAATATGGTTGTTGGGGCGGAGATGTTCTCGAATAGTAGATATATGCTAGTAAATGCGTTGGTTGGTAGAGCTCCTACAAGATGGATGGACAATTTAGTGAAGATCGCTGGAAGGTACTGAATATAAGCATCGGTGTGTAGATTGGGGAACATACGTCTAGCAGTGGTCCCAGCTGAAATGATGACGATGAATTCAATTAATATAAAATTAATGCTTAAATACGCAATTAATTTGCACTATAAGATACCGATAAAGGGTTCTGGTAAATTAAGTTGGCGAAATTCTTTAATTCCGTATATTAACGTGTCCGTGTTCCGTATATTAATTATATTTATGTCAGGATAGTGATAGTAAGCTCAGTCTAATAGGGAATCTTGGTTGAAATAAAAAGTAATTTAAATGATCACCTATTTGTTGGATTCGTCTCCGTCAAGAATAACAGCATAACTATTCAAAAATTAGAAAGAAAACCGAAAAGAGGAATTACTTTTATCATAATATTAGTTCTGGAATTCACTAACACGTCAACATAAGTGTATCGCAAAAAGGTATCACACTACTCACTGAGTGTCAAACAGTCGAGGGTCGTAGAGTCAACTAGTTAATTATTAAGTTATGTAATGTTCGTAGAATAGGTATCTTTTTTACGCCGGTACTTATAAAATCGAATTTACGAAATATCGTCGTTGATATCGTCACTTATCTAGTTCAATATGTGCACTTAAGTTGAATTGGACGTGCCACGACAACAACAAAATCTATTAAGGCGATTAGGCTTCAGTTAGCCACGCTTCCCCAGTGCAGATTAATTGACTTCACATACAACTTTGAATTTCTCCGCAAGAGTGCATACTCTTCAACAAGAGGCAATGTGAATAGATTGACTCTTGTTCTCCTTCATCGTAGGAGCGTCAGGTAAATGTACATAATATATGAAATTGGAAAAACGAAAAAAACATAGGAATATAGAAGCACCAACCTCGGATCTAACGAATCTCGCCATTCGGAGCTTAGTGCCGATGAGACAACAGCGGTATCGAGGCTATTATATTTAATGACAATACATGTAAAGCTTGTTGGAAGAAAGTACTCAAAGAAAATTATTTCATAGGTTTCAGACAAAACTGTACGTAGTATAAACACGATTTTTTTAGTTAATATACGCGTGACATAATCATTTATTTACAATAAAAAATTGTATAAGAGGGCGTCCATATTGTATCGTGAGGTGTTTTTTTAAATTTTCTGTCCCTCCCTTCCTTTGACCTTATGCACCATGACACCGCGCTGGCAAGGCGCGGCCGTGTGTGGGGCTCTCCGGTCAAGAGGACCGGCCTACCCACTAAAACCCCCCCGAGTTCTCTGGGCCCATACGGGGCACATGGCGGAGTGCGCTCTCGCGATTCGACCGCCATGTGTCCTGGGGCCGGCTCGAACAAGAGTTGGTCAAGCCACCGCCAAAGGAGGGACTGTCATGAGATTTTATTTAACTCTCTACCCCATTCCCCAATCTCACGTGAGATGTTTCAAAATGTGGGTTTCTTACGTAAACGCGTTGGATTCTTATTGTAAAAAGAAAAAAAATTGCTTCGTGCTGTTATTTACGACTAGTTAAGACTAGTAATCAATATTGCTAAGAGTTATTATAGTGTAATAAAAATTGTACAATAGAATACTTAAATCGTGACTACTGTGATTAAAAAAAAGAATATCTGCTCTATTTTAGTCTGGAGAAACATGCGCGGTCTCAAGAGAGACTACTGGAACCAACATGTTCATATGATTTTGCTACAACTCACCTCGTACGCTTTCGTTCGTAGAGTAGGCTGACAGTGGTGCGAAAATAAACGATGGAGACACTGTACTATAAATTCAGATTAAATTGAGCTATTTGGTATAAAATAACTATGTTGGTTTGACAGTCTGTAGATGTATTACGTCGAAGTATGAGTGAAATTATTTTCTTTCGAACGAATGAGTGAATGATCTTAATCATTTAACGATTACGCTTAAGATTAAATCTACAGCATGTATAAATTATTTTATTTTTGTTTTAATCAGATAAAAAATTGCGTGATATTTGCCGAGACCCCCCCCCTCTCTGCAACGTAAGATTTGATGACTCGACCCCCTCCCCCTCTTAAACATCTCACGTAATTTATGGACGCCCCCTAACGTGATAATTTCAAGAGTCATTGACACTTTGTTGAAATTTGTGAACGATGATAACATTTAGTGTTTATATATTCCGCAATATATTAGAAATCATTAGTTGGGCTTTTATCGGCGCGTGATAATTGTCGGGATCTTGTGAACTTTGTTAGTTAATAGTTATGTATATCAACTTAAACGCCGACTTCTGAGAATAAAACTGTAAATTTTCCTTTGATAAATATATGAACGGAATTCGAAAATGTTTTAAATATCTGTGGATGTATGAATCTTTTATGACACTGGACTAAAATGGTATCGACCGAATACCATTTTGTATAGCTATGAAGCCTATAGCTATGAAGAATCTAAAAATATAAGCTCATAAGTTGTCACAAAGTACCTTTATCATTTAAATTACCCATTACCAGTTATTTGTTAAATAATTTAATAACTGGCAACTGTTATAATAAAATAAAAACAATATTGATCAACAAAAACAATAACAGGAAAACTTAATACTTAAAGTAGATCAGGATAAATCAACAGAAATAAATTACAATTTAAGAAATGTTATAGGATATATGTTCTAAATTTTAATAAAATGATATGTTTTTTCTCACAATGCTTTATGTATTAATAACACTTACTAACCTTTAGTCATCATTAGTCATTCTTTCCATTATTACCCCAGCGTTTGTTATTATAACACTGGTCACGTTATTAACCTGATATCCTCAGCGATCTTCAAACAATTCGTGGACAGAGCTATTTTACAATTCTGACATTTAACTGTTGTAGAGTGTTGTGAATTGTGAAGTTGCGTGGGCGCTTGTACGTATATTTAATATCAGATATGTGTTCGCCATTGTAATTAATGTTTCAATTAATTTTTGATCCATGACTCTAAATGGAAACTACCTATTTGCAAAATGATCTATATTTTAATTTAATTAAAGAAAGTAATTATTTTGGGTAGAAACAGCATGTGTTGGATAATAATCATGTAAACAACTTGCAGTTATTTGCAGTTTGATCTGGTGTTTTCGATGACATCATTGATATGAAAATGTCGACGTTTAAAATGTTATTAACTTATTTTGAAATTTCACTACAATAATATAGTGAAAGAAAAATTTATTTTTTATCTAATTACAAATGATGTTTGTATATTTAACCAACGCAAAGAAAAATTTGTTGAACTTCGTGTGGTTAGTGTTTGGACAAATAAATGAGGAATTGGCCAAAATACAAATTTCGAAATGGCAACACTACACCTGCTTTGTAAACTATTCATTTAATTAACTATTAATCAAATCGCGAATAGTAGATCACGTCCTACTACTCACCGGGCACGGCTGCTTCGGTGAGTATCTGTGTCGAATAGGACGGGAACGGGAGGGATCGACACATTGTCACCACTGCGCATCCGACCTCGACTCGGCCCAGCACACGCTGGCGGAGTGCCCCGCGTGGGCCTCCGAGCGCCGAGTCTTGGTCGCAGAGATCGGGCGAGATCTGTCTCCGCCAGCATTGATTGCGGCAATGCTGGCGGACGAGGGAGGTTGGAGGGCTGTGGCCTCCTTCTGTGAAGCAGTGATGCTCCAGAAGGAGGCCGCCGAGCGGGGTCAGGAGATGGCCGATCCCGCTCGAAGAAGGCGGCGCCGGGCTCGGTAGCACAGCTGCGGCGCCGCCGCGGGTCGCCGGCGGGCGCGAGGAAGTCGCGACTGCTACGGCGACCCGGGATGGATCACGCCCCTTCCGTGGCCGGGGGGCGTCGTCGGTGGAGGAGACCGGGGGAGGTAGTAGCCTCCCTTGAGGAGGGCTCCCCTCTAGGCAGGGGAGCCCTCCTCCGGGGAGGCCGGGGTTCCCGGAGGTGGCTTGGTGTTCCCGGGGGCTCCCTACATGCCTGAGGAAGGCCATCCCTGGGTAGGCCTCCCCCTTCTGGGGAGGAGAGCCCCACATAACCGCCGGCTCGCCACAGCCGGGGTATGCAATTTAATGCATTTTCCTCAGGGAAACAAAAAAGAAAAAAAAAAAAAAAGATCACGTCCTACCAGCTAAGTCATGCACAGCAATTATATACGTTTGTATATAATTGCTGGTCATGACTTAGCTGGTCTAATTGAAGTAAAATATTATTGATGTATGGCATACATCAATGACCACTCTTAATTTTGAATACAGTTATTTATTCTACAATTCTTCGTAAATCTATATTATATATTTTTTATAAGCTAGCAATCTATCTAGCTCTAAATTTTATAATAAAGGAATAAAAAATATATTTAAACTTGTTACAGATATAAGGAAAACATGCTACAATTAAGGGATGTGTTTCTCGATCGACCAATGCCACCTCTAGACACAGGCATTTACTGGATAGAGTATGTTTTACGGCACAAGGGAGCGCCGCACCTGAGGTCGCCAGCACTCGACCTGACGCTGCCTCAGTACCTACTTCTCGATGTGGTCACACTCAGTGTGGCCGTTGTAGCCATGGCCGCATATATCCTCCACATACTATTCAGATATCTCTGCACAAGATGCATCAAATGGTGGCCCAAAGAAAAACTTCTGTTAGAAAAACGTATTGTCAACTTCAATGTGTTCCTCTGTTTACTTTGGAGGTACAAGCCTAAAATAAACTAAGGCACTAGGCTAATAATTGTATTATTTAGGTGTAAATAAATTATGTGTAAGATATTTATGAAAAATTAAAAGTCCTTTTTAAAATAGTGTAGATCATTATTTGAGATAGTTGACCTTTACAATGAAATATTGTAATTGGATTATGGACTTCCTCTAATATGACAAATTAAATATGTTTAATCCAAGTGTTTAAACATGGTATTAAAGTACTCACATAAAAGTATTTTGTAAGTATAAATTCTTGTTATGAAAATAACCTATTTTTCTGTATATGAATACCAGATGATAATAATATGTTAAATTATTCAATAGGTGAATAATGCTAGCTGTATTATTTTGTATGTGTTTGTGACAAGATTCATTATCATCATATTTTCAGGCCTAACTCCACTAAACAGTTTCACTTGTAACATCAGGTAAATGGAAATAAGTAAGCAACATGTGTAGGAGCACTTAAATAGGAGCAGCCATTTAAATTACTAGGTAAATAGATAGTTGGATTTAAAATCACACCAATATACCACTATAGCAGCTCACCTCGTGAGATATTAATGTGATATAATGTTAAAGGTATTGTACTATTAGAATTAAATAAAACATCACAACACTAGTGCATAACTGGTTCTTGTTGTTGTTGCTTGGGCGGTCCTAGGATTCACGAACTAGTTGAGACCTCATAGACTCAATTGAACAATGATATGATTAAACTCACCAATATAGTACAGGTTCACCAAAATCCATGTCAAATCGAAAGTGTGAAAATGCTAGAAGCGTGCCAGTATTAGTCTTAGCAATTAAATACCATGCATTATCATCTGTCATTTCTTCTATTTTACGTTCTTTGTTCCAACCCCAAGCACAAGTTTCATACCTGAAATCAGAATACAGGGAAGTATTCTACCATCTGTCTAGTAGTAAAGCTACATATTTGGAATATGTATTTTACATAGATATATATATTGACAAACAATGTCCAAATCATGATAAGAATCTACAGTTGCTTATAGTATCTGTGGTGGTGATGGCATCAAACATACACCACATAGTACACTTACAGCTAGTGATATTAAATATAATGTTACTCTCATATTCTACTCTTCAAACTGGAAAACAACAATGAAAACACTGATGCTTTGCATAAGAAATATCTAACACAAAGTTACCGCAACAGTATTTCAGTAGGCTTGATCTACTGATAGATTATACGAAATATTGTAAATGAAGTAAGTTTAACTACGTAATTCTAGCTGGATAATATAATGTGTATTACACAGGATTATAGCCCTCACAAATTTTTGAATTTTAAGATTATATGTGAATTAAAAGAATTACAATGTATGTTAATAATGCAACACAGAAAAGCATAGTAAAAATTATGTTAGAGTGATAGATGGAAATGAATCTGAACAGTTATTAAAAATTATGCGTTTTGACAATACTTGGCCTCAGAATGTCTGCTAAGATATATATATGCAGAGTTGGGAACCATAAATTGATTGATGATTAGTTAATTTTGTTAATTGTTATTAAAAACCAATTAACTTAATCAAATGTTAAAGTATTTTTTTTCTATTCTGAATATTGCATATTTGTATATAATCTAATTATAAAAACTGTTGGTTATGTTTTGGTGTCAGGAAGTGTTTTTTTACAGTACATGACTTAACTTTTTGGTGAATAGAATGTACTTGATTGGCAGTTAACAGATATAAGGAAAAGTAACATCCATTACTCTTTTTAACATGCATTATGCTAACATTTTTAAGATAACTAAAAAGTTATTGTATTAATAGAAAAAATCTTTTAACATATTAACTTTTAAGTTATTGTATTATATAAATAAAAAAGAACCCAAAAGCTTTAGTCCGTTAGGAAATGTTTTGTATGAAGCAAATAAACAATGATAATTACAATTTCTTCATGTTTCTCTCAGTCAGTCCAATTGTCCAGTCTAGTACATCTTTCTCAAGTTCAGTAACTCTTTGTATATACATTTCTACTTCAAAATCATTGTTCTTGTACACCAATAATTCACTACATAGTGGTGCTAGATCCGTTAATTTATTAGCAGAACTAACAAATGACATTCCATCAGCAATACGTCGTTGCTCTAATTTCCTAGCCTGTCTCTTTTCCTTATTTTTATTTCTGGTAGTTGCTGTATTTTTCTAAAAAAAAGTCAAAGATAGTATTACTCCGTCACAGAATGAGAATAGAAGGAAATATTATCACTTTAATCTTGAAAATACCCACCCCCATGTTTTTGGTATCCTAACTAAACTAAATAACAATTAATGAGGAGCTATCTATAAGACAAGGTGAAATACAAACAATAAAAGTCTTCAAGTAAATATAATCAACAATTTTGGCGGGAAAATATTTCGTATTATACAACGATAAGCAAAGCAACACAGATTAAATATTCAGCTTATTAGAAGTATACGCGTTAGACCAGTAAATTCTAAAATAATTTTAGATATTTCAACAGTTATACTATCATAACCACAGATCACAGATTAGTATACTCCACAGATGAGTATATTTATTTCTTTTTTCTTAACCTTGGATACAGAATCCTTCAGTCATAATTTCACATTGTCTCTAAATTCCGAACTCTTGATGAATGAACCGACTGACAAAACCTATATGTACTTAAGACTGATATACCTTATTAATCACCTATGAATCATCACCAATGGTTCATCTCTATTTTTTTCAAATATATGATATCTTAGAGATAGCCAAGTCAAGAGTACCTGTAACAAATGACCGCGAATAAAAGTATTAATAAAAGTCAAAGAGCTAGGAAAGTATGTTCGGATGGTAGCAAATGAAAAATTATGATCTCAACTTACCCTCATGAGAAAGAGGCATGAGTATTTATGTATTTTACCGGTTGTTGTCGGTTTATATAAAACTGTAATAAATATTCTATAAGGGTTGATTTTGATTTATTTACGTATTTAAAAAAAAGAACATATTATAAGTACTTAAACTAATGAAACATATTTCAAATTTTATTTTAAAGTGTATTAAACTCTTGAGTGTATTGAAAATTACAAAATATGAATTTTGAGGTGAATAATTAGCAGCGTTGTGGTGTTCCCTCGTTTCTACAATTAAAACAAATATTTTAAAAGAGGCGTGAAAAAGCATGTATACAGGTCGGCAAAATAACAATTGTACTTGTGGCAGTTCATAATTGCTGTACCAGTTATCCTTACGTTTACTATCAGTTTACTATACTTTGGTAGTAAAGTATTACTACCATTTCACATCAGGCGGGGCTGTTTGCTCACCTAAATATAATATAATAAAGTGGTTGTTATTGGTTATTGCTTTGATTGGTCAATCGGATCAAGTTTGGCCGTACTCTGTGAAGTTTTTAACTTATAAAAATTAAATATTTGTTTTGAAAGTACGGTGATTTATTAGATTTGGAGTCCATTTCAAAGAAAAAGGACATTAATAAACGACAGACTAATATCAATGTCTAGCTCTATGTAGTATATCTGTCAAAAATCACAAATTTGATAGATAAACTATGACGATGACACCTGTTAAAACAGAGTTAGCGAAGGCTTTAGTAGTATATGTAGGTACTACATAAACATACCTTTCTAAAGATTTCAAAACAATGAATAGAACAATGTCGTCATTTATTTTACCTTAAAAACACCAGTGTCACCAACTACGATATATTAATCGTTTATAGTATACTCCCACAAAAACAACAGTGTACGTTACCATAAATAATAAAGTCACTATCTTTTTACTCTTCATGCCAAATCGCAGTAATGCGAAAATTATTTGAAAACAATACATAAATGATTTAAAAAAAACTTATTTTAGAAATGCATTAAAAATCTATAATTTGGATATTGTCATTGTCGTCGATGCTTAGCACTCATTATTTGGTTCATACTACTAAAATATATACTCAAGCTAAAACTGGAATTGATGGCTTTACGGTCAGTAAAGAAATGGTATTTATTAAAATTACCGACCATAAGTCAAATGTAAAAATATTTAAAATCTAAATTTACGAATTTTAATTAAATATGATAATTACACTTAATATAATATGATAATTATGGTAAGATCTAAAGAAAATTGGTAGAAAAATATATAATAATGATACCACTTATTGCCTATCACCGACTAAAAGACATCCGAAACACATCTCTCGAATTATCGCATTTCAGAGTAATGTGACAGAGAGTGATTTTTACACTAGATATCTCTTTTTTGAGGTCAAACTTAGACTCATCGAATGTCACTTTGTAAAACAAATGATATTTGGTATAATTATGACATTGACGTTGACGTAGGTAACAGTGACTTTGACATAAAAACCTGCCAATGTTTTTCACACTGCATTTATTAATTATTGGTTGCACCACTTAGTATTAATGTTTTTTACTTGGATGTTCCTACCCGTAGGCTTATTATGTAACTTAGCAACGAATGGTTATCGCGTCGCTACTACTGGATTTGACATCTACGCGTTAATCATTGTTTGCTTAAAGACGAAGAAAATAAGTAATGGTTGATAGGAGTGCGATTAACTATAGGTTCTGACAGCGCCTCCGCAGTTCTAGATAACATAAATAAGGTTAGTCTGTGATACCTATACTACCTATGAAGACAAAGGAAATTAGTAATAAATGTTTAAATCAGACTTAGAAATCTCTATAAATATGGCCATATAATAATTCCACATATAAAATAATAACATTGGTATAATCATTCTACTCATAAATTTCTATCACTCGCAGTGATAGGAGACGGTATTAGTCAGTGACATAGTATGACAACCAAGTACTACGTTAATAATGACGGATTCCAAACCGATCGAGTCGGTTCGACCAGTGACCCACCGACTGTTTAGGTGCTAGGTCATCTTTAGCCATAAGGTTCCTATGTTGTATGTCTTGGTTTGCATGGAACAATAGTATTTTAGTAAGCTGAAACAGTGTAGACATACATTCCTGTCTAACGGTGCGTTACTCGGTACTAGATGGCGCATCTGGCGATATCAGTCAGCTCAGTACCGATTCACACGGTTTGTTACAGTACTACAAATCTTAAACATTATACAGATAGTTGTTTGATGAAGATTACCGTCGCAAAAATAAAATATTCTAAAATGAGTTAGGAGTTAACAAATTTGAACGGTGACTTATTATATGTAAGAATTTCTAATCATTTAAATTAATCTTGTTGTTTAATTAGATTTTAATGGCCAACAAGCAGATGTAATTTATGAAATATTCTTATCATAATTAAGATAATTTTGAACGTTACTTTGACTAACCGCGAAATTCAAAATTATTTCCATATCTTACGTCACTGCGACAATTTAATAAAAAATCAATACTATACCGGCCGGCATTTGGTATCAATCAGAACGAACTATTGGTGTGTCGGATAATTTTTACAATATTGCTTTTGAGTTATACATAAACGAATACATACGGTAGCCGGCAATAAATTCTGAGCCGTTGTGGCAAGTTGCCAAATCTATACACCAGTGTACAGTAGCTTGATAGTACAACTATAGAATTGCGGAAATAGAGCAAATTATTTAATTTTCAGTATATAGTTGCGTTAATACTGTATAAACATGAAATACGTAAGACTATCACAGACCGAGGATAAAATGCCTACTTTAGGCTTAGGCACGTGGCAGGTGGGACAATGTATTATTTATAAAATAAAAAATTGTTTTCTTTTATGTAAGGAAAATACAAGATTTACTTGATATTTTGCAGGCACCTCCGCATGTAATAGAGGAAACGGTGTATCAGGCATTGGAGTTAGGCTATAGACATATCGATACAGCATTTAATTATAATAATGAGGAAGCTATTGGACAAGCTATCAAGAAATGGATAAACGATGGGAAAGGAACAAGAAAAGATTTGTTTATTACAACCAAGGTATAATCAACTATACATGTAAAGCACAATCGAAAAAAATTGACGTTAACTTTAAGTATAAAGCGATTAATATATATATATATTTAAAATAGTAAGTTTGTCATGCAAAACAACTGTGCTTTTCCGTAAGTGCTTAACAATAATAAAAATATAGTGCAATGTACGGTCAGCAACACGTTAAGTTTCAAATTTGTACTACAAAAACGTTGCTATTACAAATTAGTTCTGTTTCAAGGTCAATATGGAAAGTTCGAAGTTTCGGTATACATTGATTTGTTGCTATTATTGGAACATCAGGCGTTATGTAGAATAGATAATTACAATATATTTACATTCTTGAGTTATATCTTTTCAGCTTCCTCATGTCGGCAATCGCTCTTCGGATGTATCCAAATTCTTGACGTTGCAATTGTCCCGCCTTCAGTTGGATTATGTGGACCTATACTTAATTCACGTTCCGTTTGGGTTTTCGTGTGATCCCGACACTCTAACACCCGTTGTGGATAAGAAGACGGGCGAATACGATTTGGACTTAGAAACCAATCACATTGCTACATGGAAAGTGAGTACTATTCTTAAATATTAAGGTGTTGGTGCTTGCCGTCTAATTTACTGTAAATATTAGCAAATTACAATAGAAAAAATACCTATAGTTTTCATGTTATGTAATTTGATATATCTTAGCATAATCGTAATACTTGTATAGGAATTGTGGTTTTTGATTGTCATTAATAAAAGATTCTGTTACCATAGAAATTGGAAGAGTTTCAACAACAGCGTCTTGTACGTAATTTGGGCTTATCAAACTTCAACGAGGCCCAAATATCTAAAATAATCGAGGCAGCTACGTTTAAACCTCAAGTCCTTCAAGTCGAGTTGCACGCTTATTTCCAACAAATAGAACTGCGCAAGTTCTGTGCTGAAAATCAAATAGTTGTGACTGCGTATGCACCCTTGGGGAGCCCAGGGGCGAAAACTCATTTTGTAACAAAGTATAATTACAGGTAAATTGAATCTTGTAATATTCAACACAATAATAACAATTTGAATGATTGCGTAATTTTTCAAATATGTAATTTCAGTCCGGATGCTTTCCCAGATTTGCTTGGATTGGATGAAGTTAAGACAATAGCTGATAAATATGGAAAAACAACAGCGCAAGTGTTGCTTCATTTCTTGGTTCAAGATAACGTTGTCGTAATTCCAAAAAGCACAAGCGCTAATCGGCTTAAGGTATTTTTATTATTCTTTCGAATTCTTCTGTAATAGATTTGTAGTGATTCTTCAGTTATAAACTAAATAGACTATGTATTTAAAATAGTTATATCGTTTTGAAATTATGTTATATTTTTAGTTTATTGCTAACCTCCTTTGTTATTTGGCAGGAGAATATGGATATATATGACTTCGAATTAAGCACGTCTGAAATAGACCGTCTTAGAAAACTAGACAAAGGGGAGGAGGGTAGAATCTTCAACTTTTTGTTTTGGAAAGGAGTCGAGAAACATCCAGAATATCCATTTAAATTACAAGTAAATGATATCATTAATTAATCAAAATCCTTTGCAGGTCTCTAGTCATTATAGATAAGACATTTGTACTCTATAAGGCAAAGGATGTATCCAAATTTCGCTAATTGTATAAGTAGTGCTATAACAGCATGTACAATCTTCACTCTTGGTTGATATTTTCCCGAGCATAAAACCCAGGTCTTGGCGTGTAGCACTAGCATAAGACAGTAAAGGAGACCTAGTCATTAAAAATACCGAACTACCTCGTACCGTCCAACGGTACTAAATCTTGCATTGTTCCGAACTCTAATGTATATAAGGCTTTAATGTATGAATTAATGGAGCTGATGTTTCGAATTTGCTTTGACCATTAGTATCATTCACGATGTGAATAAAATTAATTATGATTACATTGTGTTATTTTTATTCCTTTACTTAATTTAAGCTATGAATAAACATAAAAGAAGAGAACATTATTGTGCATACACAGCAACGGTAATGGCCAATAAGTTTAAAACAAGGCCAATCAAGTATAAAGCCTATCAAGAACTAAAAAACATATTTGAGGCTTATAATATGTATGTAAGGACTACAAAAACGTTTAATGCATGCCACCCATCTAAAAAGTCTATCAGTAACATCGTAATGTATGCACACTTTTTACATTTTTCCACATAAAAGTTAAGAGAGTCTGTAGAGCATTTTTCTTTGCAATCTATGTTGAAGTTCGCCTCTTCTAATCATCGTGTGAATGACTTTTACTATAGCTCGCTCTGGGTATTTTTGTCGAAGGAAATCTTGTATTATGGTTTGTTCGGAAACCTGAGAACCAACAGCGAACCTGCGCTTTAACTGCTTTTCTATTCGAGACAACATTTCATGGTCTTCCTCTGTAGTGAATCCTTCTGCTCCTAGAAAAATAAAATCTCCTTTATTTAATGGTATAGACCCTGCAGATTAGTCCCTGCACTTTAACTAATTTTGTTCATGTCTGTTAATCAGTACATAAAAGTTCTGTTCATGGAACAGTCTCTGTTTCAAGGCAGTTTTGCTACAAAACTTCTAAAGCAATATTTAAAAGTATCATATATCTTTTACAATTGGGTAGACAACAACAACAATTAAGTGAGAAATATTGTAGAACCAACAGTACACCTGCACCTATTACTTTTGAACATACATCGCCATGTTGGCGGCGCTGTCACGAGACGTTTTAGAAATCTAAAAACAATATATATGAAAAAAATTAACTGAAATTTCTATATTGACATACTTTCATGAGATATAAATTGCTCAAATTCTGATTTGATTAATTATAATATAAAAACGGCCATAATCAGTCTTTATTTTACACTTATACCTGTATAGAAAGAATCAGCACTGAAATTGAGAGTAACTCAAAAACTGTTTCAAAAGGCTTACTAAAATTTCCCATGATACAGTTGTTGTTACTAAATGAATTTCTATTTCCTAAAACATAGTGTCCTTTGTTTACAACTCTGAGACATTATTCATTAAAAACTGCCACGGGTTGTTCCTAGGGTTTCTCAATTATCGAGCTTTTTTATTTCTAATATTTTCATTAGATATAAATTGCTCAAATCAGATAATTATAGTATAAATACGGTCATAATCAGTTGTGGTCGTCTACCTTATTACTCATACCAAATTTGAGAAATCGACACAGAGTAAGTAATTATTTTTTGAAAATCTAAACTTACCAGATAAGCTTCCTGTGGTGGCTGCATCAAGTGTGGATACCTGGAAAAGACGCAGTGCTTCGGTCACATGGGCCTCGGTAGCGAATGGTTGCAGCTGCATCTTGGCCAAAGACTCGGATATACGGATAATAGCTTCGAGTTGCCTGCAGTAGTAAAAAAAATATATATAGTCGTCTTTAAATCTGCACAACAAGATAATCATCAATGATATTAACTTTCTTCACATTTAGAAACAATCTATGAAAAAAATAGATTTACTTTCCTTTTTGTCTTTTCTTTTTATGAGGAAATGCAGAGCAAAATTTTTAAGGCGATGTGTAATTAGCACAATCAAAATGAAATATTTATTCTGAAATTGAATCTTACAATAATTATTGCACGCCAAGAAATCTAACGCCATCGGTTTAGAAGTCTACAAAGAGGGACCTTGTCCTGGAAAGAACCAGAAGGGCTCAATTTTATCCCTATATTTGTACAGAGTTGTCACTCTGTATTGCTAAGTAGAACTTCTTTGATAAGATTATATAAGTTTATATTTTACCGCTTGCACTAAGAAATATTTTAGACTACATTGAGCAGTTCGTTCTTCGTTAACATTGTAATAATACAGCAGGCTGGGCGGTGTGCCCCCCCCCCCCAACACAACAGGGGGGCGAGAGGGGCCCGCACTACGCAGGCCAACACCGACGAAGTCGTGGAAGTATTCTCGTGAGTTCCCGTGACCTTGTCACGCCGCGAGAGAGCTGCTCTCTTCGGCGTGTCCCCCGTGTAAGGGGCATTGTCAGGTTTTTAGTCGGTAGGCCGCGCGCTTGGACTCGTCCCCCAGGCGCACAGAGAATCCGACATAACCCTGCGGTTCTCCCGAGCCGCGGGGTATGCGAAAAGCATTTTCCTGACATAAATAAAAAAAAAAGCTCAGGCAGTGTGTACTACCCAAGCGCGCATAGATGTGAATCGCAACCTGGGTGGTGTGTATCGCTTAATGTATGTTGACCGCACAGTGATGCCGCGGGCTGTGCATGAGTACGTAGCGCACGTGCCGGTGCGTGTGGTGTGTATTGCCCAGTGGATACTGACCGCACAGTGATGGGGATGGCGAGCCGCGGGCCGCGCTCGGCGCTGCGCATGAGCACGTAGCGCGCGCGCAGGCGTTGCGCGGCGGCGGCGTGCAGGCGTGGGCCGCAGCGAGCGCGGCAGTACGCCGCGTACCGCCGCAGTAGCGCCAACGGGAGCTCACCGCTCTCGATCGTGCGTTCCGCTGTGTCGCCGCCCATGTGCACTGAGATTATGTGCTTCGCCAGCGTCTATATTAAAATCACAACAAGCATTAAGCGTAGTTAAACATTAGAAAATTATCAACTTGCACCTCATGATTAACCCTTCCTGAATTGGATTAGGAGATAGATTGCTATAATTTACAGAATGCCCACCTGTGATGGTAAGTCGTTACAATAGTCACCAATAATATATGTGATTCCTATCAGATCTGCAGCAAATGTACAATCCCACAAAATCAGTGTGTTGCCATTTTGTGACATAAAATATAGTTATGGTATTGAGTAATTTTAGTGATTGTCATCCTTCACATTGGAACACAGCAATGCGAATACTGCTATTTTATAGCAAAATGGGCAAGACTAGGAAGTACTTAAACAGACAACTCTAGAATAGTTTCCTTCAATACACACCAAATACAACCAATTTTTTTTTGCTGACCTATGCTGAAACTGCTGATAGTTATATTCAGATTTACCTTGAGTGTATTTGTGGAAGGCATGAGAACTAAAATCTCTGCACTTTGCCTGCTAACCCCGGCGCTGTTCCGTGCTGTTAGCGTCGAATTAAAAAATACCTGCATTTCTAGCAACGAACATTGAAAATTCGATATATCCATTAACTTCAATTTAAAGAACTGCTCATATTTACATGAAAAAAACATCACTGATGCAGCTTTTTGCATCTCATTATTTGAGTTTCAGCTAGATTCCTTAACAATTAAGAAACTGGTTGTGTCATTTCTAATTCTAAACACAAATGATACTAATAAGGTTATTATTGTGGGCGCTATAAGAAGCCCTATCTTACTCTCTTGGAGGATCGAATACCCGCCCTCCAAACCAAGACCCGATAGTCAGAATAATGGTCTATTGCTTAAGTACATTTATTTCACACTAGCTGACATGTGCCCACTTCGTTGGGCATAATATTAATAATCCTTTTTTAGTACAGAGTGTTATGTTTTAATTTCTAACTGTAATATTAAAAAACCTACTTTTGTAACTTAAATATAAAAGTTAGAATATGCGGTTGTTGACTTTTTTGTAGGCATTTTCAAGCTCCACATCTTTTCTCTAGCACTCGAAAATATAATTTCGTTAAAATATATATTGCGTTCGTAAGAAATGGTTTTATTCGACCGTTTTTTCTCCGATTCACTTTGCAAAACGGAGTACCACGTAAGCCTTTTTATTTTTCGGTTTTTTATATAACCTATGACACTCAGCAATAATGTGGTGGTGAAAAATCGTTTCAGTAGACCCCGAGATTACCCCTTACAATTTAACAAATATACAAACACACAAACTTTACTTCTTTAGATTAACAACGCAAAAAATCTAACAAAACTTACAATATCTCTGTTTTGATCATGTTCGTCTTTGACTATGAATATCATATCAAATCTTGAGAGAATGGTTGGCATGAAGTCAATGTTATCATCAGCTTTGGTGTCGTCCCAGCGGCCAAACACAGAGTTGGCGGCTGCCAACACAGAGCATCTTGAATTCAGGGTTGTAGTTATTCCTGCCTGAAATACATAAATGAAAATTACATTTCGAAAATGTTTACCAAAGATCAATATAAATATACTATATACTATAGATAAGCGAGTTTTAGTAATAAGGCCGTGCGAATGAACTCTACACTGCTATTTGTACAGTTTAGTGTGGCGTTGATAACATTGAAAGAACCGTGCTTACACGTGCCCTTAGGCCATGACATTGACAAGAATCCGAGGTATATACGTGCATTGCATTTTTGTTACTTTGACATCTTTACCTAGAGCTAAAGTAGCATTAAACCAATTGTGTTTTCCACAGTGCAATTACTAAAATACTAGTAAAGCACAATAATAGTAGTATTATGTTCAACATGTGTGTTCCAGCGTTGGCACTGATATTAAATAAGTTTGGTACACTCAACAGATCGAGGCAGTATTTCGAATAGCATGCTACTTTCTTAGGCGCAGATCACAAATGGAATATTGTTCGCACCTTTGGACAGGGGCTTTGCAGAACCACATTCTACCTCTGGATCGCATTAAATGGACAGTTACTCAAATCATCTACTGCCTGGATATTTCATATCGATTTAACGCATCTCTATGCAGCCCCTAGGATATAACTTTATTATACAATTACTAATACAATACAATAAGTTTATTAAATAAAGGGCTATTATTCGCTAAGAGCGATCTCTTCCAAGTAACCTTAGGATAGACAGGATTTAAAATAAATAAATATGTATATAAAATGTACAAACTAAAATGTGGTGATATTTGTGCAAGCCAAATAAAAACTCTATGCAAAATTGTACGTATATAATAAAACTGTATGTTGGAGTTGCTAAAGTGTATCATATTGTTCTATAACATTAAAGAAAACTGATGGTAATGCATCATTTGCATACCTATATCATACCTTGGCAATGGAGATAGTTTGCTGTTCCATGGCTTCATGAATAGCAACCCTATCATCCTCGCGCATTTTGTCAAACTCATCGATGCACACTACGCCACCGTCAGCTAAGACCATGGCGCCGCCTTCCATTACGAAGTTACGCTACAAATGCATGAATAGTGAATGAAAGTATCAAAATATCAAGAAACATTCTACAGTAACAAATAAATTATTTGTTAAAAATTATCTTAGATATGAAATATATATTAATATATATTTCTAGGTAAACATTGGTCTGGTATATATTTTTTCTGAATAGGGATATCTTAAACACTTAACAATATGCAAATATATATTTTCTATATTATTATTCGGAACAACTAGAGTTTCTCTGCGAGAATTCTCGAATCGAGAATTCCCGAGAAATTTTGCCTTACTCGAGACAAGAAAAAAGTGGTCGAGAAATCGAGAAATTAAGTCAAAAAGTTTTTAAAACTTAATACGAAACCCACTATCAGACAATGCTTTAAATGCCCTCGTATTTTTGAAAGCTTATTTCCTAAATAATAAAAATGCCTAGTGGGATAGCTTTTGGAGCAGTTTCCTCTTTAAATTGTGATTATAATTAGTCTGATTATTAATTATTCATTAGATTCTTAAGTATACTTATGTAACAAAAAAGTCTATATATAACAAAATATTGAAAAGTTGGACTAAAATAAGTTACCTGTACCTTATTGTTATTCATTATAATTATGAAGCTAGTAGATTGTTTGATTTTTATACCTAATTCAAAAACTGTCGTTTCAATAATACATTTTAATAGAAAAGTTTGTAGAGAGAGACTAAAGTAAATTATATAGTATGTAATGTAAGGTACTAAATTATATTGCGGTGACATGATGGCATTGTTTTTAGAAGATATTTTATTTGTTTTTCCCAAAGATGAAGACTATTTGTCCTAAAATTGTGTGTAGAAATAATGACAAAAGATCTCGCTAGATTTAATTTCGTTTAATAAAAATTTTATATACTTATCTCGATAACCCGAGAATTCTGGTGCTACGAGAAATAAAAAAGCTCGACAATTGAGAAACCCTAGGAACAACCCGTGGCTTTGTTAAATGAAGGGATAATAATTAAAACTCTGTATTGCCAATATAAGTTTTTAATGAATAATGTCTCAGAGTAAACAAAGGACACTATGTTTTAGGACATAGAAATTCATTTAGTAACAACAACCGAATTATGGGAAATTTTAGTAAGCCTTTTGAAACAGTTTTAGAGTTACTCTCAATTTCAGTGCCGATTCTTTCTATACAGGTATAAGTGTGAAATAAAGACATCCATAATGAAGTATATTAGGGTAGACGACTACAACTGATTATGGCAGTTTTTATATTATAATTAATCAAATCTGAATTTGAGCAATTTATATCTCATGAAAGTATGTCAATATAGTAATTTCAGTTTAATTATTTATTTATAGTGTTTTTAGATTTCTAAAAAATGAGCAATTATTATTTACGTAATTCTAATGAAACGAACAAAGTCTAGCATTCTCACATTAAATGTAACATATTTTTTATATAGAAAGTATACCTATAAACGTACAATAACTTTGTTATTTAAAAATGTGTTTATACTCTCATACAAATTTGACGAGTTTACTGAGTTATGACGTCACGATTGCAGTGTTTTTAGTATAAAGCGTTTTTGTGCGACCCGCGACAGCGCAGCAAACATGTCGATGTATCTTCAAAAGTAATAGGTGCAGGTGTCAGTACACCTGAAGCAACAGTTTGCTTCTACAATATTTCTCACTTAAAAGAGTACTCTTATATATAGAATAGAAAAATTGTCGTCTACCCATTTCTGTACTTACACTTCCAGGGTCTCTGATGACCGAGGCAGTGAGGCCCGCCGCACTGGAGCCCTTGCCGGATGTGTACACGCCAATGGGCGCCACTTTTTCCACAAACTTTAACAGCTGAGATTTCGCCGTACCGGGATCTCCCAACAGTAGTATATTAATGTCACCACGCCTAGTTAAGCCATCCGGTAATCGTTTTCGAGATCCTGTGTATTATGTTAATATTATTTACTAAGCACATTAATGTTATTAATACAAAACATAAATAAGCCACACTATTATCTGTGTATTCTATGACTTTGTTTCTCTCAGTATAACCTACTAATGAGCTTTGTAAGATTAAGCTTATGGAACATAATTATATGACAATAAATAATTGTATGAAAGGAACCCAGGAAGAGGAAATTTTTGTAGGGGAGGTTACCTTCGGGGGACCGAGGGATGGAGTTCGCCGCCTGTACGAGGCTGCGCGAGGTCCCCCCGCTACAGAGCTCTGCTACGGAGCCTGCAGCGGATAATGTCCATACAGATCGTACGAGGCTACCGTACCATCTTGTACGAGGCAACAACAGTTCTGGGACGCTCCCCCTCATTCGACATCTTGGCCGAAATGTACGCGGCGACGTATGCGTGGCGGCGTGTCGGCCGGGGGAGCGATGGGGGGAGCGCCCCGAACCCGCGCACGAAGTGCCTAAGCGGGAGTGGCACCGACGGATTGTGGCGGCCTGGCGTGCGCAGCTCGAATTACGGATCTGCGCGCGCCAGCGGGCCGTCGGTGCCGTACTCCCGCACCTCGAAGCTTGGCTCCACGGGAAGGAGGTCACCTACCGATTGACTCAGATACTCACCGGGCACGGCTTCTTCGGTAAGTATCTGTGGCGAATAAGACGGGAGGGATCGACACATTGCCACCACCGACCTCGACTCGGCCCAGCACACGTTGGCGGAGTGCCCCGCGTGGGCCTCCGAGCGCCGAGTCTTGGTCGCAGAGATCGGGCGAGATCTGTCTCGAGGGAGGTCGGGAGGGCTGTGGCCTCCTTCTGTGAAGCAGTGATGCTCCAGAAGGAGGCCGCCGAGCGGGGTAGGGAGATGGCCGATTCCGCTCGAAGAAGGCTCGGTAGCACAGCTGCGGCGCCGCTGCGGGTCGCCTACGGTTACGGCGTCGTCGGATACGGCTACCCGGGATGGATAGATGGATGATACCTTGGCCGGGGGCGTCGTCGGTGGAGGAGATCGGGGGAGGTAGTAGCCTCTCCCGAGGAGGGCTCTCCTGTATCGGCGTGGGAGCGGAGGCTGGGGGTTCCCGGAAGTAGCTTGGTGTTCCCGGGAGCTACCTACATGCCTGAGGAAGGCCATCCCTGAGGTTTTTAGTGGGTAGGCCTCCCCCTTCTGGGGAGGAGAGCCCCACATAACCGCCGGCTCGTCACAGCCGGGGTATGCAACTTAATGCATTTTCCTCAGGGGAACAAAAAAAAAAGGGGAGGTTACCTGTATAACTGTTTTAGTGGTGGTTCGTTAACTGAGCAATAATGTATAAAGTAAATTTTTTTACCGCCAAATAAAAGGGTTGCTATAGCTTTCTTCATGTCGACAGCTCCAAACACACTAGGGGCGATGGACTTCGCGATCCTTTCATAAATATCTGGTGACGCTGCCAGTCTTCTGAATTGTTCCTCCTAGTTGTGAAATTGCCACAGTATAAAATAAAATAATAAAAACAGAATAAGAGTCTGTGTCATGCTCCAAAGAAAATCATGTCGTATTTAGGTGTGGTTGATTGACTATTAATAGATTTCATGGACTATTGATAGACATGTTATTTATATATTTATTATTATACAGTTAGCACATCAAGGTATGCAGTTGAATTGCGAAACTATTTCATCAGTTTTTTGTTGTGCGAGGAGTTTGAGAATAGAGGATTTCAAGGTTAATATTAACCTGGCGTGAGTGAGGTTGGGTATGTCATACCCGAAAAGTTTCTAAACGCTGACATTTTAATGTTACTGTTGCCATGCAAGTCGTGTCGTTTCAGTAGCTGGAGGTAAAGATGCAAGGGGTGAGGTACAGTATCGAGTTTAGTGTTGCGCCGGCGGCGACGGCAGATACACTTGCGTACACGCGGCTAGGGTACGGGATTGTGTTGACTTGTAGGTGTAATTTTGGCCCTCTATTTCATGATCTCACAAGACTTTTCAGTTCCTTTTTTATTTATAATAATTAGAAGACACAATTGTTATGTTGATATACCAAAGTTGGAATTTTGTTAGATTTTATGCCAAAAGAAGTTAATTGCCTAAATTTGTATTTTTCGACAAAAATTTAGATATTCTATTATTTCAGTAAAAAATAATGCTGTTTAATTTAATGCTGGTATTTTATTTATTTGAATAGTTACTATTATCTTAAGCATAAATGCTAATTACACAATCATAGTATCAAAAACTTTACATCAAAATTTTGGGTATATCATACCCACCTCATATCTGGTGTATTACACCATTTCTCGCCTCATTCACACCGGGTTAAGACTGATTTGCAGCCATGTGTAAATTTGCAATTTATTAACTACTTAGTCATAGATACTGAATGTTTGATATCTTTCTAGATTCTTTCTGTATAATTTACCTCCTCTGCTGTAAAGGGGCGAAGGCTTCCCGTGACACCTTCTTCTGCTGTGAGGCCCACGGCACGCAGGTACGATGACCGTACACCCACAGAGCCCTTGTCACGGTTGTCCCTCTGCTTACATATTAATGTGTTACTTAAATAGCAAAAGTAGGAACATAGCCTGATTCCACCAAAGTAGCGATGTGCCGAGTACGGTTTGACTCGAGTCAGACTCGATTATTGCTTTGGACTTGCCTACTCGAATACCAATTTATTTTGATTCGAGTATGCTGGACTCGATTCCGGTACTCGAGTCAGGAAGAATCAGTTCGTACTCGCTAACTCAATTCTATTTACACGAGTCCTACTGACTCGAGTATAGTATTCGAGTTTGGTTAACTCGCAAGCTGTTTAAATAAGCAATGTAGTAGCGCGGGCCTAATATTACAAACAAGTTTGAACCTGCAACTTTTTGTTTTGATTTTGTTCTAAAATCGGACTCTAGTTCTGGACTGGACTAGAATTTCCAGACTCGAGTCTAGGAATCAGACTCGAGTCTAGAAATAGAATTCGAGTACTGGCCTTGAATCAGGGAATCGAGTCCTGATTCGAATACCATATAAACTGACTCGAATCGACTCGATCCACCAAAACAGCGGCTCGGCACATCACTACACCAAAGAGAAATAAAGGCAGGGTGATGATGATAGCAGTAGTAGTTTAGCTGGGCTTTTCTGAATTTAGCCCTATAGGATTAGATCACTGCAATTAGGTTACTGAGGATTGCATATGGGCAGCCTAACAGTGTTAAGTTTTTATAATTCTTTCCTCAAATATACATTGAGATTAAAACAGCTATCACATGCCGTGTGTACAAGCAATGCAAAATCTTTTTTTACCATAATAAGTAGTAAAATTATTAACAAAATCAGGAACACATTATTAGAAATTGTTATTAGTGCTCTTTTATTCAATTATAGTACGGTAGACTTGAAAAATATTTAATGATATAACAATATGTACAATCATCAGTACAATAGTTTATTACAAATATTGATATGAAGCTAAATGACTCAATGTACAGTGCAACTGAAGGAACCTCTGTTTACTATCTATAGTGATCTGGGAGTGTATTTGTAATTGAAATAGTATAGTAGTGGAAAGGAATGAGATAAGGATTCTCACCCCAACTTTGGCAACTTTCTTGATAGAGTAAATACCGAGCACACAGACACGGGCTCCTGGTGTAGCACGCTCACACAGCACTCGCTCACAGTACACTGTTAGGTGGCGAGGCAGCTCACCTTGGGGAATGCTCTCTGGCGCTTCTTGTAGCTTCAGTACCTGTTCATAGAACAAATGCTTGTCTTTTGATTAATGCAAATGAAATGCTTAGTGCAATCATTAAGTAGGTATTATGTGATTCCCTTGAAAGATACAGCAGATCTGCAACCAGTTCGTACGTAAGAATAAATATTAAGATGTCAACTTGTGATAAGGTGTAACATTACAGTTTATTTTACTGACTTAAACTTTGAACCAGTATACAGCAATATAGCATTGGTGCATTGCAGCAAAAGTAGGTACTCAGACAGACTGCCCTGGTAAACATAACTGAAATTTTGGTAACCTCAAGTAATAGGCCAAGTTTTTAGATGGTAGACAAGGAGGACAGCTTTTACATCATTGATTAAACACAGATTCAGCATAGATTGGGTCATCATTATATGCACTTTCATGTAAACAATAACACATATAAAAATATGTGTTGTATGAAAGATATAAAAATATGTTTTGCTATGAGGAAAATTTTAATATTTTATTGTAATCCAATAATTTTTCTCATATATTATAATTCTATTTCCTAAAAAAATCTAATAAAATTTATGTTTAAATAAGAAGATTTTTTATATTACCTGATAATCAATACATTTACATTTATCTGGAATAATAAAATATGGATCCAATGGGCATTTAGGACGACCAGCTTGTTCTCTGAAATGAATAAAAATTATATTCCTTAAATGCAATTTTTATTTTGGTCAGTATTTGTAATGACAGCCATATTTAATTTGCCACACTTTCATGTTTTTGACCACTACTGACATATTTTGTATGGTACCAATGTAAACCTACTATTTCCCGTAAACATAACTTATTGATGGATAGGTTTTTAGAAATGGTGGTAAGTCAAAAATTATTAACAACCACTGTGTTCTACATACGTGTTACATTTTCTTGGCATTACATAACCTTCCAGACCTGGCCTCACTGGTAAGTTTGGAATGATATTGCGGCATGATCGGCACTGTATTGAAATTTTTGTTGCCTTGGCTTTGATGCCTGATGCTGAAATAACAATCCCAGGAATTTTCACTAGGCGAGATACTGTTTCTGACTGAAAAACAAATATTTAATGTGTTATTTCATCTTTTAGAACAATTTACTGAAGCAGTTTTAATTAACAATTGGAATATAATAGATACATTTTGTGCTGTTATTTAAGAAAACAAGTCATCTTCAAATAATAGTGATGGGGAATCCTTTTGCTGTTAATTAATCAAGAACAATCAATCAAATCAAATATTATAAAAATTCATCATACTTTAAGTTCTCGCAGATTAGCAGCGTGAGCATCTGAAGTCAGTAGTACTTGGATATCTTCCACTTTTTCTTCACCCTCAGGTCTTGGGGCTGTTAGTTCATCAGCTAACTGAAATAGATATATCACTTTCAAAGATACACACATTAGAGAAACTATACATAATAGTTAAGATACACTTTATATCGATGGAGCAGCTTGTAGTCTTTTTTGTTATCACACATATAACATTTTAGTTCTTATTTTATCTAAGTATTCTAGAGATAATATCTATCAAGATGATGAAAGTTCTGCATAAATATCCATAACTAAAAGAGTACCATGAGGTTAACAAAGTACCTCTTTTGCCGCTTCTTCTAATATTGGTAAATGTTCTGATGGTTTTTTGTACAGTTTTTCTGCTAACACTTCATCAAAACTAGACAAGTCTTCAATATTGATTTCAACCCAGTAATTGCCCAAGTTATAGTTACGTTTCAATGCATCTCTGTGAAACAATAAAATACGAAAATGAAATACAGTATAAAAAAATGTTTGTATGTGTATCAAAGTGCTTTGAGACTAGAGTAAGTATTTTAATAATTACTGTAATGTGTTGTCAGGTTAGACATCCAGACCTTTTGAGAAAACTGATTCATAAAAAAAGAGATAGTTTGCATAAATAGTTTTACTATTATAAAAAACCAAAGAAATAAGTCTGATAATTGGAAAAAGATACAGAATAATATTAGTAAAATGTACATTGCAGAAATTTGTATTACCTGTATTTATAGTTGAAATTTCCTGTGTGAAATTGGCGGATAAATTCTTTGAATTTTTTTTTGACGGCTTGCAAATTAATTTGATCTTGAGACTCATTTTCTTCTACACCAAAATTATCCGAAAAAAATACTCCAGGGTCATCAAACCCTTCCATTTTGTTATTAAGAATATACCTATTAACCAATAAAACGAAAAAGAAAGACTCAAATCTGTGCTGTATAAAATAATGCTTAATTTGGCGCGTAATTTGACATTATTTGTCAGCTGTCAGGTGGGAATACTTGTTATCTATTTTTATAAAAGCTTTTGCCCATACTGCCATTATTATAAACATAACTGAGTAACTGAAAAATGCACGTAAGACACAAGTACATGTGTTAGTTAGGGTAAAATGCATATGTTGGTCTGAAAATAGTACCAAAGACACTGCCTTAGAACTGTAAAATGAAAACGAAAATAGTTCATGTCTATTCTGCTATATTATTTACTCCGAGAAGTTATATTAAAATTTCAAGATATGACCTAGATATATATTCATTCGTGACGGAACATTAAAAGTTGGACACACAAATTGGAAGAAAAATGAAAACAGTTTATTGGGAGAACCAGTGTCGTCAAATTCACATAAATTACGCCAACTATGATCCAGTTACTTGTTTTTCACGTGTCGTTACTTTTGGTGAAAATCAAGTCACGAAAAGACTTAATGCATATGTTGTTTACGTGAATATAGCAGTCATTTTCACATATATGTAAATCATAATCTCAAACCTATAAATACGTATTTTTCTCACATAATACCGCTATAAGATGCCAGATATCATTGAGACTAAACTTCTTGATAACTTGTAGCGGCTGCAAAATGTTGCCATGATTCCATATATCGCTCTTAATTTAAATGGTTATCTATTTTAGTACTTCACTGGCAGAGATTGCTGTTTAGAAATAAGACCGCCTCTTGTATATATGTGATTTGTTGTAGTTTTTTGTCTATCTTGTTTTTGGTGTGCAATAAAGAGTTGTCATTTTTAAAATCGCATTTTTATCAACGAAGGTCCGACATTTTACGAATCCTTTTATTTTTTATGTATATTTGACAGCATTGTTTCCATGACAACGAAATAAACAGTTTTGTTACTGGGTGTAAACTTTCAATACACGAATTTAATTCTAATTAATCTCGGTAATTCAAACTATTCTTTAAGTATTTTGTCAAATAAATAACATCTACGAACAGAAATGAATAAATTATAAAACAACGTGTTAGTAGACATTGGAAACGAGGTATCATTATGGGTGATGTAAGTATTGTACATGTAATCCCATTGTAATCTATAGGTAATAAATTTAATTAGGAATTCATGGGATATTACAATATCGAAATAATGACGATACTTAATTGCAAAACCCCCTTTTTAAAAATCGGAGATTATTCCGATGTCCTATAAAATGGAAAATGAGATCTTGTAACTCTAAATCAAGCTAAACAAGGATACTACCTTATTAAGATAGCTCCCTGCTAGTCGAAATATATAATGCAAGTACCTACTTAGTTACATTGCAACATATGATTTGTATATCTATTTCTTTTTTTACACAGAAAGAAGATATAGATACTCGCCTTGAATTTATGAGCGAGTATATACTCAAATCACTCAAGCAGAAGGTGGAAAAATGGGCAAAATTTATGACTAGTGACGAGAGAGTAAGTGTTAAGTTATATTAAATGATATAAATAGAGACGATAGTACTTTGTTATGAAGTGTTAATATAAATATCTGGATTTGATTTACTCTAAACGCTCTATGAGTTTTGTATTTGTTCGGGATAGAATAGAAAATAAAATGTATAAGATTATAAATTAGATAGTACCTAATAAAACGGCGGAATAATATTAAGAATAGCACTAAGCATAGTTAAGAAATAAAGATAAGTTTTAGCTTAGGAAATGAATAAACTATATAGAATAGATTCCCATAACAATAAGAATACATATAGTATGTAAGATTGATATATATATATATATATATATTGATTAAAAACCCTTAGACAGAGATAGTAGCGTAAGTAATAAAGAATATATGAGTTTATTAGGGAAAATATGTTAGATATATGAAAGCTATTGTTGAATTTGGGCATACTATATGTTAATGTATTAAATGAACAATGTAATGGGTAACTAGGGCATAATAAGTTATAAAATTGTAAGGTAGCCACTGCGAAATCGCAAATTGTATGAAAATGTCGGATAAATGTCCTATCGCACACATATAAAAGTGCCTGTATTGTATGTTACCGAGCATTCTCAGTGGCCACCGGTTAAGATATAGTACTTGATATACTCTCCGAACATATGCCCTAGAGTGTGAGGGCTTAAGTCTTGTAGGTAATTTGTGGGGAGTAAATTAAGCCGAAAACAGGGATGAAAATTCACACTGGAAGACGTAGCATATCTCGAGAGCTATATAAGATATAGCAACATAGTAAACGGCAACATAGAGGGAGAAATGAGCTCCTACAGATTACCTATGTATGAAAGGGATGAAAATAAGAGAACATATAGGAAATAAGCATTTAATGTACAAATAAAGGGCAAAAAGGGTTCGACAGGTGCTTTCTGTACGGTATATCCTCGCTAGGGGGATCTCAAAAATAGCATTTTTTGGTAGGACACGCAGACCGCGACATGTCCTAAGCGACCCCCCTAATCAATTAACGCAGGACCTTCTAGACCTGCAAGCGGCGGCGCCTGAGCCGTCGCCTCCCTTGTCTCCCCCTATTCGGCAGCCTTCTGCTTCGCCACGAGTAGGTTCCCAACCAATACAGGCCGGTCCCACTTTGGAGAACCGCGCCTCTTCTAGCGCTTATGCCCCCTCCATGGGGCAGCGCTAACCGTACCTCTCCTGAGGTGCGGCTCCCTTCCATATAAGCCAGTAGGGTCATTAGGACCAAAGGCTTAGGCTGAGTTTAGTCGGTAGGTCTGGTAGGTCGAGCCGCCTCGATTCACCAGGAGGCCGACATAATCAACGCATCCCTGCTTGCCTGTTGCGTTGGTATCCATGACGGATTCTCAGCCTCCTCTCCTGAGGAAAAAAAAAAGTAGGGATGATTTTAGGAATAAATTGAGAGACTCCCCCTTCTCGGTACGGATTACGACGGGGACCACATACTGAAGCGGACGACTGCCGGACCACAGCCACAGAAAGCTCCTAAAGACCCTGCTGGCCGACTGAACACAAGAAAACTGGCGTTTTGATTTCTTCCTGGAACAAACCCCGGGCCGTACCGTTCGGAATCCTTCACTAATCCCAGCAAGCGAAGTGTGCCGTCGTGCACAGTATTGTTGAAAAGTAGTAATCTGTGCCATTGAGATTTCCTTATTCAAAAGCTAATAAGGAAATAAAAAAATGTGATAGAGGGAAATATTTGTCTCAGATTGAATTCAATTTATAGGTTGCAATTTTTAAATTTTGATTGGAATGTTTTTTTTTCAGCATATACTGTTCCGGTATTTTGATATACCAAAATATGACGTTATCGTATTCCGGATGAGTACCGCCGGACTGATCACGTGTGCAACGTCGTTCCCACCAATAAGCAGGGGGAAAATGATTTACTTCCTCAGAAATACAGATGAGAAAATCACACAAGCTAATTTTCGTAAGGTATGTGCGGTAAGGTAAGGTATGTAAGGGCTGTGCATATGCTGTGGCATAATGGAAAAATAGGTAGGTAGTTCATGGATAAGTCATGACGTAGAATGCGAAAATTCTATGTACAGTAGCGATACTCAGTGACAGTTGTCTGACTACTTGCGTCTGAATACTTGTGGAGCTCTGTTTTAGAGCTTCATACTGACCTGGTTAAGCCGGTATTAGACCATACTAAAGGCCAAGGTTACTCATCGGGTGTTTCATGTAAGAATCACTAATCATAAGTCGAGACTAGTTTGTATTATTTGTGATCTTAACTATAAATCGCCATTAGTGCCTACCATACACCGTCGATCCTTCAGTCTTCTCTTCGTACCTTAATACCGGACTGTTCATCTTTGGTAACTCCTAACATATGAAGTAATTTATAAAAGTAATAATAAATTATTAATTTCCAGTTTATAATGATCATAAATCATTATATGATCTGGAATTATAATTTCATACAATATTTTGGCTTTGATAATATAGACGATATAAGCGAGAGATAGTTTATTCTAATAATACTTATTTATCTAGCTCGTTCAGTGTTTGTTTTCAGTACCTTCCTTTTTAAAACCGACTTCTTATCAATTCGATTGTATGCTTTTATGTTTTATTCAACCAACTATGAATTGACTTTGATGATTTTTTTCGTTTAGTAGATCCATAAAATAAAAGAAAGTAAAAAATAATATTATTTTTAAATAAACAACATACTTCGGCCACCCGTAAAGGCAGATTAAATTGTCCGTCTTGGTAAGCACAGATCTCAAAATTAACTTAATTTTGCAGTCATTTCATCTTATTTATGTAAAAATAATTTTATTTGCTTTCTAATTAATCAGGTCGCTTATCTTTAAAGAGGCCATTACCTGCGCTTGCTAGTTTTAATTTCGCAATTTGAGATATTTGTATACATAAACCAACTTCAAATTGTAGACGACAATTTGCAGATAACAACAATAGGCGAGATATCAGGCAATGTTCTTATGGATCTCAGCGTCATGGCAGACGAGGTAATTGGGCCTCTGCTCTGCAACCCTGAGAACCAGCGCGGCTGGCCAAAAATCGTACGCAAGGACATGTTGCGTCATGTGAATGATCTTCGAAACTTAATGCATCAGGTATTGTCGGGTACACTGCCGTACACGCTGCGATTTCGCTTTTTAACCACAAAGTTGGTATCCATGTCTACATGTCAAATTACATATAGATTTAGAAACAGTCTGTACTCTTAAAATCGTTGTTCGCGACATGTCTCACTATATTGTGTGCATGTAACACAGAGTAGCGGCAACGATAACTAATTGATTGTAGGATCGTGCCCCTCATTATGGGCGGATACTTACCATTTTCAACATTAGATGATGCTGAATACATACATACGAATACATCACAGTTTTTCATATGCTAATCATAATCAAAACATGACTTCTCTATCTGCGTCTACTTTCGTTAATATTTTCATACACACGCTCAGTCAGTCGTCAGATTCCGTTATTCTTGATCTGGCCTTTCTTAATCATATTTGCTATTTAACTCATGTAAGTTCTACTAGAATGGCTCTCCCCCATTCAAATTTTCCATATAATTTTTATTTATTAGTCAAGTTTCGTCCATACTCGCCATTTTTTGTCACTACATTAGTTATACCGCAATTTGATTTTCGTTTTTATATTTTAGCTTAAAGGCGAAATGACCAGTCAAGTGATGTTACCGATGCCGGCTGGTGTTGAAAATATTTATCATGCAGAAGCCCGATTAAAGGAAAGGTAAATTTGTGGCCTAGTTACATTCCATCCATTCCATCTTAGACCCGTATGTCTTTGTTTGAATTTGATCTTAGAATACGACCCTTAGAAATTTTGACTGCTATGACACTCAAACGCTTAATTGACCTGTATAGCCTTATGGTCCAACCTATTTCTAAATTGTTCATCCTTAGTGATGCAATTGCCATTCGGTATGTCTGTAATGAGTTTCTTGTTAGATATATGCGTGTTGCGATAACAGTTTTACCTACTTAGTTCATTTTTTACACAACAATTTTTAATTTCCTATTTTGTGAAACAATACTTGATCTCAATAAAAAATATTAAACATTAAATTAAAAAAAGAAATCATCATCATAGTTAATTTTATTTATTTGGTAAGTTACACAAGTTTTAAAGCAATAAACGTCATCGCTTTTCAGTGACGGGGAAGATGTTGACTTATTTCTGAAGACAAATGTTGAAGGAGCTGTAATAAAGTGGGCGCAGCAAGTACATGACTTATTGCAAGAGGATTCGTATATAGGTATTGCGATGAATTATTTCACCTACTTCTATAAAAGCAAAATTTTTCTACAAGGCAAAATAAAGGTTTCTACTGCTAGTACAAAAGTATTTCATCCTAATTTTACCAAAATAATTCCACTGGCAGAATTACTAATTGTATCATTATAAATTATTATATTATTAATTAATTCAAAATACTATTGCCGCTTGAATTTTTGTATATATTATGTCAGGACCTATTGCAAGAATAATTAATATCTAGGTAGGTACTTTAAAATTATTGTTTAATGATAAAATATGTTATAGCAAATTATTGTCTTCTATAAATAATTTGAGAATAGTAAATGTTTTTTAATAGTATAAAACATGCAATAATGTACTGTGATGCCCGGCGCTCCAGGTTCGGTACAATTAATATATGTATGTATAATTCTTCAATTTACTTTTATAGCGAATATATAATTGAAAAATTATGTATATTGAAGGCGTCATATTTACCCTTTATTTTGTTCAATAAAACCCCGTCAGATTCCGTACGTTCTGAGTGATTTTGGTGCAATCACCATAGAGTAAAGAGGAGACAAACGCACAAGGAGTCCGTCATAAAACCTAATAATTTAATTTTGAATGGATACATAATTCTATTATGAAATAGTATGCAAGTGAGTTATAGCCCGATGTATGGTTCAAAGCAATGTAATAAGGCTCATTTTACCGAAAGGAACTTACTTATATTGAGAGCATAATATTTATGACATACTCGTAATTTAAGTTTGTATAAATTAACATGTGAATTACGTATTAGTATACAAATATGTTTTATATGACTTATTTATAGTTTTCCTACTTTAACTCTACTCACGTATTTAATTCCGGAAAAAATAAATATGCTATTGTTAAATATACCATTGTTTCCGGAGTACAATATAAATATCTATTCACGGAAATTCTTAAGCCGCAATTTTCGTTAAGAATTGACTATAAATAGTGTTATCATTATACATATATTCAAAATCGCTATTATTACATTATTAAATAGCTTCAGATGTTTTAATAACGAATATTTCAAAATATAGCTTTCAGAAAAACAAAGTTTCCGCTACCAATTATGGATATAGATTTCTACTCGTCGCGTCTGAAAAATTTGGAGGGTATTTACTCGCAGTTACGCGACCCGCGCGTGAAACGCATGGCGCACTACCTCGAGGACACACGCAGCGTCTACCTCGGTTGTTTTAAAACTATGCTCACTAACATTGTGGCTGGTAAGTTCTTAGAGCCTACTTACACTTCATGGATTATATTATCAGTATTTTTTTAGTTTTTTGGCTGCATTTACGATCGATTCATCCAGTGGCGGTAGAATCGTTTTTAGTGGGTAGGCCGGTCCTCTACCGGAGAGTCCCACTCACGGCCGCGCCTAGCCAGTGCGGTGACAAGGTGCATAACGAGCATTTTCCCCCCGCAAAAAAAAAAAAGTATCGATTCTTTCAAAATTTTAAGTTAGGAATAATGCTTACTATATAGTAATATCATAACTACTATACAGTAATTGAATATAAACGTCTTAAAAAACTGTTACTTAAATACAATTAGATACGATGTGTGCAGGAACACATCCAAGTTTATTGAAAAAGAAAAAAAATGTATATTTTCGTTTCACAAAATATACAAAAACTTGTATGTAAATATTCTTTAGTCTAATCTAGACAATATTTATTTTTTCTAATACTTTTAGTGCAGTGCTATTTTGTATCTTTTTATTATAGCAATTGTCGAATGCCGCGATATCTTCATATATCAAAAACCCTTGCAAATACATTTCGAGACTTTTGAAGGCACCGACTTTGTAGACGCCAAATATCTTATTAGGCCTATGTTGCATTGCATCGGCCTTTTGTGGGGAAACTCAAGATATTATTGCAACGTCGAAAAATTAATACGTATGTATTACGAGTTAAAATCATTTGATTTGATTTTTTCTAATAAAACAATATGCAGTATATATATTCATGTGATTTTTAAATTTTCATTTCCAGCGCTACTTCGAGAAGTGTGCAACTTGGTCATACAGCAATGTACAAACTCTATAGATCCTCCATCCATTTTTCAAGGAGATGCTGATGAAAATTTGATGAAATTACGAAAAGCCCTCAAAATTTTGAAGTATTTTATGTAAGATTAATTGGTTGTTTAATTTACACAAAAATACGTTCAGTTAAAGTAAATTGACTACTGGTAACCTAAATAAAGTTATCCTGATATTGAGATTATGACATCCATAACTTAAACAAATGTTTGATTAACAAAAGGTTCAATAAGGAATATAATACTGTAGCTGAGATATTTGTGTTTATATAATTTTTAACGTTTTAGTATTAATGATGCACGATTGATTATGACGGAGTTCGCGCTTTCATTAGTAATCTCCTGTCACTTCAATTCCGCTCTCTCTAAACATTCTTCTTTTGTTCTCAAGAGTGTAAGAGTAAAACTCCATGGTTTCAATACAACAGAGTTCATCCTGGTATCCTGAAGCGTAAAGTTAACGATATATTTCCATACTATTCAGCCTATGGCAAGTATTCCCTTGGTCTTGGGTCATCTATCTAAACTTTATCAAAGATAGAATCCACATTCATAAAAAGTGATGATGAATGAACGAACTTATTTTCCTAAAGATGGAGAGTAGCCTATTCATTAAAGTATGTAATAACTTTTTGGCAAAATGACGGGTCTAATTCACGAATTTTTAAGGCTGCATTCGATTCTATTGGCTCCGTATATAGTATATTTTCTTATTACTTTTATAGAAATCTATAGAACCGTGGTTTAAGCTAACACTAGTTGGGCCTCTAAGCCCAACTAGTGTTAGCTTAAACCACGTGTTCCACAATCAGAAGTAAGGTCAAGTCAAGTCAGTCGTTGAAGAGTTCAAGTGAAGCTTGATTTGTCTCAAAGAAATCTAAAAAATAATAATCTTAGCAGACTAGTAATTTAATTAAGACTTATTTCACCGGCTCCCTCTTTACTACTATATAAATTAGTTTTTTTGTCAAATATTTTTGTTAAATAGCACGGTTGTGGCAAAAATATTTGCGGCCTGATCGATGGCACCGGCACCGTAGCCTATGGACAATGGCGACACCAGGAGCACCATAAACGCATTGCCGACCTGTAAAAAAATCCTATATACTCCTTTCTTGAAAAATCACAAACATTATGAGAAAAACAGACTAACATTACCCCACAAAAAGTAATAAAATGTTTTATTTTGATTTAAAAGAGTTCTTGTTGAAAAACTCTGTACGTGTATAGCTCGCAAACGCTGAGATTTTTCATTGTCTCATCCAGAAAACGGTAACAGCAGAGTTACATCTCATACTAGAACAGGGAGACTCCTAGCTCTCCCAGTAGCATACGCATAGTGTTGATTGGTGCCGAGCTCGAAAACTGATTACTGCTTTACTTTTTTTAGTGAGACGTACGAGATGAACCGTGACAAGGTACATACGTTTTTTCCGGCCGGTGTGACGCCAGTGCCATGGTCCTTCGACTTCGAACGTGTGTTCATGCGTTTTAACGAGTTCATGAAGCGGCTCGCCATGATCGAGGAAATATTGGAGGCAACCGTGGAGATTTTAAAACTAGAGAAAGTGGAGTTCTGCGGACTCAGAGGGAAGACTCTTAGTAGCGAGTGTATGAAGGTAAATTTATGTATAGCGTATTATTCTAGCAAAAATCTAGTTGGTCTTAACTAGTGTAATATTAGAGAAGAACAAATGTATGGTATTCGACAATATTTATGGCTACTATTTAATTTTAAGGGTTCCGTACTCCACAAAAACAAAACCCTTATAGAATCGTCATTCGTCTATAAGTCTTATAGTATATATAATACTCCGATCTGCTATCCCTTGTAGCAGTTTAATAGTAAAACTGTTAGAGGTTGGGATTTTGTCTTTATGGTTAGCTGTTTGTCAAATAGTTTAAAAGAAAGAAGTGATGTTTGGAATTCTAGGAGCTTAAGTTTTATATAATAATTATTTGATAAAGTTTATGAATAATGTAATTGAGTGATTTATATATTAAATATATTGTGTGAGTAATGATGGGGGTAAATAAATCGTAAATTTTCCCTACAAGAAAAACTTCTATATTGAAAACTCCATTTAAAACTTAAATTTTGAAACTCGCATGAATTTTGCTAGAAATTATGTAGCATAAGTAAAGGAAAATATATTGCAAAAAATTGCAATTTTAAACTTATTTGCAGTTGGTAAGTTAACCTTACAGCTATATGAATTTATAACGACAAGAGTTTTTTACCGGCAAAGTATCTTCCTGATTCCATTTATGTATTATTTAGAGCAATGCTCGAGACTTCTATAGTTTACTCAGTTCTTGCAGTCTTTCTAGACGGTAGTAATACCTTTTTTTTTTTTTTTTTTTGTTCCCCTGAGGAAAATGCATTAAATTGCATACCCCGGCTGTGGCGAGCCGGGGTTATGTGGGGCTCTCCTCCCCAGAAGGGGGAGGCCTACCCACTAAAAACCTCAGGGATGGCCTTCCTCAGGCATGTAGGGAGCCCCCGGGAACACAAAGGCCACTTCCGGGAACCCCCAGCCTCCGCTCCCCTCTCTAGAGGGGAGCCCTCCTCGGGGGAAGCTACCACCTCCCCCGGTCTCCTCCACCGACGACGCCCCCCGGCCACGGAAGGGGCGTGGTCCATCCCGGGTCACCGTAGCGGTCGCGACTTCCTCGCGCCCGCCGGCGACCCGCGGCGGCGCCGCAGCTGTGCTACCGAGCCCGGCGCCGCCTTCCTTCGAGCGGGATCGGCCATCTCCCGACCCCGCTCGGCGGCCTCCTTCTGGAGCATTACTGCTTCACAGAAGGAGGCCACAGCCCTCCAACCTCCCTCGTCCGCCAGCATTGCCGCAATCAATGCCGGCGGAGACAGATCTCGCCCGATCTCTGCGACCAAGACTCGGCGCTCGGAGGCCCACGCGGGGCACTCCGCCAGCGTGTGCTGGGCCGAGTTGAGGTCGGATGCGCAGTGGTGACAATGTGTCGATCCCTCCCGTCCTATTCGACACAGATACTCACCGAAGCAGACGGTAGTAATACCTATATACGATACGGTGTATACCCTACTATACTATATGATAGTAATAAGAAGTAGACAGGCGAAGGCGAGATCAGCTCATGTATGCCTTGACCATTCTACAGGTAGATACGACAGTGAGCAAAGCTATGAATTTGCATTTCATAAGGATTTTGTCACTATTTAGATTCTATTCTCTAAGTTTATTCCATGTTACTTAAAATTTTAGACAATCGAGAATCTTATCTTTTTAGTACTTTTATTACAAGAAGAACTGAATAGTAAATGTGTTTCTTTTAGAGTTTTGATAGATTTTTTCAGTAGTTCATGTTTAAGTAATTTCCCTTTTTGTTGATTTAAGGTTTTGGAAGATTATACATTATTTTATCAATCTGCGGGCAATATTACATACGATCCAGCAGATCCTGAAGATAAAAGCTTTATACCAGATTATGAGCGTCACATGACAGTTCTGGAAGATATTGATCGTCGTCTCGCATCGCTGTTTTCTCAGGGCTTAGATGAATGCCATAATCTAGAGCATCTCTTCAAGGTGACTTGCACTTGTTGGATAATAAATGAATGTCAATCTCGTTCTCGTTACGGATTAATTTTTACAAAAATTTCTGTTAAACTACTCAATTCTGTCACTGTATTCTGTCACCTGCTAACATTTTTGTTAAATGAACTATTTTAAATTATACTTTTTGATTAGTTATGTTTATAAAAATTGTATCTACCTTTTTTTCAGTTCTTTCAAATTATTGGAGACCTATTTCACAGACCTATAATTAAAAAGGAATTAAAACCAAAACTAACGAAACTGTTAGATTTCATGCATTCCAATTTGGATGGTGTGAAAGAAATATACGATGAAGAGATTGCGGTAATACTGCACTATTGAAATGATCATGAACTGTCGTTATTATGATGTCTCATATACCTTATTCCTTTTTTTATGCATCTCGTTATAGAAATTGACTAAAAGTCCGGAGCGTCCCATGGCGGATCCTTACTTACCCCCAGTTGCTGGAATGATTTGGTGGATACATAAACTCAAACGTCGATTACAAGATCCAATGAAAGAATTTATACTATTTGAGGATCCGTAAGATAATTTTTAAAAGTTACTCGTTCTCTTTTTGGTGTCAACTTAAAGTTAAAATAAAACTTTATTTCGAAATAGGATAATAGACACGGAAAATGCGATATACATGAAGCAAAAGCATAACGAAATGTTGAGTTACCTGAATGTTCAAGAAGACCGAAATTTCAAACAATGGTGCGCTACCGTGCCCCCAATATGCAAGTTACACCTAGCTAAAAATCTTATATACAGAGATCCACCATTTGTGAGAAACAACTTTAGTCCTGAAGTTAGTTATTTGTAATGTTGTACTATGTTTATTATACTCTGTCCATTATGTTATTTTCTTTTTGACAGATCGCGCGTATGAAATATTGTTTCTATTTTCAAATTATAGTACTACAGTAATAATATACTTTCTAGACGGGTAACGCCCACATAGTGAAGTGCTCTGTGCATAACAAACTACCACAGACAATAAGCAGTTCTTGAAATCAGATAAATCGATAAATTGTCTTCAAATCAAATATTTGTAAATTTATTTATTTCCTTCTCGACAGCTACCTTACATTATTTATAGGTATGTGAATTTTAATATTAAAACGCATATGTAGTTAATAACATCTACGTCAAGTTTAAATCAAGAATTATGATCAAGAATACTTAGAAAATCACATACATACCATTTTTTTAACAAACTAGCTAGGTAATTGGTAATTCGCCAAAAATATAAAATTTTGCCTAATTTACTTGGCATGTGTAAAACTTTATTTTTTCATATATTTCTGATCCATTTAAGAGAGAAAAAGGAAAACTTTCTTAAATGGATCAGAAATATACGAAATAAAGTTTTACACATGCCAAGGAAATTAGGCAAAATTTTATATATTTGGCGAATTACCCCAATTGGGTAATTCGCCAAATATATAATATAAAAATTAAACAAGTAAATTTTTTACATTATTTATTACATAGATTCATCAGATTCTTCTTCGTAAATTACACTAGACTCGTCAGTTGAGTCCTCTGTTACATAAATAACCAATTCTTGTGCCATCATGTTATCAATTGCAACATCTCTAATATTTATAATAAAAATAATATCGCTGCATTAAATCGATTAAAAGTTCTTCTTAAATAAAATCGATATTCTGTTTTAATCGAATCGGTAACTTGCGAGTTCATCACTGATTTCAAAATATCTTAAACTGTCAAAAAGAAAATAATATAATGGACAGAGTATAGTCGAAATACACTTATCAGAAAAATCGAAACAGCTTTTAAGTTATGTTCACGTTTATGTGTTGTAAGGATTATCAGAAAAATATGTGTAGGAATATATATCAATGTCCTTTAATAATTAATAATATAAGGTTATCAAATCCTAATGTTAATGTTCTAAATTCAAATTAAATTTTCATGGATTTCTTATTTTGTTTAAAAATATTTTTGCCCTGTTTGAAGGAAAGCGTCCCAATAGTGTTTGTGGACTCTATGGACAGACGACAAGCTTATATGCAATCTTTCAGCCACAACAAAACAAGTCCAGCACCAAACAAATTAAATTAATTTATAATTACCACTGGAATGGTCAAACTGCCAGCTCTAAGAATCATGTGATTTTATCATGAAATAAAAATTCTTTTGGGTTTCGATTTTTCTGATGAAAAGTGTATATTTTAAAAATGGAAGTTTTTTTTTTTCAGTTGGCTATGTTGCTTCGTGAAATACGTTATATGAAATATTTGGATAAGCAAGGTATACCTCCTGACGGATTAGAATTATATGCGCGAAATGAAAAATTACAGGTTAGTTTCTTATTCATATTTTACTATGTTAATAAGAAAAAATATAACTGTTTTCTGTTTTCAGTAATGGCTAAATATATGATAATTTTACTTTGTGTTTTAATTTATAAAATCTTGCATATAGATATTTATATGTAGTGGAGTAGAGGTACCAATTTAATATCTTCTACATTATGTTCTTCAATTAGTACGACATGAACCGCCTAAATCGAGCAATAGCGTGGTACAACGAGATCCGTGAGGGCAGCCACGATACTGAAGTCGCCCTTATAGAAAAGGAAATTTCTGCTATTGACACCTTGCTCGGTCGCGGCGTTGAGGAACTGACGTGGAACGATGATTGTAAGTTGCAGTCTATTCAAGTTGTTGATACTCATCTTCGTCCCTCACATTTTAGCATGCAGTAGAATAGATGTCATACTGCGTGATTATCATTATTTCAGCGAGAGACGCGCGCCTATTGATTTAGGCCACCCCCAAGGACTTCCACGCTAATCAGTCCCGTGCTGCCAGCATTCATTGCTTTCCTGCGGTCTTCAGCAAACCATTAATCTACCTTGTAGCTTACCGACGCTGCGTTAGTCAGTCTTGCGAGCAATATACTCACATTCATTGAGTTTTTTTTTATTCTTTCTGCGTCTTAGTTCTGGTCCTTTTTTAGTTTTTTTTTAGATTTTGTAATTTTGATTCAATTACGCAGTGAAACTTCGAGTATAGCCCCCATTGTCCTTTGGGTGACATTGAACCTCCTTGATGTGGCTTTTCTTATAAACGACAGTTTATAAGGAACGTTTCTACAATCCTCAATATTGCCAAAATTATTTTTTATAAAAGTATACCTAATTTAACACAATATTTCATTAATAATTTGTATTAATTTTCAAAAGCTTGTATCGAAAAGCCACGCTTTTATGGTAGTAGATCCATGTCTGCAGTTCGTTGTAGCACGTAGGTGGGCAGGATCGTCCGGTGAAACACTACCCTCTCACAGAAAATCAGCGTGAAGTGGGGGCCTCCTAGAGGCCACCGCGTTTCGACTGGTAAGTGAGAGTCCCGGCGCCCTTATCCCTCTACCTCGGTTCCCAATAGCAACTGGCACTTTCATTATAACTACACGTATCGCGACAGATTTTCTAGGGACTGTTGCATTGCGTGTGGGGATGAATATCAGTTGGCCCCTTCCTGTCTTTTTATTCCCTGTCCCACAATTCCTCACCCTCTGTGACCTTTCTCCTTCCCTTTCCTTCCCCACCCCTTATGCTCTTTTTGTGATGGCGACGAGTGATAAAAATAAAATACCCCAGGAGGGTACCAGTCTCTTAGAGACTGGAGAATCGTATCTGGGGGGGCACATCAAGCGTCGTTTATCACAGCTGCTGGGTGTAAACTGAGCCCAATCACGAAGAAGTCCCCCTCCACTTTAGCTGTGGATTTTTCTAACATCAGGGGACTTCACTCGAACTTAAATGCCGTTCACCACCATCTCGAGACGGAAAGCCAGCCAGATTTGCTTTTCTTCACGGAGACGCAGATTTCCTCCCCGACGGACACTTCATATCTAAAGTACCCGACCTATAGCCTGGAGCACTTTTTTGTGCCACGCGCCGGCGTGTGTGTGTACGTCAGGGAGGGAATTTGTTACCGTAGGCTCAGTAGTCTTGAAGACAGAGACCTGTCGATCCTTTGGGTGCGCGTTGATTGTGAGGATCACATTCGCGTCTACGCGTGCCTTTACAGGTCTCATAGCGCAAATTCGGAAATTGACCGGCTCTTCGAGCACCTGCAGGTGTCCACTGACAGAATACTTGAGCAGATTCCTACCGCAGAAATTGTGGTTTTGGGCGACTTTAATGCCCACCACTCTGACTGGCTTAGGTCACCACGTACTGACCATGCGGGAAGGTCTGCTCACGATTTTACCATTGCCAATGGTCTGACACAGATGGTACATTCTCCCACACGTGTGCCGGATGTGGAAAACCATTCGCCTTCCTTATTGGACCTTCTGCTGACCTCTCGCCCCGAACCCATTCGGGTGTGGGTCGATCCTCCTCGCTCCTCTTGGGTCATCGCACCATTGCCTAGTTCGGAGCGTGGCGCTTCTCACCGTCTCATCGCAACCAGTTCCATCTGGTAGACGACGTGTTTGGCACTACAGGTCAGCAGACTGGGACGGGACGCGCTCTTTCTTTGCATCCTACCCATGGGGGCAGATTTGCTTCAAGTCAGAGGATCCTAGCACCTGCGCTGATTCGGTTGCCGATGTCGTGCTGCAGGGCATGGAATTGTTTGTTCCATGCTCAGCGGTACCCGTCGGTGGCAGGTCGCGGCCCTGGTTTGGCGGGTCCTTTTATAATGTAGTAAATTAATAGATTTCAATGTAAGTACTATCTTTTTAAATAAATACTCGTATGTTATTTTTCGATTCGTGGAATTTATATTCTGAAATCTTTCATTATTTCGTTAAAAACATAATTATTAACATTTTCCATTGATTTAAAAATATATATATGTATAAACTCTTTATTGAACAAGAAAAACATTAAAAATAATAATAGGTACAGATACAAGTTGATTAGTGCAAAGGTGGACTTATATCTCAAAGAGATTTCTTCCAGTCAACCCTAGATGTTTCGTGAAAAAGCGGGGACACAGGATTAAAATTATATTTATATAAAACTGTTTTTGAAATATAAATTACAGACTACAATCTATTTCTTCCGTAAGAATACTTAGTACACTTTGATTCTATGTAAATAGAATCAAAGTACATTACAAGTTATATAAAAGATAGTAAATAGTAATATAAGTTTTCCTTCTTATTACGTCTTAATTCTGAGCAAGTTGATATTCATCACTTAGTTACCGATTGGATGGCCGAGGTGTATGCAGCGATCAACACGCTCCAGGAGCGAGTCCTGACCGCCCAGAACAATGTGAAACGCGGTCTAGCCAACATCGCTAACTGGGGGGACAAACCCTTGCATAATCGTAAGGAGAATATCGACAAAATGGAGCTGCTAGCCGTTTCAGAACGACATACTCGCTTTGTACGAAGGTATGATGGTAAATTAGACGTCCAAAATAGCATAGTAATGCGTGCGTGAACTTAGTGATTTATCTCAAGACGGCTTTCTTAAGTTTGTATTTGGTAGAACTAATTTTTAAGCTTAAATTAACTTTTTTCTATTTTAGCTCTATTCAATATATAGTTTTTTAAATAAAAGTAATAAGTTGTAGACATCTGGATTCGGTTGTAAATTTGAATTACAATGGGAATATTATATTTGTTTTTATTTCTTTTTTTTTGTAATTATTGACATTATTTATATTATTTTTTTTTAATAAAAATGCAGAAAAAACTTTGTAACATTCATGCGTGTCAGAGAAAAAAATTTAATTGTAATTGATGATCGTTAAATTCATATACAAAATGCAGGCTTTAAAATGAGGTGTGAGGTGTTTTATTAAATATTCATAATCGCTATATAAATAAATAATAAAAATCTTTGTACTGTACTTTCTCGTAGATGCCATTATTAGAACGGTACTAAAGTGAAACAAGAAACACCAGCTTTCAAATAAAAAAAAGAATCTGCAAAATCAGTTCACCCAATCAAAACTTAAAATTAAATTGTTGTTACTCTTTGTTCTCCGGGTTTAAATTTTCACCCCGAATTTAAATTGTCTGAGACGTCGATATAATTTAAGGCCGCCGCTTTAGGAGGTAGAGACCACAATTCATACCATCTGTACTCATCCAGCTCTAAACATCTACTGAATTTGGTCCTGATTCCTATTTGGGATATTATTAGAGAAAAATTAAAACTGATAAGCTAATTCTTGACTGACTGACCGTACAAAGTCTCTGTATTGTCTAGTCAGTATGGTTTGGTCTATGAGATTCTGGGTTCGAATCCCGGTGGAGGCAGTTATTTGTATAAAGAAAAAGGATAACCGGATATTTATAGCCAAATATATGTATCTTTCTTAAATAATTAATTGATTAATATAAATATTTGTTACGCTAGATCCCACAAGACAAGCTTTATGGTACTTCTTATGAATAAAAAAAATATAACTTCATAACATTAAAACATATATGTACTACTATTAATTATTTTATTATTCGCTTAAAAATATCTTAATTGGACGGTACCAGAAGGGATAAGTGTTATTTTCAGATGGAAAAAAAAATATTGTGAATTCCAATGGAAAGTGTTTTTAATTATAAATACACAAGGAGTATAGTTAAGCACGGTGACGGTAACATTAAAGTTTGGGGGTGTTATTCCGGATGTGGAGTTGAAACCTTTCGGAAAATTGAACAATGGATCAATGGCAATAGAAAAATATCTTAGAGCGCACATGATTTCCTACTCGGACGATCATTTGCTTGTAACATGTATCGTTGAGCATGACAATATTATATTCAAATGTTTTCTAAGCGAACGTATATCTGTTTTAGTCTGGCCAGCAAATAGTCACACGATAGAAAACCTCTAGTATATTGTTAAAAAGAAATTTTCCAACAAACGTAATACTGGTTAAAACGAACTATATGAAGCATTTGTGGAAACATAGTCGAAGAAATATGTATGACATTAATTGAATGAATACCACCACATTGCAGTGTTAATATACTAATTAGTAATACTTGCAAAATATTGTGTTTTATACTTTTTTGTTGTTGTATACTTGTATAGTGGGATTAATATTGTTTTTCTAATAAATGATAAATCGTTGAACATATTGTTGTCCTATTTATTGTTAAATTTCAAAATAAAAATGATTGCGGTGAATCTTAAATATTGTAAAAGGCTGTTGGGAGTGTGTCTAATTATACGACCACCAGATATATACATATACTGTATACATCTATAACTAAGAAGAAATTTAATCTGTACTTTAACTATACTTTGTTAAACTAACGTAGACTTTGCTCATTGTTAATAAATATATAATTTTATCGCTTAAGAAATCATTGGCTTAATAAATAACCTTATTGTGCTTTAGAGGCCTGACGTCCTTTAAAGTGCAGACGGTGGATCAATTCTTATTTGGTATTGATTCTCTAAAATGTCACACAGTTAGATAAAATCTACAATTTTAATCATCCACAGAAGACACAAGATTCTGGAGAGTCATGCTGAATTCGTAGAAATATTAGCTAGAAACTACAAATTGTTTTTTAATATAATGGAAGAAGAAGAGGTGAGTTTCTAGTATAAATACATTTAATATGTAACTTTTCAGTTTGTAAAGAATTATCAAAAACATTTGATATATCTCTCAAACGCTTCTATTAGTAGTATTTTAATTTCATTTATTTATTTGTCAGGCATCATAGGCGCCTGCCTAGCCTAACTATAATCAGCGTCGCGGCCCATGGCTAGGAAGTTGGGTCTTGTTGATGCGATGCCGAAGCAATTCTTTATTTCTATTTGATAGTGCCTTCTCCTTTTTGGAGTTAGATTTCATCTTTTATTTCATGAGTTATAATAGTTACAAAGGAATGATAACGTGTGATTTTGTGTAATGAGACACGAATGACATACGTAACTTTTGCACCTTATAATCGTACAATATCGTTATTCAGTAATGTTCCAACCTTACGCATCATATATTATTTGTTCGCCTTCAGGACAACAACGTCCTAGTAGGACTTTTACATTGACGTGGTCGAAGGTGAAGGGGCAGCTAGCTATTTCAGGTGTCTCGCTGCGAACATTGACATGTCATAGAATGTGGTCTTTTCTTGAAGATAGAAGAGAGAGAAGATGAAATTCCGCAAGCTTTTTTATGTCCTGCCATGTTAACGAAACATCATCTGGTCCATTTTATTAGGCTACCGATTCTAGCTATTTATTTCCCAGTATCACTTAACATAATCCGTTTGTTTTCTTCACTGAAGGTTTCTACCTTCATGTTGCTGATGCTGTTTCTACCTTCATGTGTGTTGTTTCATGATGCTGGATTAATCTGTAATTCTTTACCGATTATTCCAGCATCATGTTTAAATTCTGCTGCTTAAACTTAGGGAGCTCTAATGAGTTAATGCTATCGAGTCATCGTCATTGCTGTATTCATAGCAACGTCTTTCGTCTTTACATATATAGTACCATAGATTTGATGTCCAATGAGGCTTGATCCAGATCACCAACTTGAGCTTAGGTTCCAAGGACTTTTGAGCTAAAATGATATGAATACTTATAAAGGCATATAAGCTGAAAATGGCGGGTTATACTATAATCGTTAGGTACGGCCGTGGCTGAATGGGAAGACTAAATAAACATATTTTAAAAAAAAATCAATGAACGAGGGCTGCCTTTTAAGTTGTGTCGTTTGCAAATCTCCCGCAATAATAAAATAAAACATATTGCATTTCATCAATTTAAAACAAAAGAACGTATTTAGATCGCTCGAATAGTTTAATTGTATCGTCTATTCAAAGGTGACGTCGGTTGTTAAAATGGAAATGTCTAAGGAAAATTGTCGTGCGATAATATCTACAAATTTCAAAGAGGATTATCGCGACGTCAGTGCTTTGAGGAGATCACTTCTGTGTTTAGTGATACAGCACCATATCTTAGGAGTATAGAACGCTGGTATTAGTAATTTCAATATGGGCAGTCTAGACTCAATGACAAGCCACCACGTGAAGGTCGTCTAAAAACCGCCATGATGCAAGAGAATATCGAAGCCAATCTTCGAAGATTGTCATGTGCCATACCATGAAATATAGGCCTCCGGGGGCATTTTAGGGACCACTGCCCAAAAAATCCATTAGTTGCATGTAAGTAAAAACGCTGCGAAGAATAAACTTGATAGTTCATTTTTATTCTATGATTTATCTTCATTCTTGTTAGTTATTTTATTTATTAATTAGTACATTATATTTAAAATTTTAAACTGTAAAAATAATATTATTAAAGTAACTTCCATTATTTAAAATGAAGAAACGATATATTTACGTTTCTTATCAGATTATATTGTTGTACTTTCTTAGTCTAATAATTGTTGAGTGATAGTGAGATATTAAATATTTCTAAAATTGTTGTTTAGCTGTTTTTAATGTTAGGAAAATTATTAAACATTTTTCTATATCTTCTAGTGAGATGACAGGAAATATTCGAAATAACTGGATAATATAAAAGTGGATAATCTAAGCCTTAGAAGTGGGTGATGTATTTATATATTGTTTATCCAAAAGGTTGAAGAGGAGGAAGACGAATTGGAAGAAGTCGATGAAACAACACTTGATGATGATGAAAAGGCTGTCCGTGTAAAAAAAATTCAAGAGATAGCGGAAAGGCGAGAAGGAAGCAGAATAGCGAAAGAGATTCGTGAACAAGAACGGGAAGTAGCAGCTCAAATTAAGTCTGAACGAAGAGAAGCAAGACGAATTAAAAGAGAAGCTAAGGAAGCAGACCGACTGGATCGTCAAACCAGAAGAGAAGCAGGTTCGCACATTATTCTTTACGGTATGATTTCCGATTTGTTCGATGAGGGCAAATATTAATATGCTTGGTTTGATGAAGGTAAGAGAAGCTTGTCACCATAATAATATTTATAATAGCATTTTTGAGTATGAAGCAAAGCATGATTCCACAATCGACTTTACCGTTATTTGCCAACAGGAGAAACGGACACTCAGTTAATTTATATAATATATACACTTTGATATTAATTGTTTACTATTAATATGAATTAGGGGAAGAAATAGACTCGCCTGATGAAGAAGAAGAAGAAATAACTGATCCGGAAGAATTGGCAGATATAGAAGAAGAGAAACGGGAACAAGAAGAAGAAGAATTTCGAGCTGCCAGATGGCCAGCATATGTGCAATATGTGGACTCATTAGTAAGTAGAATATGTTTAGATCTAATGAAATAGTACTTGAAATTGAAAAATAAACGTAAGATTAACGCAGAATCAGAAAGTACTTAGTTAGAAATTACGATGTATGTCGAGTAATGTCAGAAGCAAGTGTCAATAAGAGCTAAATACGTTAATTTCCGGTAGGCTGGAGCCTCTCGATGCTAACGTACTGAATTAGTTGACTACTCTTATCTCCCTCTTCATTTAATGCATCATACGTCATTTCGGCAGAGACTACGCATGCATTTCCTTCTTAATGCAATCCATCCATATGTTCTTCCTTATCCATACGTTAATTAATATTCTAAAGTATTGCATCTAACCTACACCTATTCGAATGCATGTTATTGCAATCAATGCTGAGCTGCTAACAATAAATCTGAATATTTTATAGACTTATGTTATTATAATATATATAAGTTTATTTAGTACTAATTGAAAACAAAATACGCAGGTTTCTAAACAAGTAATGAAAGCAATTCATTCTAGTTTGGATTTATTTGAAACACAAACAGACCTTGAAAAGGGGCCAAGAATAGCATTTATGGAAGTAATAGCGGAACTTCGAGACCCAGGTGAGTTAATTCTAAAATGATAATAATAATATATAAGAAATTCTTGTTCTTTATTTTCATTCTAATATTCAAATACAAGAATGCTCGTATTGTACTTAATAGTGCAAATCTTTTTATATTATATAGTATTAATAAATAATGGTCAAATTAGCGGTGTAAAAACCCTCGACATGACAAATTCCAAACAAAAAATGCACTAAATGCTTGGCGATGTCGGATGCGATACCGGCTATGTTTTGGCATAGTGTCGATACCGACGCACACCAACTTTTGAAGAATTCTGGATCTGGAATCTTATAACATACGTACACAGTGAACAGATGAGAAGCTGCTGGAATGTGAGAAGAATTAGGGCTGGATTCGCTGGATCTTTGTGAGACAATTTGAAATCCGCTCAGAGAGAGTAAATATGATGGTCCTGAAATTCAACAACCTGATCTATTTCCAGAAGTGCCAAAAGCTGTCACGAGATGGTATCAGGTTCACTGCCCACAAGTCTCTAAAAAACACCTAGCGGTATTAAATTAAAGTAATTTAGGTTTACGCTCCAACCTCGCCCATCTATGAGAATATTTTTCGGGCAATACATACTTGTGCAACTCATTGTAACGTTCTGATGGGAGACATCAAAACAGGGTCTCATATATAATGAAATTTTGAATGATCGGTGTGGAGGCTTTTAGTCGCGGATGTCTCAACTGGAAAGATTAAGTGTATGAAATGTATTGATTTGTTTAGTTAATGATTATTATATTTTGTAGATATATTTTTTTCCCCATCGTTGGATTTCGATGAAAATGATGGATTGTACTACACTTTAAAAGAAATGATGAAAGATATGTTTCTACAAGCAACTCTTTTCCCTAGAATAGATCCAATTATACCGATTGCTTCGTATGAAGGTACAAATTCATATCTGGTGAATGTGTTATGTAACAAATACCAATTAGGTTATTAACCATTTTTGTTTTCTTTAGATGATATTGAGAAAGAAGAAGCCTTAATAGATCTTTATCATGAAATATTGAAGAGAGTCGACAACAGTATCAATGATATCATTCAGTATGCTTCTGTGAGTATATTTCGATATAGGGAATAATTCATATAAGCTAAAGTTAAAATTATTAAATTAATTATAAGACAAAACTTTTTAATATTCTCTACGATATTTAATTGAAGTCATTTACAGAAATATGAAAAATACACTCCACTTTGGATGGAAGATCGACAAGAGATTTTGTCTTCATTCTTAAAGTATGGTCGTGTGATTCTTCCTGAGGAGTTTGATAAATATAGATATGAGAATGGCTGTGATCCACCAGAAGCTAAACCCAAGTTAGACCAATTTCAACAAGAGGTATTGCTATTTTAACGATTTTTTTTCGAATGGTTACAATTTAAATCAACATATATAATTCTCCTTTTAAATTACAGATAGACAAATATAATGCTATGTACGACGAGGTATCAGCTCTGCCTGGAGAGTATTTATGTAATGGTTGGTTACGGCTTGACTTAAAAAGACTAAATCAGGCTATATTGAATATTATCTGCAAGTGGAGTAATCTGTACAAGGAAAATTTAAAAGATCATGTGCTAACTAGGTCTAAATATTTCTAGACTTTTCGTTTTGTAATTATAATGAATATTATCTTGTAGTATATATATATATATTATATATATATATATATATATATATATATATATATATTATATATATATATATATATTATATATATATATATATATATATATTATATATATATATATATATATATATATATATATAAATATCTAAATTACAGCTTAAATGATCTTGAGAAGTTTATAATATATGCGATAAAGGAATTATCCGTTGAATTGGCTGAAGATGATTATGACGGGCTACTGCAAGTGATGAGGGTGCTCAATGAAGTAAAGGCTAAACAAGACGCAGGTACTGAGCAAATGTTCGAGCCGCTCAGAGATATAATATACGTACTGAAGGAATATGGTGTCGAATTCCCTGAAGAGACATATGAACAGGTATGACTTACGCTGTGTTACATTTTGACTGTATTGTATTTTGTATTCTAAATTTAAAAACTTTCCTTTCACTGTATTGTTAATTTGTCTTATTCGTGCTCTCTTCCTGGACAAGCAGGGTAAAAGTCAACAATATTCTGTTCATACTTTGGTAAGATATTAATTTTTTTTTGTAATATATCAAACTGTCAATGTAATATATCAATGTGAAAATATTTGCATAAAACGAGTGCAGATTGTTTCCGCCTCTATCTATCAGCACATAATCAGTTGTTTCAGGGTAATACATATTCAATGGCGTGTATCCATCAAAATTTTAGATTCTATAGAAAAAGATATTAACTTAATCAAGCTACTTATTTAAATAAATAGTTTTGTAAGGCCTTTACATAAACGTACAAGGAATATTTTATGGCAATGTATTGTGCTCCATTGCCTGTACTGTTTGTCAGCATTGTGTTAATAGCTAACTCATAACTAATCATTTGAACGTCTTTCGACTTTCATTATGTAGTTAGCTCAGTGTTCAAGTCCTAACTACTACTAAAATGGCCCCTCTTAAAATTATTTCGCGGGCGCTGAATTAAACTATATACAGGACGTCCCACGGCCATGCCACATTGAAGGAAAGTATCTTAAATATTGTATCTACAATAAAATTAAAATAGTAAGAAATTAAAATAATGTCTTCTTTCAGTAAAATGTTCTATATACAATATTTAAGGTACTTTTCCTTCATGTGGCATTGCCGTGGGACGCCCTGTATAACTGGCAAGCACACTTACGAGTATACTTAATTTTGAAACGAATCATATTTTTATTACTAGTGAGAAAATGAGCTATTCGTAGCAAATAAACCAAGCGATGACCTAAACAAGATGGAACTGTTTAGAAATGTTCAAAGTGTTTCTTTGTTTTTAATTGAAATTGTTTTAAGTACCTACTAAACGACTGTAAATGAAGTGAATAAGATTATCTAATCAATTTCATTATTCGTTTCTTATAAGAGACATTAAATAAACAATATAGGAAAAAAACAAAATAAAATTGTAAATATGATTAGAAATAAGAATATGATATAAATTCATATTTCTAATTGATGTGTCAACAATGTGTTGAGGAATGAACTCGAGAAAAATGTAAAAATCTATCTATTTACAAATTGCGCAAGAATGTTTGGTACATTAATAGAATCTCGAGACCGCCTATCGCCCGTTCGATAAGCCCTGGTATATCACTTTCATCTTGTGTAAGGTTTTGACTTTTTGCGGACTATATGTAAATATTATTTTTTGTATAGATGGAATTGCTACCCGAGAGGTGGAAAACTGTGGTAAAGATGGCTACAGTGATGAAGAACACAATAGCCCCATTACAAGCGGCACAAGCTGCTCTAGTAGCTAAGAGAGTAGCGCTTATCAACCTCAGACTCACCATGTACAGAGACCAGTTTAAGTTAAAAGAGGTATTATTTGTTAGGTTACACAATAATCGCATAAAATTATATACTGCAATAAATACAAGTACTTTGATTTCTGTTACTATACTGTGATATGTTATAAAATATTCTATTCCTTTATAGATGTTTTTCGAAAATTGTAAAGAGCCCTACAGGGAAATTGACAAGATTCATCAAGAACTACTTCAGTTTGAAGCAATAGTGGACGCGCTGAAGAAATCTTGCGTCCTCTTTGATATACAGCCACCAGATGAGAAAAATTTGAAACAATGTCGTAGAGAATTGAAATTAGTCAAGGTTTTTGTTATTTTTTCTATGAGTTTAATGGCGTTTATTTCTGAGAAAATTTATATAAATAACGCTAAAATATAGTTAATGTTAGGTTTAATGATATATTTATTTAACTATTAATAACATTTACAGCAACTTTGGGACTATTACTATTTAGTCATGGGAACAATAGAATTTTGGAAAAAGTCTCCCTGGAAAAAAATCGATGCCGATGGCATGGATCAAGAGTGTAAAAGGTTTACAAAAGATTTAAGGCAGCTTGACAAAGATATGAGGGTTTGGTACGTTATTATCAAATTAATTGTACTTATTTGCCAGCACAATATCTATTATTTATTTCCGGTTTTACATTTTATTAAAAATTCTAAATAAATATTTAAATACGAATTCATTGACATCTTCGACGAGTTCCGCCCGAATCATAAATATTGATAGCATTTTTTCATATTTATGCGATTACTTAAATGTTAAATGATTCGAGTTTTGTTAAAGAATTTACGTAAACCATCAGTGCTAAACAACTAAAATCAAGGAAATATGGGGCCAAGGGCCAAGCAGTGTCTTAACAGGTCCTGAGGCATTGGTAATCTGTCTCGGTGAACTGCTTTTATTTATGGGAAAATCGAGGGTCTTGCCTGTGCAATTGTAGATAGTGATGATGAAGAACATTAACTATAGGAAATATATTTTGAGGGACTCTACAGTTGATATATTTCGGGCATGCTATCATAGCAGAGAGTCACTCAAACTGAAAGTGGAAATTGGTTTCATATAAAAATCGTTCGAAATTATTTTAAAATGCTGGCCTGGACGAATTGCAATCAAATTTCTTATCAAATCTTAATTTTTATTCTTTATCATCCATTTTGGAACACTGCAGTTAAACTACTGGTAACAATCTGTTTGGATAGTTTCAAATTAGTGACAAAACACATCTGCGAACTGTTTGTCCGGCGAGTTTCCAAAAATTTTCTTAACAACTTCTCTTACGAGATCTATCATATATCTATTGTAAAAGATGACAAAGTACAGCTGATCATTTGCACTTCTAACGACGTGCTGGAGATAAGTTTTGTTTATCATAATCAACTATAAAAGTTGTCGTGATTCCAATTAGTATGTAATGTTGTATGTAATGCGATGAATTATATTTTTTCAAGAGAATCAATTATTTATAAGATCAGTTCTCTATGATGGACTAATTTTAAACTTAATTTCAATACATTAAGGTGCTGCTATGTTTTGTAGGGAGCCGTATATTGTTATTGAAGCAACAATAAAGAATTTGATGACATCCCTTAGGGCTGTTACTGATCTTCAAAATCCAGCAATAAAGGATAGACATTGGATTGAATTAATGATGGCCACAAAAGTGAGTTAATACTTTATTTGTCTTAAAGTGAATTAAAATCAATTATTTTTATTAAACTTTTAAAAATATATTAAATTTATAAATAAATATAAAAAAATATAATTAAATCACAAATCTTACGCTAATAATATCGGTTAATATAAATTACTCAACCAGTTAAAATTCTATCTTGATTTATCTAAGTCTAACGCGTATCTATTGTAAGTAATTATTACATACATACATACACTCACGCCTTTTTCCCACGGGGGTAGGCAGAGATTACGTCTTTCCACTTGCTACGGTCTTTACATATCTCTTTCGCTTCATCTACTTTCATAACATTCCTCATACATGCTCGGCGATTGCGGGTACTTCTGACCTGGCCTTTTTTGAGGACACTTTCGATTTGTTCGAAATATGTTCGCCTAGGTCTTCCTCGTCCCCTATCTCCACTCACTCAAGCTTCATAAATCATTTTGGTCAGTCTACTTTCATCCATCCGTTCCACATGCCCAAACCATCCAAGCATCCCTTTCTCTATTCTTGTCACGATATCCTCTTTCAAACCACATTTCTTTCTAATCACTTCGTTATACAATCTGTCACTCAGTTTTACTCCTGCCATACTCCGCAAAGCTCTCATTTCTACTGCATTTATTCTGCTTTAATGTCGTTTCTCCCATACCCAACTTTCACTTCCGTACATTAATGTTGGGACCAGCACGCCCTCATGCACTGCTAGTCGCACCTTTTCTGATATTTTCTGACTACTCAGAAACGTATGCATGGCCCCATTCACCATGTTACCAGCTTTCACTCGCTTCTCTATATCATTATCACACCTTCCATCCCTTGTAAACATACATCCCAAATATACAAACTCTTCTACTTGTTCTACTTTTTCTCCTTCTATCATAATGTCACACAATGTCATATTTACATCTCTTTCAAACACCAATACCTTGGTCTTACTTACGTTCACTTTCATTCCTTTATCATTTAAAGCGTCATTCATAACAGTTACCATCTCCTGCAACTCACTGGCCGATGATGCCAATATTACTTGGTCATCAGCGTATAGTAGGCATTTGACAAGTAACTCATTCATGCGTAAACCACATTCACTCTCTTTCAAATTCGACAGGCACTGATCCATGAATAGGTTAAACAGCCATGGAGATGCTACACACCCTTGCCTCACACCTTTTTCGATGTGAAACGGTTCTGTGTATGCACCATTTATCCTAACACGAGCATTAGAATTCACATAGAGAGATTTTAATGCTCGAATTAGGCTGCTGCTCACTCCATGCATGGACAATGCCGACCACAACTCATTTCTCACCACTCTGTCATAAGCCTTTTCCAAGTCCACGAATATGCAATATACTCGTTGGCTTTTGGAAAGAAATTTCTGAGTAATGCATCGTAAGGAAAAGACTTGATCCGTACATCCCATTCCCTTTCTAAATCCTGCTTGCACGTCCCAGATTCTATCACTCGTCTCTTTTATGACTCTTTCTATCAGAACCTTAGCATACAATTTGCCAACGACGCTGAGAAGACTTATTCCTCCATAGTTTTTGCAATCCAACCGCGACCCTTTTCCTTTGTATAGTGGAACTATGACGGCTTCGCACCAATCTTTAGGTACTCGGCCGTTCACCCAACACAAGTTGAAAAGGCAGTGCAGCTGTTTTGCGACGGGACCTTTTTCAGCTCTAGCATCTCTACCACAATCCTGTCATACCCAGCAGATTTTCCCGCTTTCATACTTTTGAGAGCTTTCACTATCTCTTCCATACTTATTTCACTTTCATTCCAATCCTGTTCCATGTACACATAATCGTCCTGTTCGCCCTGGTCTGCTCTTTCATACAAACTTTCAAAATACTCCTTCCATCTCTTCAGTAGTTATTACTGTACTTATTACTTATACAAGTAATTATTACTCATTATAAATTCTACAAGTATTGTTATTTTACAAACTTTAGTCTAAAGTAATATAATATTAATATGACCAGACATATGAATATTATTTTAGGATTATTTTAATAATTTCCAAACATTATATTATTAATTTGTTAATATTTTGTTCATTTAGAAAACATTTCATACACACCTCATATCCATCATCTCGCACATCGATAGCATAACTTCAATCTTGCCAAAGCCGCCCATCTTGCGTACAATATCTCTTCCAATTTTTGGAAATCCCTTAATATCTCTAGAAGAGATATTAAGGGATTTCCAAACATTGGAAAATCTAGCAAACAATACTCAATAAGATATCAAATATGAGGAATGAGGATTTCTCAGTTGTTACAATGTTCATAGATTAAAAGTACAAGAAGTGTGTTGTAATAATTTTCAGAAGCCTTGTAAATCATATACAAACGTAATCTACAAGAAATGAAAGAAAAGGGGAAAGTCATAAAACCTATTATAATATTAATATTATTATAAATAATCATTTAGTCTTAGTTCGATAGTAATCCAATTTTTTTCTATCCTCAGCTAGAATTAAAATATTTTATTTTTATTGTAAAACATCTTAAAACATTCTGCAGGTTAAGTTTGATATTGACGATGATACTACACTTGCTGATCTATTAGCACTCAACTTGCATAAATACGAGGAAGAGGTTAAAACTATCGTTGATAAGTCGGTTAAAGAAGCTGCTATGGAGAAAACGCTTAAGTATGTTTAATTATTTTTATTATTTACCTGGCGAATTACTTATAGTCCCGTTTAAAAGTTAATTACATGATTTGGAAGATGACTTAATTTGAAAATGAATATTAATTATATCCCTCATAATATATTTTCTCTACTTTATATTTTGTGAGTGATATAGGTATATGCAGGCTGACCATCTGAAGGTAAGTGGTATGAATCGCTTACATGTGGTTTCGTAGCAAAGTTGCAAGTCTAAAAATAAAAGATGTCAATGATACCAGAGGGAAGTCCAATCCCCCCCCCTCCCCACTCTCCCATTTGTGATATCCTGCGCTCCAATTCAATACTACACAATTACTTACACAATTCTACCGAAATATCTGGTTAAATTTCCGGAAAATATATAATAATGAGTATTGAGTATAGTCGGAATTTTAATTCGATTCCAGATTTGACATTAGCTACTGTCATTTTGTGAAATAATGATACCATATATAATAGTGTAGTGATGTCACAAAAATCGGTAAACAATCGGTAATAATCGGTTTGCTGGAGTCTTACCAAAATTAAGACCAAACTCAATTGTGGTGATGGATAATGCACCTTACCACTCCCGAAAATTGGAAACTGCACCAAAAATGAGCTGGAAAAAAGCTGCCATTCAAGATTGGCTTTTAAATAAAAATATTCCTTACGAACCAGATATGGTAAAAGCTACGCTTTTAGAACTAATTCCACATAATAACGAGTCTTTTAATAAGTACGCTGTAGACGAAATGGCAGCACAACATGGGATCACGGTTTTAAGACTCCCCCCTTACCATTGCGAGCTAAACCCTATCGAATTGATATGGGCGCAGGTAAAAGGGCATGTAGCCCAAAACATTAAAACATTCAAATTGACAGACGTGAGAAATTAATTTCAAGAAGGCATTCAAAAAATTACTGCTACCGAATGGACTAAATGTGTATCCCATGTTGTCAAAGAAGAGGAAAAAATGAGTAGGCTAGATATGTTAATTGACAATATCACAGACACATTTATAATAAATGTTACAGAAAGTGACAGCGATAGCGATGACGGCGACAATTTATAAAATAAATTATTACCATATTACATTATCTGCTTTATTTGTTATGTTCCTTCATGATCACATTTTTTTATTTATTTTACACACAATTATAAAAGAAAAGTCTCAGATCGGTAATTAATCTTCAAAACTAAAAATACCACTCATTTTATATAACAAAAATTAAAATATAAACTCTTTTGATTCAATAAAGTACAAATTATAATTAAAAATGTACCATTGTATTAGAGAAACTACTGTAAGCGTTTGAAAACGCTCATAACTTAAAAGGTCTATGCTTAACTACGTCCAATTATAAACGAGAAGAATCGATCCGGAAATATTCCATTTCCATATCGAATAATTTCGCAACGTCACTATTTAGTACTTGTCATAAGGTTGCAACACTGAAACTGTCAAATCTGGAATCTAATTAAAATTCTGACTATAGTTTTGAGTAGTTTTGAGAGTTGTATACCTTTCGATATACATAACACATTATAAATATAAATTAAGTTTCAAATACAAACATACTTAGTAGACTCCTTGGGATAGTTAAAATAAGAAATATTTGTAGTCTTTCTATTATTGTTCATGCACACAGTACAATGTACAACCATATTTACAACACTTTTTAAATACGTATTATGTGAGAAACTCGAAAAGAAAAACAAAACACGCACGACGTTCGAGCGTCGCGTCACGGCTGCACGCCCTGAGATTGACCACCGGCTGATCTAGTTTGAAGCGGTTTCGGTTCATACGTGACAAGCGGCCAGTGGTCACGCACACACACGCGTTGCACTTGTATTGATGTACCTATCACAGCGCATTCGTATGAAGCTTTGTCTCTGTCCCGTTTCTCTACTCATGTGCTTTACATCGGAACATACGAACACTGCTGCTTTGCAGTAAAAATAAGTAAAACGTCTCTTAAATGTTATTTCGGCTGGCATGATATAGACTAATAGGAAAATAAATTCAACAGAGAGTTGGAAGCTACCTGGGCCATAATGGAGTTTGACTATATTCCTCATGACCGCTCTGGTATCAAATTACCGAAAGCAAGTGAAGAGCTGGTTGAAACCTTAGAGGATAATCAGGTGCGTTCCACTTTTTTCTTTATTGATTAATAAAACTTCTCTTTGTCCTTAAGATATTATTATGTATGCACATATTGTTTTAGAATCAAGTCCAAAACATGATGTCATCGAAATTCATTGGGTATTATGAAGCTGAAGTAACGGAATGGCAAAAGAAGCTCGGTACTGCTGATGCTGTGATAGCGCTATGGTTTGAAGTGCAGCGCAAATGGCAGTATCTAGAAAGTATTTTTGTAGGTTCCGATGACATTAGGGCACAACTACCTGAAGACTCCAAGAGGTTCGATAACATTGACAAAACGTTCAAGGTAATTTATTTGGAAATTTTATATAATATTTTTATCTTGGTTTTTTAAATAACTAAGAGATCATTTTATTTCCAGGATTTAGTTAAAGATATAGGTACTACTCCAAACGTAGTTCAAGCCACCAATAAGCCAGGATTACTAGATAAACTGGAGGAACTGATGGCCGCGCTGAATCTTTGCGAGAAAGCATTGAACGATTACTTAGAAACCAAACGATTAGCATATCCTCGTTTCTACTTTGTTTCTTCCGCAGATTTACTTGGTAATTAATTACAGTTATGGTATATTCATTGGAAATCGTTATACTTGCACTTACTATTTTCATTTAGAAAATAGTTTTTTTTTGTATTTTAAGATACACACACACACACACACACGCACACATATATATATATAAAGATACAACAGTCTGATCTTACTTTCTCTTTCTTTAGATATTTTATCAAATGGTAACAATCCACCAGCTGTAGGTCGTCATCTTACTAAATTATATGACAATCTTGCTAAATTAGTTTTCCCGAAACCAGGCAGTAAACATGCCTTTGAAATGATATCCAAGGAGAATGAAGAACATGTACCTTTTAAAGCTCCGTGTTGTGATTGTTCTGGAAAGGTAAGGAAATCATTAATAAGCCTGGGTTTGTAGCTAAAATAACAATTGTGACATTCGCGTTTATTTAATTGGAAAGCATTGTATGAGTATGATTTCGTAATGTTTAAATATTCCATACCTCCGTTCCGTTCGGAATGTATACATGATTGATGATACAAGACCAGGTCTTATAAATGTATATTTGTTTGGTAGGTGGAACTGTGGCTTAATAGAGTAACCGACTGTATGCGGTACACTCTTCGTGATATTTTTGAGCATAGCGTAAAGTCATACGAGAACAAGTCTAGAGATGAGTGGGTTTTTGACTGGCCAGCTCAACCAGCGTTGGTCGGAACTCAAATTTGGTGGACCACGGAGACCAATCAAGCATTCGAAAAATTAGAAGAAGGTAATAAATAGTATTATATTAATTATTAAGGCGCAATTTAATAAAAAAATAAAATAAAAAAATTTTCAACACCATTGCTCGTAATTGGTATGTAACTACACCAATTTTAGTTTCACAATGTATCATAATATGTTTCGAATTTCAAATTCGATTACCGCATAGTTTGGTAATCAAAAGTTAATAGTTTCGTAAAGAAAAGTCACGCTTTTATTTATAAGAAAAAAAAGGAACCAAAGAGAATTTATATGCAAAATGCTGAAACATTTTTGTAAATTTAATGAGTTTGGCGTTTAGAAACACTCAACGTTTAAAGATATACAACAATAAAAACCATATTTAAAATTACAGCTATAAAATAGAAGTCATATATAAAATAAAATTTTATTGACCTATAAAGTTTGTATTAATTACTCGCAATGGTGTTGAAAAACGTCGTATAACACTCGTGAGCAGTTAAAAATTACATTCTGGGGGTGAATATTAAGCACTCGCTGCGCTCGTGCTCAATGTCAGCACAGTCAGTGAATTATTCTTATAGTTGAGTATATTTTCCGGTACATCTAATTATCTTTATTAACATATTACATCGTTTTTTATTCATTCAGGTTACGAAAATGCTCTAAAAGATTATCAAAAGAAGCAAATTGCGCAATTGAATGCTTTAATTGTTCTATTGCTTGGTGACCTATCAGTAGGTGATCGTCAGAAGATAATGACTATTTGTACAATAGACGTGCATTCGCGTGATGTTGTGGCTAAACTTATTACGTCTAAAGTGGAAAATTCTAATGCTTTCCAATGGCAAAGTCAGTTGAGGTAACGTATAGACAAACAGAGAAGCTAAGTCAGTAGAGTCGCTTAACAGACTTATAATACTTTTCAATTCTATTCCAATGGAGAACTAATTTGTTAACCTAACAATGTAAGTAGTAAGAAATTCTAAAAACTGTGAAATTGTAAACGTTCAAAAAATGTAAACAACGGGAGATTGAGAAGTTCATGACTTATCATTATCGTATTGCCGAAAAAGTAAGAAATTATTGATGTTAAAAGCATATCCAACGAAAAAGCTCAAAATATTATTGTAAATGAATTAGGTATTTTCAATATGTCAGCGGAATAGGTCTAATAGAATAGAATCGTACTCGATTTATTGTTCCCATTCCCGTGACTATTTGGAGCAACAAGTAGATACTCTAGCCTTTTTAGACATATTCTTTACCATGGAAGAGTCGTGGGTTTTTCACCATACACCAGAGACCAAACAACAATCTAAATAGTAAATACATAATGGATCTCATCCTCCAAAAATTAAAGCAACTTTGTTCGTAAATAACATCGTTGTGTGAGTTTTTGGGAAGCAAAATGGATTAGTGACGGTTGATTATTGGCTAAAATTCACTAAGTACCATAAAGTCTGATTTCTGTTAAAAAGTTACTGACTTAAAGTTAAAAAGACCTGGAATGTTGAACATGAAAGTTCTCTTTTACCAAGATAATGCACCACTAGACTTTTACTTGTTTCCAATTTAAAAAAATAAACATATGGCTGGATTGAAATTAGAAACATTGAAGCAGCGTTAAATATTATTGGATGACTTAAAAAATCTCTGTAGAGAAATAAAAAAATATAGAAGTAAAATATTTTTAAAAATCTCCATTTTGCGTTCATAGTTAGGTCGCGATCCTTTCAATCTGCCTACTATACGTATTACATTATATTACATTTTTTATTTATTTACCTATATACTTTTATTACAGACACCGGTGGGATAGTAAAGTGAATAATTGCTTCGCCAATATCTGTGACGCTCAATTTTTATACGATTACGAGTACTTGGGTAATACTCCTAGGCTTGTTATCACACCTTTAACAGATCGTTGTTATATCACTTTAACTCAGGTATTGTATTTTCTGAAATTAATAAAATACTTAGGAAAATAAATAAAAATACAATGATTGTGTGTTATAATTTTTAAGAGTCTTCATCTAATCATGGGAGGTGCTCCAGCTGGGCCTGCTGGTACGGGGAAGACGGAGACCACTAAAGATTTAGGTCGAGCTCTAGGCATCATGGTATACGTATTCAACTGCTCTGAGCAAATGGACTATAAATCTTGCGGCAACATATATAAAGGTTATTTTATATCTGTTTATTTGAATATCTTGTTGACAAAAATTGTGCTCATACAATTATTTAACATGTCTACATAGGCTTAGCTCAAACTGGTGCTTGGGGATGTTTCGATGAATTCAACAGGATTTCTGTGGAAGTATTATCCGTAGTTTCGGTGCAAGTAAAAAGTGTCTTGGACGCCATCAAAGCCAAAAAGAAGAAGTTCGATTTTATGGGCGAATATATTACTCTTATTTCTACTATAGGAATGTTTATCACAATGAATCCTGGGTACGCAGGAAGAACTGAGCTGCCTGAAAATTTAAAAGCTTTGTTCAGGTAACGTTAAGCGTCATTTGAAAAATAATTATGTTGACATTTTACGACTTTACGTTTAATATTTTGATTATTTCAATGTACAGGCCTTGTGCTATGGTTGTACCTGATTTCGAGTTGATTTGCGAAATCATGTTAGTTGCTGAAGGCTTTCAGGAAGCACGCTTACTAGCAAGAAAGTTCATTACACTTTACACATTGTGTAAGGAGCTACTTTCTAAACAAGACCACTACGATTGGGGCTTGCGAGCAATTAAATCTGTGTTGGTGGTAGCTGGCTCCCTCAAGGTTTTGTATATTACATTAGTTGTTATGTAAAATTTCATCATAATTTTTTTTTGTTAATCTAAGTTCTGATAATTTTTGCAGCGTGGAGATAGACTTCGACCGGAAGATCAGGTTTTGATGAGAGCTTTACGAGACTTTAATATTCCGAAAATTGTGACAGATGATACTCCTGTATTCATGGGCTTGATTGGGGACTTATTTCCAGCTCTTGATGTACCAAGAAAAAGAGATTTAGACTTTGAAAAAATGTTAGTGGATGGGGCTTTATCTATGAAACTACAACCTGAGCCTGGATTTATTTTGAAGGTTTGCAATCATATCTACACTATCTACACTAATATTATAAAGAGGAAAGATTTGTACTTTTGTATGTAACGAATAAACTCAAAAAGTACTGGACCGATTTTAATAATTCTTTTTTCATTAGAAAGCTACATTATCACTGAGTAACATAGGCTATATTTAGCACTAGATTACTATAGAAATCTTTAGAAATTCTTATTAATACCAACCGAAGGTGTAAAAAAATTAGATTAAAAATAATATAAAATGTCTTTCATCGCATACGCTGCGAAGAGTAATGTCTACCCATGCGAAGCTGGGACGGGCCGCTAGTATGGAATAAAACAGTAAATAAATATAAGATATAAAATATGCTAAATATTCTTGATAAAATTATATTTCCAGATGGTTCAATTGGTGGAGTTATTTGCTGTCCGACACTCTGTATTTATCAATGGTTTTGCTGGTACTGGAAAATCTATGGTGTGGCAGTGTCTTAATAAAACCTATCAAATTATGAAACTCAAGCCATATTATAACGATTTGGATCCAAAAGCTGTTACGAATGATGAGCTATTTGGTATCATCAATCCTGCCACAAGAGAATGGAAAGACGGACTGTTCTCAACAATCATGAGAGATATGGCTAATATGCCTGGTGACGGACCTAAATGGATTGTGCTTGATGGAGATATTGATCCTATGTGGATAGAAAGTTTAAATACGCTAATGGATGACAATAAGGTAATACAACTTTACATATATAGAAGAAGGTGACTCTTTCAACAATCATAACATACACAATTTCCTCGTGTAATTTATAATTATCCATAGCAAATTAACGAATCACATAAGTCATTTTTTACCTTCACGCCCAATATGAGGCAGGGATTTCCGTTGAGACGAATTAAATTCTGGAAGATACTACAATGATTGTCTGATTAGATACCTCTTGTCTAATCTTAACTATTTCTACTGTAAATCAGTAGTGCTTGTATTGTTGTGTTCTGGATTCAAGGGCAAGATATGACAGTTAAATTACTGGGATTACTACTTACCGTGACATTACACCTTATAAATCAAGAGCATATAACATTTATAATTTAGCAACGTACGATCGTTCAACACCAAGTGGTTTATTTAATATGTGACATACATATGTGTCATTAATATATGATTAGAAAATCTTTTGAGTAAGGACTTAACAATGTGAGTTGGTATTTCTGCAAACGGGAAGATCTTTTCCGCGTTACCATTCGAATTCAGTACATGCTAGATTTTCCACTGTCAGTTAGTAGATGTAGATTTTAGGAATTATATAATGAGCAATTCTTAATCCTTTATTTCAATTAACTTAGCATATATTTTTGAAAGCCTTAGGCATATATTTTTGTATATAAATATTATATGATAATAATTTAATAACAAATCCTAATCTATTATAAGTATTTTCATGTCGGATTTTTAGTATAAAATTTAGGAACTAGTTTTAAAATCTTTGAAATACTTCCTATGTAGTAAAAACTAAGAGTATTATTATTTTCTCACTAACATTATAGCTTTATGTATGTAAGAAGATAATTAAATATGATTTGTTGGCTATTTATCGAACTAAATTAGTATTTTTCTTATCATTTGGTATTTAACACACAAAGAAAAATATAGCGCTTACATTTCCGAGTCTAATTATTCAATTAGACTTTCAAATAAAAAAGACAATTATAGGTATTAAAAAACTGTTACAAAAAAGAATGCTATAAAAAAATACACATTTTTAATTACTTGATTAGTAAAGTTAAAACGTTTTACATGTTACAATACGGAGTGCTATTGTATCATTTAGAATAACAAAGGAATTTTTCAAATGAAATTTAGATTTTATATTTTACTTTCTGAACAGATTCTATCTTTTATCATATTGGATTTCGTTCTGTTTGACTAGGCGCTTTCTTATGCTATAAATATGTTATGGTCGCATTAACTGTTATGATTTTATACATGCGTTTATTTTTGAGCATCTTCGTTCCACCGTGACAATAAATCGTAACAAACGTACTTTCTCGTGAATACTTTGCGTATTTGTTCTATCGAGATTAAAGTTAATACCTATTTTTCTTGTTTGCCATGAGCATTATTTGATAAAATCTATGTTCCAAACTATACAATTATTATGTTTTTGAGTCATGTTTATATGTTGCGTTTGAGAGCAAGCTACGCGAATACGCTGCGACAGGTTGTATAGAAAACAAAACTGTAAATTTTCACTGTGCTATCTTTAGAAATAGAGTAAGCAAAATCCTTTCGACCTTTTCTCTATTTGCTAGACTTCTTACAAAGAATTTGCACGAAAACTTCCCCTAATATTTATTACTAGGAAAGCTAAATTTGATGCCTATCAAGGGGCGGACCACGTTTAAGTAATATTCTTACTGGTGATTTTTTGTGACCTCATTAAAACCTTCTTCAAAAGTGTCAATTGCAGCAGAAACTTCAGTAGCTGATATTACCGAACTTCTGAAGGTGAATTACCTAAAGTGGATTGTTGAATGCTATAGACGAGGATGTCATCGTATTCTCTGCATTAGTAGAAGCTATTTTGCTGTAACAACTGTTGCCACTTGTTACAGGGCCTGATGTTACCGTGGTCGCCTCTGTTGAAATTTCAGATGGTCCACTCACGTCTATTGATTTTACGGGTTTATAATTTTGGGATTCGGTCGCATCACTATCGATAGTCTTCGTGGAATCTTGATTGTTTTGCAAACAGTGCTTTAAAGATTCAACCTGTTCTTCTCTTTCTTATAGTCTCAGATTCTTTATAATTGCACCTGAAGGTCTTTAATCCTGAAAAAATCAAGAAATAATTAGTACTCGTGGGAATAAGAAATTAACTTCTAGAGTAAGCTTTTATTTTGGATGGGAGCAGCAAAAATATTAAACTAATTTGATCGTATAGCACTTAAAGAAATGGCTCTACAATTTTTTTTAAAAGATCTATAGCATAAAAACAGCGAATTATGGACAAAAACCAATTTGTACATACTTTTTAACTAACAGAAAGATATTTATAAATATCAATGCATGCAATGCTTGTACTTGATTTAGACACCTTTGATGGAGTACCTGCAAATGATGAAGAATCTTGTTGTTGAGGATTATCTTTATATAAAGATACATCACTCACTGATTTTTCATCATCCATAAAGTTAATCCTTTTCTTTATATTAATAGCACCAGATGCAGATGGCTTTTCTTGATTAAAGTATGGATTAATCTTAAATGGAGAAGTGTAACTAGACAAAACTGTAGGTTTAAGAGGAGAAATAGCTGTATCTCTTGTTAGGGACTTAGTTTGCACCGCCTTGCTTCTAATGTGCACTTTATTTATAGAATAACACTGGACTGATTTTTCAACTGTTACAACAGGTTCTGTTAATGTACTTTTGTCACATTTTTGGGATAATTCTGAAAATAAAATAGATTTATTAATTTATGAATAATGCAGAAATTATATAATATTACTGTCTTGGTTAACTGGGATAAAGCTCCGGAAGTGTAGAAATAATTTCAGTACAACTTAGAAATTAAGTTTGCCTACCTTTTGTACAAGCTTCAACTACAGAAGCAGTAGGCTCATCATTGTTTAACATAGGTTGTTGAATGTCTTCACATTGTTTAAGAAGTTCTATTCTTTGCCGTTTGATAAATGCAGATCGGGAAGTAGCATCACACATTCTTTTAGTGCGATCTGACTGGCAATGAAATTTAAATAAAATTATAACCAGTATCCTATAAAGGGTTAATGTTGATAGTATAAAGTAGTGAACACTTACCATTTTATAAAAGACAACCTTTGAAATTGCAGTCAGCAATTATTCAACACTTATTTTTTACAAAAAGACAGTGATAAATAAAATATTATACAACACAATACTTGACAAAATAAAAATAACTTTAAATGTAAAAATTAATAGAATTACTTGATTCTGTGCACTTGTTGCACGGTCCAGTGAACTAACCTGTTTAAAATTAACAAGTCAAAGTATGGTAAAGTACCTATTGCAAAATAGACGGTTTTTTAGAAACACTGGCTTATCCATATCTGAATACCTTGACGAGACAGCCCTACAAGTTACAAAACCCCTCTACAGTTACATCTTCGCGCAGCGCGCAATGATGGTCGTCATGCTATTATAAGGGACAATAAACTAATTAAGACGGAAAGATTGTCCATACATACCTGCAAAAGCTGAATTCTCCGCTGTCGCCGCAAACACAAAGCAACTGGTCTGCTTCTCAGATACACAAGCCCGGCATCCACTATATCACGATCACAACAACTTGCACAAGAACAAGATCCCACACAAAACAATACTTTTCGTCACTAAACACTCGGATCTACAAATCATAGTACAAAACTTTTAGAGTGTGTATGGAAAACAAGATTTTTTACACAAAAATTACCATACATTACATGCACTATGCGCCACAGAAACGTGGCTATCAAAAGCCAAACTCCAACTGATTGACTTCACCGGGTATAACATTGCAGCCGCATTCTGTAGGCAAAATCATAAGGGCGGCAGCGGTACCTTATGCAGCGATTACATTGCCCGGCCGACCAGGCCCGATTTAGGGTAGGGAGCTCAAAACGGCAAGTCTAATCGCACTAAGGCAGTAAGGGTCCTGACTAAGGGCGATCGTGGCTTCCCGACCGCTCTATGTCCTGACTAAGGACCCTGCTCACCGGCCCGGCAGAACGGGCAGTATAATCGCAGCTTTAATATTACTTCGCGACGGCTTTGAATATGCAGAGATAGCGGAAATAACTGACTTGTCAACTGAATACTGCATACTTGTAGAAATAAGTGCCGTACAAATTTATAAATATAATATTTTGTTAGTGGTTATTTATTGGAATAATAAACGCAGCGATTTTTTTTATGTCCAGTTTAAAAAACTTTTAAAAAAATATAACTCAATAGATATTTTGATTGAAGGAGACATTAACACTGATTTAATGGTAAAAACTATAAATTCGAACATGTTATTGGACTTGATGCGTGAATATAATTTTGAGCAATACGTAGAAAAACCAACTAGAATTACAAATAGCACATCTACTTGTTTAGACCTAGTTTTCTCAAATTGTAATAAAATGAAAATAAATGTCTCAGTTCCAGATTTCGTTTTTCAGACCATCTAGGACCCAAGATACAAATGAAAAACGTATTACACTCAAATAAAAACAAAGTTACTAAATGGAAAATTAAAAAAAGAATATTCAATAAGCAAATATGAATAATTTCAAAAACGAATTAAAAAATATAAATTGGTCTGACCTATAAAAGCGTAAATACAAATAAAACTGTAATCGAAAACTACGAAATATTTAATAATATATTGATAAAAATATTGGACCGCTGTATATAAAAAAAAACTATAAAACTAAATATAAACAAAAAACACAACTCGCTATCGCGTGGTATAAAGACTTCCTGTAATTTCTTCCGCTTCCTTAGATCTCTAGTGAACTACTGTAAACATACAACAATAATTAACCACTACAAATCTACTACTACTATTCAAAAAGGTTGTATATAAATAAAAAAAAATGAATATATACGCGAAATGAATAGATCTGAAAACAAAACCAAGACAATGTGGAAGATCATAAAGGAACGTAGGAACAAATAAAAATATAAAAAAGGATAAAAAAAAATAAAAAATAAAAATTGATAGTAAAATAATCTCGGATCCACAGCATTGTCAAATACTTTCAACCAGTATTTTGCTTCAGTGGGCTGCAGATCTAGCGGGGGGATGGCTGTGCCCGGCCGGCCTACGCTGCAGCGAAATAACAATTCGATGTTTTTAGGCCCAGTTCAACCGCACGAAGTACGCGCTATAATTAAAAACCTGAAAGGCAAATATAGCTACGGCATCGTTGAATTACCTCCAATTCCCATCAAGTACTGCGCCGAGGAACTAACGTTACCATATTATTTGCTTATAAACCAGTCGTTCGGTGAGGGAAAATTCCCGGATCTTTTGAAAAGGGCCTTAGTCAAACCGCAACATAAAAAATCCTTTAAGTTAGATCCCTGTAACTATAGGCAAGTAGCTCTCCTGGAGACCTATTTTTGAATTACGAATGCGATTTCGAAATCACCGCTGACTAAATAGTCCGCGGTAACTTTGAGGTCACGGCTTCCTAAACATCCAATTTTTGAAAGTCGAACGCAGAGCTGCCAACATAGATAAAGTACACACATAAATGTAAGAGTTCGGTTCCACGCAGAATGTAGTCGCGGCCGGTTATACCGGCTTAACCATTATGGTTATTATCTATATAAATAAAAATGAATTGTTGTTCGTTAGTCTGCTTAAAACTCGAGAACGGCTGGGCCGATTGAGCTGATTTTGGTTTTAAAATGTTTGTCGTAGTCCAGGGTAGGTCTAAACGGTGAGCAAATAAGGAAAAATTGCGAGTAAGATAGAGTAAGACGACAATTTCATTTTCCCATATAAAAGATGATCACTTACTTTCTGTCAAACATTTGACGGTATTACAAATACCGTCAAATGTTCCACTCGAATTGAAGAACGCATTAAAACAAGACTTTTGAATCGACAACATAATATCAACTTTGCTTATAACATCGTGTATTTAAATTTCAAAATATAAAAATAATTAATGTGTTGACATATTTGATGGGTGCCAACCTATTGTCTATGGTAAAATGTCACTTGAAATGTAAACGCCTCTTTGCTGTGCACCTATACTATAATTCTTTAATATTCCTAAAAATCTAAAAGCAACAAATTTCAATAAAATTAAAAAAGTATTGTGTCGTGTGTTTGTGACTTACTAAATATGCCTCCAATAATTAGGCGGTACGAAGTTCACTGGGTCAGCTAGTATATATATATATATACATACATATATATATTATAGGTATATAAAGGTTTATATATATATATATATGAATGTAGTCGCTGCCGGTTATTGCCGGCTTAAATATATATATATATATATATATATATATATATAATATATATATATATATATATATATATATATATATATATAATATATATATATATATATATATATATATATAATATATATATATATATATATATATATATAACCATGATGCCTATAGGTACTTAACCATTATATACCTTAACCATTGCGGTTATTATATACATATATATATATATATAATATATGTGCTACATTCATATATATATATATATATTGTATATATAGACTGAAAAATCAAACAAAACACAGATAACATTTCCACAAGTATGACTTGATTACGAGTGGGTGAGGGCACTCGTAATGAAATCACATCCGTGACTAAGGTACCTAGTCACAGAAGTGATATTCAAAAATAAGAATGATTGAAAATCGGTGATTATTAGTCACATCGGTGATTTCGAAGTCGCATTCGTAATTCAAAAATAGGTCTCCTGCCTACCTCTTCAAAAATTTTTGAGAAGGCAATGCAAACACGAGAAAATTATCGTTCGGCAGTGTTAGCCGTATATAAAGTAGTTTATGAAATTCTAGAATTTATAAATAAAAAAGAGTACGCCATCGGCAGTTTGCTAGACATGTCTAAAGCTTATGATAATGTGACATATCATTACGTAAAATAAAAGAAATAGGTATACGAGGCTCAGCATATGATTGGTTCTCCTAATATTAGGAAAATCGCGAGCAATACGTGGAGATGGAAAACTTTGACCCCGATACTGGCATGATATATACAATTAGATCTTGTCCCATAAAAATATATAATTCAATCCCCCAAGGTAGTGTCCTCGGATGTATAACATTTTTAATATATATAAATGACTTACCCAAAATTATTAAAACACAGGAGTTGTGTACTTTTCGTCGACGTTTTGACATCGTGTAAAAATAATTTCAATTTAAATGACAAATTAAGACAAAGTGGGAGAGGGCACTCGTAATGAAATCACACCTGTGATAGACTACAGGCCCGTGTTAAAAAAATGAGGGGTCATTTGAACCACCAGATGACCTATGTAGAACGATATAAGAGCATAAAATAATAAGATTCAGCATTATGCCGTCACTTGTAAGCTGTCCAACTGAGTGCAGGTGAGAATTCAAAAGTACAGGTAGAGTGGGTATATTTTGGTCATATATTTTTGTACGGCATTCTTACTATCGATAGATCCATGAAAAATAATAAGACAACGCGTAGTGCCGTAAAAAAATGGTGCGCCAAAAAGTCGGATTTTTTTTTTGATTTTCCGACAATTTCCAGGGTGAATTTGATCATTTAATTTTGTACGGCATCAGTTTCATGCTATTTCAGTACTGCTTCTAATACATTATTCCGCAACGCCGTACAAAAATCATGCGACAAGGGGAAAAAACCGAGGGTTGCAACCCCCTCTCTTTCTGTGGTCCAAGGGGTGATTTGACACAACATCAAATTAATTTATTTCGAAAGTATTTTATGCATAGATAATATTTTTTCATATGCCGTACATTTTCGTTGGTTCAAAGGGGAAAAAAATGAAAAAGAAAAAATTAAAAAAAAAAAATCTTATATAACGAAAAGTACGGCATTTAGATAGTTTATTTGTACTAATTTTCATAGCCTTTTCGTGATTCTAGGTTTCTAGTTAGAAACTATGTTAAATATGGGTTTGTATACTATCGATTTATACCAAAATATAGACATGTTGCCACTTATAATTCCAAAATACAACATATTATTGAGAAGTAGGTACTCGCACATTTGGTGTAATGCCTATAAACAAATACCATCGACCTTGTTACCAATAAGATATGGATGGATCCTTAATGACGGTCGGTACGATTTCGATTGGTTCCACGGCGAGGAATGTCCCCAAAAAGTATGTGACATAACGGCACCGGATGAGGAATCAGGCGAAGAAAATGATGACGTCATAGGTAAATTAATAAATCTTAACATCTTTAATCTCTACGTAAGACTTTGATTTTGACAAAAACATATGTGTTTCAGAAAATGATAGAGAAGATGATTCGGACATCGATGATTCTAATAACAACTCAGCGGCTGATTCCGACACTGAATAATTTAAATAGAAACCATATTTTGTATTATCATCATTATTAAATATATCAAATTTTTCTTAAAAATAATTGTTTTATTTCTTCACATCATTGCAATGAAACAAATCAATTATATATATGTATCAATAATGTTCGAAGTATATAGTAAACCAAAAAGTATACAAAACTGTTGATACTGTGGTTGACAGTTTCAATTTTTGGATATAATATACACACCGTTTCACTTCAGTTAGACGTCATAGTGATTTAATCATATTATCAATTGTTCTCTTCAAAAATATGTTAATGCCGTACTGTATCAGATGGCCATAAAGTACCCTTTAGATAGTAGCGTCATTTTCATCAGCCTAAAAGATATGGTCTGCATTAAAATGTACGGCATCATTTTTTCCTAATTTATTTATGTTAATACTATTTAAAACATGGGATACAATGTAGAAAACTGCTATATTTCATTCATGTATGATATTTAAATTTCTTCAATAATTTGAAAAATTACAGTTTTTGTGTTTCTCTATAATTTTTTTCAGAACAGTTTCTTTTGAACGGCAATACTATATAACAATTGTATTTTACAATATCATGTTAAAAAAAAAGTTCCCGTACAGGATCAAATGATTTTACACCTTTATAAATCAAGAATACGATAAAATTAAGATAATTATTGATATACATTCAAATGAACCATCATTTTTTGACGGCATTATTTTTAATAGTACTTTTAAGTGTCAGATAATGTTTTGGAACCAAAGCCGTACTTTTTCAAATCACCCCTTGTACCACGGAAAAGAGGGGGTTGCAACCCTCGGTTTCTTCCCCTTGTCGCATGATTTTTGTACGGCGTTGCGGAATAATGTATTAGAAGCAGTACTGAAATAGCATGAAACTGATGCCGTACAAAATTAAATGATCAAATTTGTTGAGGTTGCAAATACAAAGTTGTTAAACTTCTTATGAGCATGGAGTCGGTCAATGTTTTTGTACGGAATTCTTTTAGACAGCTGTCTGTGATGAAAGTTATTGTCATGATTGATTACTGATTATTTGGTGTTTTTTAATATGAAATAGAATTGTCTGATTATATATATACTATGTTATATAACTAGTTTCAGTTAATTTTTACATACACGCTACTGCTCTCTTTTTCCCTTAACATTGGTTATGGGCCCAGAGATTGAAATATAAAAATAAAGATTGCAAGACATTAATGTATGAGTAAGTAAGTTGTAATAGATAGTGCTATATAGATTTCCAAAACATGAATTCCTCTGTAAGGATTGAACCTTTGACAAAAGATAATTTTGATAGTTGGAAAATTCAAGCAGAGGCTATTTTAATAAAAAATGATGGCTGGAAGTTTGTTAGTGGAAGAGCACCAAAACCGGCTGAAACAGAGGTTGAGGCGCTTATAAAATGGGAAGAAGCAGATGCGAAGGCAAGGGCGGATCTAATTTTATCTATAAGTGCCTCAGAGCTTCGGCATATCAGAGGATGTACCACATCTAGCGAAGTATGGCTACGGCTGCAATCTGTTTTTGCTTCTCGTGGACCGGCAAAGAAAGCTACACTATTAAAAAGGCTTTTGACTCATAAAGTAGGCGAGTCTGGAGTTAGTGATATTCGCGATGATATTGGAATTTTCTTTGATACTGTGGATAAGTTAGAAGCTATGGATGTTAAGATACACAACGATCTTTTGTCAGTTATGCTTTTATATAGCTTGCCAGGAAGCTATGACAATTTCCGTTGTGCTATTGAGAGTAGAGACGAACTTCCAAATCCAGAAATATTGAAAGTTAAAATATTGGAAGAGTATGAGTCTAGAAAATCAAATAATAATAAACAGCTTGATGGTGCATTATACGTTAACCGAAATAAAAAATTGTCACCTTTGACGACGAGTTCGAGTGAGCAACATAATGGGCGAAATGAATTTCATAATGTAAGATATATTAAAAATAGAAATGAAATAGGAAGATTATATAATAGGAAAGTGTTGACTTGTTATCGCTGTAACCAGCCAGGGCACAAAGCACCTGAATGTCAAATGCATTATTCTAAGCTGAATTATAGTCATAATGTGCAAAATGTAGATAAGGTCGAAAATAATGGTTTAATATGTTTAAATGTTTCAGGTTTACAGTCATACAATATAGTTGATTCTTTAAAACAAAAATGGGTATTGGATTCAGGGTGTACGTCCCACCTATGTAATGATGCACAAAAATTTGGTAATACTCTTGAAGTCGCTGAAGGTAAACTTAATCTTGCTACTAATATGAGCACGGATGTCCTGGGTAGGGGTGTAGTTACACTGTCGGCGTTAAGTGAGAGTTCTATAAACTTAGTAAATTTTAAAAACACTCTTTTTGTGCCAGGGCTGAGAGCAAATTTGATTTCTGTTTCAAAAATCACTGATTCTGGTCATGATGTACATTTTTCGCAAAATATTGCTCGTGTTACTAATCGTGATGGTGCAACTATTTTGACAGCATACCGTCAAGGTGATTTATATTGTTTGAAAGAATATGTTGATTCATCAAATGTTGTTACAGACTATAAAACCGTTTTATTTACCGATTTATTCTCTTGGCATGAACGGTTAGGGCATCTGAATGGTAAACATGTTGCACAATTGTTATGTAAACTAGGTGTAAAGGTATCCGCAAATGATATAGATGAATTGCGTGATTGTAGTATTTGTGTCAAAGGCAAAATGTCTGCATTGCCATTTAACAAGTCAAGTGGACCATGTCAGGAGAAACTACGTGTAGTCTACTCTGACATAGTAGGGCCTATGAAATGTGAATCCAAATCTGGTGCAAGATACTTTATCACATTCATTGACGACTGTACACGATGGTGTGAAGTTTTTTTTTTGAAAACAAAAGATAAAGCACTAGAAGCATTTAAGATTTATAAGCGACAAGTTGAGAATTTATTTGGATATAAAATTAAATACTTTCAGTCTGATAATGGTGGCGAGTACTGTAACGCTGAATTCGATAACTTTTTACTACAAGAAGGTATATCAAGAAGGCTAACTGTCCCTCGTACTCCACAACAAAATGGAGTTGCGGAAAGAATGAACAGAACATTGGTTGAAATGGCTAGGTGCATGCTCTTAAGTTGTGGTTTGTCTGTGGGATTTTGGGCTGAAGCGATTGATACGGCATGTTATATCAGAAATCGTTGTCCTAGTAATAGTTTAGGAGGAGATATTCCTTATGAAAAATTGTATGGAAGAAATGTAAAAATTCATTATTTACAAAAGTTTGGTACAAAGGTACATATTTTAAATAAAAATCCTAATATAGACAAATTTGATGCTCGTGGTATAACCGGCGTATTTGTTGGATACTCGAAAAGTAATAAAGGTTTTAGGATATGGATACCTGAGCAAAGAAAGTTTATGATTTCTAGAGATGTTAGATTCCATAATATTGAGGCAAAAAGTGACAGCATTGATACTGTTAATTGTGAGGAGTCTTCAAATGAAAATGAAAAAATATTTATAGATGTTTCATTCTCAAAAGAACTTGATAATCTGCAATCGGAAGTATGTAATGATGAACTTACTCATGAAATGTATAGAAATAATGAAATATCTGGTAATGAATATTTTGAATCGCAATCAGAAGAAGAAACAGGAGAACAAGATAGAGCTGTAAGCTGGAAAAGAGGCAGTGGAAGACCAAAAATTGTGCGAACCGGTAGAGTTGGACGACCAAGAAAAGGTTACAGACTTGTAGAGGAACAAAACATGGGGTCTGAGATCATGGGGAATGAGGAGAATCTAACAGAGAGAAGTAATCTGGATGATGTGAGTACCGAAAATACTGGATATTTGAATTCAAGAAGGTGTACCGATTTTGTAGGAGTGGCGGAGATATCTCTAAATGATGCTCTAAAAGGTGATGAAAGCTCAGAATGGGAGAAAGCCATTCTAATAGAAATAAGAAGTCTTGTAGAAAAAGACACATGGGATGTTGTAAAGAGACCGGAAGATAAGAACGTAGTAGGTTGTCGATACATTTTAACTACAAAATTAAATGTAGATAAATCAATAAAGAAAAAGGCGCGTCTTGTTGCACAAGGATTTAGTCAACGCTATGGCATCGATTACGATGAAACTTATGCACCTGTAGCGAGACTCGATTCTGTAAGATTGTTAATGGCTCTTGCGGTTGAGTTAAATTTAGAGATTCATCAGTTAGATATCAATACAGCATATTTAAATGGAACTTTAGATGAAGAGATATACATGGAAACTCCCAAATTATTAAAGGAATGTCTTTTAAAATTAATACATCACAAGGACGAGAAGCCTCATGTTATTAAACAAGCAAGAATTATGCTGGAGAGTATAAATAGGGGTGGCGATACGTGCTTATTAAAGAGATCCCTATATGGATTGAAACAAGCTGGTCGACAATGGAACAAGAGCTTAGATGTAAAACTTAGGAGTATGGGATTGACACAGAGTTTAAATGAAACATGTCTCTATGTCAGACAACAAGACAATGAACATCTTTTTGTATTAGTTTTCGTAGATGATATTTTAGTAGCTTCTGAAAAGACAGAACGTATAACTCGATTTAAAGTTGAATTGAGTAAAGAGTTTTCTTTAAAAGACTATGGTCAAGCGAAATATTTCTTGGGAATTGACATACGTAGGACTGATGACAATACTATAGTTTTGTCACAAGAAAAGTACGTAAAAGATTTATTGATAAAATATGGAATGAGTAACTGTAATAAGTGTTGCACTCCAATGGAAACGAGTTCGACGAATCACGGTCATGAAAATAATGAAAATATCAGAGACGAGAAATGGCCGTATCGTGAATTGATTGGTTCACTCATGTATTTAAGTGTGGCTACGCGGCCAGATATAACTAATTCTGTGTCAAAATTAGCTCAATTCTCCAGTAAGCCAGAACCTAAGCATTGGAAAGCAGCGAAACGTATTCTGCGTTACCTAAGAGGTACTGTGAATTATGGACTTGTTTACAAGGCGAACGGAAAGTCGATAGAGGGATATTGTGATGCTGATTGGGGTAGTTGTGATATAGATAGACGGTCATTTTCAGGTTACGCGTTCATTTTAGCTGGAGCGTGTATATCCTGGTGTTCTCGGAAACAAAGAACTGTCGCTACGTCTAGCTGCGAAGCAGAATACGTCTGTCTTGCAGAAGCAATGAAGGAATGTCTTTATTTACAGAGTTTACTAACAGAAATAGGATTACAAAGGTATGCTTCTATTTCACTTAATGCCGATAGTAGATCTGCAATTTTCTTAGCTAAGGACCCCGTGTTTCATGCTAGGACCAAGCACATTGATATAAAATACCATTTTATACGGGGGATTCTAAAAGAAAACAAGCATATTCATTTGGGACATATACCCACTAATGACATGTTAGCTGATGTATTGACTAAACCTTTACCTCGATTCAAACATTACAAATGTATTGATGGATTGGGACTTAAACTATGTTAACTTAGATTAGTAATTTAATATTATTATTATTTTCTTTTTACTTTGTATTTGAAGGGGTGTGTTGAGGTTGCAAATACAAAGTTGTTAAACTTCTTATGAGCATGGAGTCGGTCAATGTTTTTGTACGGAATTCTTTTAGACAGCTGTCTGTGATGAAAGTTATTGTCATGATTGATTACTGATTATTTGGTGTTTTTTAATATGAAATAGAATTGTCTGATTATATATATACTATGTTATATAACTAGTTTCAGTTATTTTTTACATACACGCTACTGCTCTCTTTTTCCCTTAACAAAATTCACCCTGGAAATTGTCGGAAAATCAAAAAAAAAAATCCAACTTTTTGGCGCACCATTTTTTTACGGCACTACGCGTTGTCTTATTATTTTTCATGGATCTATCGATAGTAAGAATGCCGTCCAAAAATATATGACCAAAATATACCCACTCTACCTGTACTTTTGAATTCTCACCTGCACTCAGTTGGACAGCTTACAAGTGACGGCATAATGCTGAATCTTATTATTTTATGCTCTTATATCGTTCTACATAGGTCATCTGGTGGTTCAAATGACCCATCATTTTTTTAACACGGGCCTGTAGTCTATGACTAAGGTAGTCACATCAGTGATATTCAAAAATAAGAATTATTGAAAATCGGTGATTATTAGTCACATCGGTGATTTCAAAGTCGCATTCGTAATTCAAAAATAGGTCTCCAGGTCCGTTGTTTCAATTCAAAATAGCGAAATTGACAGTTTAGCGTTCTTTTCATTACATGGTAAAACAAAACTTTTGTTATTATTAGAAAATATTACAAACAATTAGGAAATCGTTAAGCAATCGGAGTCTATATCCTAGTTGAACTTATTGGAGTGTATATCCAGATCACAAGAAAACTGAGAGCATACCAAAAACGCACAATCTTTACACGACAGAAGTCCGCGTCATGTAATGGCGATATGGCACAGCGTCATCGACAAGTACTAGTGTCGCTCGCCAGGAACATCGTCTAAAATGTTTTGATGTCAATTACTTTTCTATTCTGCTATTTTTATTATTTATTAGAACCACAATAGATTGATGAATACAGATTTATATTGAAAAATTCGTTCACAAGTAATCATACCATTCAGCTTATATCTTTCGACTTTTTTAGTAACCAAATGTTTAAAAAGAAAACCGGCCAAGTGCGAGTCGTACTCGCACACGTAGGATTCCGCACCACTGTTCCGTACCACTATACATCCAATTAAATGTTTTTCTTAATTCTTTATTTCACACACATTTTTCCACTTTGGAAGCGTCTCTCGCGTAAACTATTCAGTTTAGAAAAAAAAATAAATTAGAAAGCTCAATATCATTTTTGAAGACCTATCCAAAGATATTCCACACATATAGGTTTGATGAAAAATAAAAATTTGAATTTCAGTTGAAGTTCAGTGTGGGGCACCCCAAAAATTTATTGTTTTTTCTATTTTTGTATGAAAATTTTAATGCGGTTCACCGAATACATCTACTTACCAAGTTTCCACAGTACAGCTCTTATAGTTAAGGAAAATAGTGGCTGTGACATACGGACAGACAGACGGACGTACAGACATGACGAATCCATAAGGTTTCCGTTTCTTGCCATTTGGCTACGGAACCTTAAAAAAGGGAACATATTCGCTGTCTCACCTCTTGTTGTCGGAACAAAACAATGTAATTAAGCATGTTATTATGGTGCCATCCTTAGGTGAGGCGGTGTTAGATAGACAGCCGAGCTCATAAATCCTACTACCAACTAAACAATGCAAAAATACCCCAAAGCTGCAGATCAACACTCACTGGTCTCCCTTACTAGACCATGGAGGTCGTTAAAAAACCAAATGATTAAGTACAACTTCAAGGCTAAAATTAAAAATTTACTTATGAAAATGTTTTTTATAAAGTGTAATAATGTGACATTAAACTATATAAATTTGATAAAAAATATGTTTTGTATAAATATAATAATAATAATATATATTAATAATTCACATTTGTCTGATTTAGAAAAATGTTCCAATTCCTCCACTTGACGTTTCAGTATTGTAAACCATGTTAATAAATTATTGTATTCTATAAAGGCGATAAAACATAAAGATAGATTCAGATTTTCTTGCCATTATTCATGAGTAGTAGTAGTTCTTCCAACTTCTAAATAAATGGTAGGATCGACTTATATTTAATATGAATAAGTGCCTATAATATTTATGTCACTAGAAAACAATCAGAAGTTGTATTCCATTTTCTTGGCTGGTCATACATTGTGATTCTTGTGGGAATTGTAGATTTGTGGGAAATCTCACAGGATTCACACGTACTATTAGATCACTGTAACTAGGTGGATAATCTAAATAAATATACTATATTCATAACAGGTCTTAACATTGGCAAGTAATGAGCGAATAGCATTGACAAAATCAATGCGATTACTGTTTGAAATTGCAACTTTACGGACTGCTACCCCCGCCACTGTATCACGTGCCGGCATCCTGTACATTAATCCACAAGATTTAGGATGGAATCCGTAAGAATATATTTTTTAATTAACCACGTCTCTTGGTGCGTTAATATAAATTAAATATTTTATTTTTTATTTATTTATACTTCATGTACAATAAAGGTGTACAAAGGCGGCCTTAATGCCCGAGGCATTTTTGCCAGTCAACCTTCGGATGATGCAGAGATGTAATGTGGTAGATGTACCAAAAAAGTAAATAAAATATGATTGTGGATGAAAGGAAACTGGTAGACATGAATGGAAGTACTGAAGTATCTGATGTACAAGACTAACTTTGCAACAGTAGAAATCATGAATAGGTTTCAAGCAATTTTTATGTTTTTGTCATGTTAATATGAATTTCTTCTAATTAATAAAGATTTTATTCTCTGTCATTTTATAGTATTTAATAAAGCACTCAAACACACTGAATTAATTTACAGATTTGTGGCTTCTTGGATTGAGACAACCCGTGATGATGAATCAGAAAAGGCAATGTTAACAGTATTCTTCGACAAATATATTCCCTCACTTTTGGAGTCATGTAAAAAATATAAGCGAATTACTCCACTTACTGAGCTGCAACAAATTCAGCTCACGTGTTATTTATTAGAATGTTTTCTGAATAAGTCTTTGCTACCCAGCGAATGTCCCAAAGAATGGTATGACTAAAGAATATTATAGCACATAAATTGAATAAAATATTGGCTTTTTTCTAATATACCGTTTTTTAATAGGTACGAAACCTATTTTGTGTTTTGTTTAGTATGGGGCTTTGGATCTGCCCTTTTTCAAGACCAGTTAGTAGATTGGCGAAATGAGTTTAGTAAATGGTTTTGCAATGAATTCAAGCAAATTAAGTTTCCATCAAGTGGCAATGTATTTAGCTTTTTCATAGATCCTGAAACTAAAAAGTTTTTACCTTGGTCTGAAAGAGTGGAATCTTTCGAGTTGGATCCTGATATACCACTACAGGTAAAATTATCTAAAAATAATAGATTTCCAAATGGACAGCACATTTCATGTATAATGGGGGTTTTCTTTTTCAGTCGTGTTTAGTATCAACTTCAGAGACAACCAGAATCAGATTTTTTATGGATTTGCTAATTGCTAAACAAAAACCAGTTATGTTAGTAGGTAGTGCTGGAAGTGGTAAAACAGTCAGTGTCGCAGCTAAACTAAATTCTCTTCCAGACTCATATGCCATCGCTAATGTACCGCTTAACTTTTATACTACTTCTGGTAAGGAATATGGAATTATTTTAACGATTGACACTGTTTTGAGTAATATGAAAATTGTCTTGTAATTCTGAAACAAACCATTATTTACTTTTCAGAAATGATTCAAAAAGTTTTGGAAAAACCGTTGGAGAAAAAATCTGGTCGTAATTTTGGTCCTCCAGGCAGTAAATTTATGATTTATTTTGTTGACGACATGAACATGCCTGAGGTTGACACCTATGGCACAGTGCAACCTCATACTCTAGTCAGGGAATTTATGGATTACAAACATTGGTACGCTAATAAAAATATTTAAAAAAAACTGGAAACGTTGATGCAAAATATAGTATTTAAATTTTATTAATGGTTCTTAACATTCACAGGTATGATAGGCAAAAATTAAGTTTGAAAGAAATTTCTAATTGCATGTTTGTGTCATGTATGAATCCTACAGCTGGTTCGTTTACAATAGATTCCAGGCTTCAAAGGCATTTTTGTACATTTGCCGTAAGGTAAAAACTCATTTTTAGAAACATGAAATATTTGAAAAGGAAATTCCTATTTGTTTATTGTTTATTATTATCTTTAATATTGTTGTCTTTGTCTTGCTTGTATAGTAATCTAATATCACTAATTAAATCTTTATTTACCTTCCTCCATCTAGTTTTCCCGGCTTGGATGCTTGCTATCACATATACAAGCAAATTCTTTCCCAACACATGGCAAACCCACTGAATAAATTTTCAGTCGTCCTACAAAAGTATGTTGATAATCTAGTTAACGCCGCTTTGGCGCTTCATAACAAATTAGCAAGCACGTTTCTTCCTACTGCAATAAAGTTTCATTATATTTTCAATTTGAGGGATTTGTCCAATATATTTCAGGTGTGCTATTATGTTCACTTACTTTTTAATTATTTTTACAAATTTTCATTACTAACTATAGGTATTAGTTATTGTTTTATCTTTTACCTAATAATGCAGGGTATACTGTTTACAACCGGCGACGCCATCAAAATGCAATCTGATCTAATAAGATTGTGGATGCATGAAGCCACACGCGTGTATTCCGATAAATTCGTAGACTCAACTGATATTGAGAACTTCCAAAAGCTGATAGCTGATGTAATTAAAAAGGCGTATGAGGTAAGTACAAATTATCTAATTAGAAATGTAAATATATATGTGTAAGCGTATGTATGTAAATTTTGACAATATGTTTATTGTTTTAAGGATTTTGATGAAAAAGTAGTATTTGAAAAGCCTTTAATATTTTGCCATTTCGCGGAAGGAATCGGGGATCCGAAATATTTTCCAATTAGAGATTGGGGTCATATAAAAAGACTGTTAGATGAGTCATTGTCATCCTACAACGATTTAGTTGCCTCTATGAACTTGGTATTGTTTGAGGATGCTATGTATCACATTTGTAGGTAAGTATTTATTTTTGTTCATATTTGTTGTTACCTCTCTTTTGGTCACTTCAACCTTACCTATTTCTGTCAGAAAGCAGTTATTGATAATAGCCTCGTATTAACATGTACAATATGATTAGTATAACCGTTTAAAAATCGCAAAAACAATCAAGAGTGCAGTAGCACGTTAATTTCAGAAGATAATAATTATTAATATTCCTGTGAATTGTTAATTTACTTCGTTTTCTTTTATATTCTTATGTAGGTACGTCATCACAGTTGTGCTTTGATCATACTATGCTATATGTAGGTAGTTCACATTTAGTTTACTATTTGAATTAATAAAACATCTTTTTTCTTTCCCTTTCTCTTCAGCGTTCGCTATTGTCTTCAACAACAGTGCTCGCATTGCTGCGTTCCTATATGTTCTGTAAAGAAATGGTAGTAAAATGACGGGATACTGTGTCTTTTCATCTTTTGTAACAAGCTCGCAGGGTACAATGTGTTCCTTGTAGAGTTCACAGTTTGCTACGAATACCCAGATATATTATGTCGACCAGTGTAATTGTGATCAACATATAATCTGCATGTTAGATGCTTGCAAAACAGCATCAAAAGTTACTAGATTATAAAATATATGATTTGTTTTAAGACCATCTTGTTTAGAAAATTTTATTACTCTGCTAAGGTGAGTTATATTCTCGCCGTTTTTAATGACTGGTCTTTTCTAGTCCAAATGCTTAAACACATACGCAAGCGCAACTATGAACAGTTTCGGCGATATCAAATGATCCTCGGGTCATTTCGGCTCTTCAAGGGAGACTGACACTGCAGTGTTTTTTAGTGTCTGTAACACTTGGATTTATTGCGATGGTTTATGTGACACTTCTTGATTGTTCCAAAAGATGAACGTCGTCAAATCTACGTGCGAAACTACGTGATAGATCTCGAGAACCCCTTATAAACATAAGTGTGTTGAGTCGATAGTTCATCAACTGGGTTCTGTCACCATTTTACATAATGAGTGTCACTACTGCCATATTCCATCTCGCCTGTGCTTCGCTTTAATCGCTTTACTTCGGAGTAGAAGAAAAGAGTTTCTATAATGCCCCCCGGACGAATAGTTCACACGTTTTCAGAAGCTAGGATTTAACTCTGTTATCAACCGCTGCCTCATTGTTTTGTGTAGCATAGTTTTGAAGCATGACGTCTTTAATGTCTTTAGTGAAATGTTGAATTGGTGTGGCTCTCGGCTCTGTGACCCCGAATAGCAGGTTATTGCGATGACGCGTCGTCGTATCGTAGCACACGGTATCCAGTATTTTAACTGCCATATCTTGTACATAACCGAAACAAAAATAAAAACAGAACAGAACTAAGCAGACTACCCTGGAACAAAATCTACTCCAAGTAAAAATAAGTTATAGCTATATGCCGAAATGCGAAGAATTTCGGCATATAGCTATCTATATAGCACAATCCTACCCTAGACTAAATAGACCATGATTAAATATACTGGCCTGGTCCTTTTTTTACTGTAGGAGGGCCGGGTACATGTGCATATACAATCGAATATAATATAACGAATGTATACATAGCATGATATATCTCGCAATTGCCGATTGACGGTCAGTGTCCGTTAATCTTTTATTTAGAATTCTGATTTTAATTCTAGAATCAATCGAATACTGGAAGCTCCTCGAGGAAACGCTTTGTTGATTGGAGTAGGTGGTTCTGGCAAACAGTCGCTGTCACGCTTGTCTGCTTTTATTTCTTCTCTAGAAGTGTTCCAAATACAACTGAAAAAAGGATATAGCATCAATGACTTAAAAGTGGATTTAGGTAGAAAACAATGATTTTTATTAATAAAATAAACATTACTTAATAATTTTGCTAATTTCTTCGAACTACTTTATTTAACGCTTATTTCTAACCTGAATACTTTTAATTTAAGCCGGTTTGTACATAAAGGCTGGAGTAAAGAATATTGGCAATATGTTCTTAATGACTGATGCTCAAATTGCCGAAGAGCGGTTTCTTGTGTTGATTAATGATATGCTCGCATCTGGTGAGATATCTGAGTTATTTGCTGACGATGAAACTGAAAATATTATCAACGGAGTTCGGGGAGAGGTAACAAAAATTATACAAATTAGTCACTAACATTAATAATACATTTTCATATAGCATTCCCCAGGGCATCAAATTGACTCAATTTCATCAAAATAGTTTGTCATTAATGTGTAAAACAAGAATAACGCACATTATAAATCCTATTCAATATTATAAATCCTATATATAATACTATGAGCTTTAAGTATATATTTTTAAATTGTATTTGACATGGGGCCTATGACTGATGAATTCTTTTATTTTAGACAAAAGCAAGTGGAGTTCCTGATACTCGTGAAAATTGCTGGCGATTTTTCATAAACCGTGTGCGCACAATGTTGAAGGTAAGCATAGCTACTAAAACAAACTATCGCATTGTCTACAGGTCGATATAAAGTATAAATTGATAGACGTATAAATTACTTTCAGATGAGTATTTTTAATAAGTATGCAATTTACAAAATTCAAAACTAAACTGAACATTGGCAATAAATCTTAAAAAAAAACATTAAAATATGGTAGTGAAGGCAGGCTAATGGAAATGGCTGTAACATTAAATATATATATAGAAATATAAACCGATGCAATATGTTTGAATGAATGTGTATGTAATGTATATGAATGTATGAGAGTGTATATATACATATGTATCAATCATATTTTGTAGTAGGTAATTATGCTTAAAATACTTATTTTAATTAAATATTAAATAGATTATATAAGGGGTATAATCAATCATATAATGTTTAGGGTTTCGTACCCAAACGGTATAAACAAGCCTGTGCATCGCATTTTGTAGTAATTTTGCAGTATGATTTATCGTTTTTATTAAAATAAGATAATAAATTCATGGTTAAAAATATAACATATTTATTCATCATAAAATGACATTTATTCTGGTATAAATTTTATTAATAAATACTATCGTAGATAGAAGATATTCACAGTCAACTTAAAGCGATTTTCGTAGTTTTTTCGTTTAGAATAAATTTTTTTTTCTATATTAAATCAATAAAATATCTAAATTCCGAGGTCGCTACGTAATATATGACTATACAAGAGATAAAATTATCGTTTTTTGATTTCATTTATGTAGAACAGTAGTTGAATCCAGGAGCTCAAAAAAGTGCCGCATTTTATGAAAATATTTCTCTACAATTTTGGGTTTTGTTAAAAAGTTAAGCAAAATTTACAAAAAGCGAGGCCGCTACGAACTATGTCAATAGCTATTCTGCATTATTCATTAAGTCAAAATTGTTAATGTACTCGTATCTTTGTTTCTGAGATCGAGAACGCCAAAATTGACCATTTTATGCAAAAATCGCGTTCGAGATGTAATATGGTTCTTAAGCTAAATCCAAATTAGTACCTATACCTGTTTAGTCGTGGCTTGCTTCCTAGTTCCTAGGATTCTTCGATTTTTCCGATAGTAGTGTTAGTTCCCAGCAACCAGAAATTTATTAATATAGTATTTGTCAGTTCTATGGGCCCTCGTATCTTCGGGATCAGTTAAATATGAGGCTAGTAAAAATAATTTTTGCTTGTAGTGAAGAGATAATGTTAAGGATATGATTTTATATTTTAAAGTTAATGAAACAATCCATAGTTTTCAACTCTCTTTCTCTGCGTATTATAGATAGTATTAAAAAATATGTAATTTCAGGTAGTTTTATGTTTCTCTCCGGTGGGTGCAACGTTGCGTGTGCGAGCCCGCAAGTTTCCGTCAATTGTAAATTGTACAGCAATCAATTGGTTCCACGAATGGCCACAGGAAGCATTGCGCTCTGTTTCAAAACGATTCATAGCTGAGGTTGAATCACTGCCGGTAATAACTATATACCTTTATACATATAACTTTATACTTTTGTAAGGTCTGTTAATTAACATTATTAGATGTCTTATTTGTTTATTTTTATACTTACAGCCACACCTTATTGACGCTGTATCAGTTTTTATGTCTCATGTACATCAAAGTGTAAATAACATGTCAGCTGTCTATTTTCAAAATGAACGCCGATACAATTACACTACACCAAAGACTTTCCTCGAACAAATCACACTGTATGGAAAATTGTTGAATGAAAAGACAAGTAATCTAAAAATGATGATTTCACGTTTAGAGAATGGTTTGGAGAAATTAGCTTCTTGTGCTGGGGATGTTGCGGTCTTAAAGGTAAACAGAAGACTTTTCTTATTTTTAAAATTCAGCTGTAAACTTAAGATAATGAAATAAAATCATTTTTAAAGGTCACGTTAGCTGAACAAGAAATACTATTAAAAATAAAAAATAAAGCAGCTGAAGAACTCATTGAAGTAGTAGGCGCTGAGAGTGAGAAAGTATCCAAAGAAAAAGCGTTTGGTAACTATATTGCAACTACTTATTTATATATGTACATCATTAGATTTCGTGAATCTTTCTGTGTTTGATTGAACCCGTCTTGTACAAAGGTTTGGCAGCTTATACAGAATACTGAATAATTTGATCTGTTACTATTATTATTACTTGGCGTTTGTAGTTAATGAGAAAACTTTCGATTCCGACCTTCAGTCGTGCCGTGCTTCCGACTCTCCATTGGTGCCATATAGACTATCGATACATCCAAGTATTGCAGTCACTCGACGAAAACGTCATAATGTCAGTCTTCGGGCTCGCACTCGAGACCGATATGGCTCCAGTGAGACAGGGCGATGTGAGGATGTGTTTAATCTTCTGGACTGGAGGGCATCATCACCAATGGCGAGAAGATAATGTTTAAATTACGTTCCTTTTGCTGATGATATCGTAGTCATGGTTGAAACTATGGAAAAGTTTTACACAATGCTCGAATACCTCAGTAGTTTCCCAACAAATGGGTCTTGAAATGAACCTGGACAAAACAAAATTATGTCAAATTCCCATGTAGCAGTCACTCTTGTCAATCAAATGATATAGGTTACGTTGAAAGTTGTTGACGAGTATGTTTATATCCAGAAATAAGTTATTCTAGGGATCCACCAGCAGCCCAACCATGGAAGAGAGAGATTGTAATCGGTACTTCTTCAAATAACAACACACATCATCTGGGCCGCATGATGCACCCGAGTGTGGCGAGGTTGACCGCCGCGATAGTTATAATAGGGGATCCCGCTAAATTGTGCACTACTTTGATGATAAAAAGAAAAATATTTATTATAATATGCATCTTTTCACTGGTGGAGCATTTCAAAAAGATTTTAAAAAATGTACTGTCGTGAGGGTTAAAAAAATAACTTTATCGAGCGTAATAGATTTTCTAAAGGGATGTTAAGTGAATCTAAATAAAGCTCTCGTTTAATAATCAATTTAATTGTGACGCAAATTCGCGGTCATTATTAGAATATGCAATAAAAAGTATCGTCCTATAAAATAATGAGTAAGAGAAAAAATACCGTCACTCCGTTTTCTCAACCTCTTGATATGATTTTTGTATTTTTATTGAAATTCATACTTTAAGGTACATTCTGTCTAATACACATTCTATAATAAGTTAATTCGTGGTCATACATAAAAAAAGTATATGCGTTGACGTGAACCTCCTCCGCTTTCTCGTTGGTTAGAAACTAATAACTGTATACCATGTTGTTGGATTGTGAACCACCCAGCTGCCGGATACGGGTAGGTGACGCGGAGGTCCAGGTGGGGCCCTACATCAAATACCTTGGGCCTCACCTTGGACAGCAGATGGAGCTTCGAGAAAGCATTTCGTGCGATTGGTCCCCCGAATCAAGAGGGTCGCGGGCGCCTTATATCATCTGCTGCCCAATCTCGGGGAACCGAGGGATGGTGTTCGCCGCCTGTAAGCGAGCGTTGTACGGTCCGTGCCTTGTATGGGGCCCCCGTGTGGTCTCAAGACTGCACGAGGTCCTTCCGCTGCAGAGCTCTGCTCCGGAGCATGCAGCGGACAATGGCTGTACGGATCGTGCGAGGCTACCGTACGATCTCGTATGAGGCAGCGACGGTTCTGGGGCGGTCTCCCCCTTTCGAGATCCTGGCCGACATGTACGCAGTGATGTACAACGCATCGCGGCATGTCGGTCGGGGAGACGACGGGGGGAGTCCCCCGGCACTAGCGCACGGAATGCACAGACTGGAGTTGCACCGACGGACCGAGAGGGCCTGTGTATGCAATTCAATGCATTTTCCTCAGCGGAACAAAAAAAAAGTGAACTTCTCATTATTTTTATATATATGTAGATAGATGCTTATCATGCATTACATTCTTGTATATCAATTGTTGTAACATCGTTTTGCATAAACTTTGCTATTTCATTAAATATTTCTATAGCTGCTGAAGAGGAAAAGAAAGTAAAGGTCATAGAAGAGGATGTGACAATAAAAGCTAAAATTTGTGCGGATGATCTTGCGAAAGCAGAGCCAGCTTTAATCGCTGCCCAAGAAGCTTTAAATACTCTAAACAAAAATAACTTGACTGAACTTAAGTCATTTGGCTCACCACCTGATGCTGTAGTCAATGTGACCGCCGCTGTTTTAGTACTGTTTTCTAAAAGAGGAAAAATTCCAAAGGATAGGTCGTGGAAAGCCTGCAAGGTTTGTTGTGCAGGGTTGTTTTTTAAACTTACAATATACCTATGAGATAATTTGTGCTTGTGATAATTCTATTAATAATGACTATCTATTTAATATTTTTCAGATGATGATGGCAAAAGTTGATCAGTTTTTATATGATTTAGTATACTATGATAAAGAAAACATTCACCCAGATGTTGTAAAGGTATTACTTTTACAATACCTATTAAACTTATTCTAACGCTTTAGCTACAAAACTCTTCCTGAACGTTTATTTTTCCATCTCATAAATAATCACTGTCAAATTTATTGTTGGTCATTATTAGTCACAATGTTTTACAGGCAGTTCAACCTTATATTAAAAACCCGGAATTTAACGCTGATTTTATAATGTCAAAATCGGCGGCAGCTGCGGGTTTATGTGCCTGGGTCATAAACATTGTTAAATTCTACGATGTGTATGTGGTAGTCGAGCCCAAGCGACGTGCACTCAACGCAGCCAACGCCGAACTACAGGCAGCTCGAGACAAGCTAGAATTCCTAACCGAACAAATTAAAGTTAGTAAGTTATACAGAATTAAAACAATTAAAACTTCTTACTACGGTTGCGCTAGATGTGATGGCAGCTTTATATAATCAGCCAAATGTTAAGCTTTTCATGTGCGCCCTGGTGCACCAGTGTGTCAGCAGTTTTCCTAATAACCGTTGATATTACGAGGAACATAAGAGCTGTCTCAAGGTCAACATATAAAGGCAGACGTGTGTACACTCTGATTCAAGATATCTATATAGACAACACATGCTAGAGATTTATATGCTTATGTATAGTAGACATATTTACTATATATAAGATATCAGTATTTAATAAATCGTTGCTCCTAGTTCAACTTAGTCCATTAGCTGATGGTATTAGTAGACGGATAATTAATTGTATGCAACCATTATAAAAAACACATTTACCTGGATAAGAGCTTCTAAAATTTGCACACCTTGTGTTTATGTTTATTTTATGTTTATTTCATTTTATGTTTATGACGAAGTGTTATAAAAATTTGAATGCTTACTTTATTTGTATGTTAATAATAATCAAATTAACCTAGGTAGATAATAAGTTTATTTGCTATAGAATAAACATTTATACATATCATTTATTAGTATATATTACAATGGCATAAAATTGCCAGTGGTAATTGACGTGTGTGCAGCAGCAAGAACGGATCTAGGCTCGGTATATGTGTACTTGATGACAAGGACGCTAATTTTCAGCATTCACCCAGAGAGTGACAAGTATTAGTGATTGTGTGTGTGGAATGTGCAAGATAAATATGTGAATCTAGTTTCTATTTATTATGAAAATAAAATAAATACAAGTTATTTTGTTTATTGTTAACAATCAAATGTTGCTGTATTTTGACTTAACATAGTTAAGGATGAAAAATTCAGAGTTATATCATTGATTCAAAGCTATTGGTGCTCAGCGGTTGCTATGACTGTCATAGGATTTTTCGAAGTCTCTAGCTATTTTGCGAATTTACGATAATAATAACACAATGCAATTTTATAATCAAACATTAATAATATTATTTGATTATTATTTTGCAGGATTTGGAAGAGAAGTTAGAGGTCTTGTTAAAGGCCTTCCAAGAAGCAGTAAATGAAAAGATAAAGTGTCAAGCTGAAGCAGATGCAACTAATGCAACTATTGACTTGGCGAACAGACTTGTTAATGGACTTGCTTCTGAGAAAATTAGGTCATCAATAATTTGTGATACATATTTTCGTTTATCCAATCATTTGATCAACTATCTTTACAATATCATTATGATATAACTTTCATGTCTATTATCTGTCTTAGTCTTAGTGTTTCACGTATGATCCATGACTAATATATTCTAAACACCAAAGAAAAATATTTTTAATAATCGTAAAACTTATTTACTCATTAATAATTGTCATGATATTCATAAATTATTTACAGATGGTCAGGGACGGTAGTGAATTTAAAAGAATCTGGCATCATGTTGCCAGGTGACGTTTTGTTAGTGACCGCTTTCATATCATACGTGGGCTGCTTCATGCGCCGCTACAGGCAGCAACTTATGAACGAAGACTGGGTGCCAATGCTTTCCAAAACAGACGTAAGTCTTGATTTAATCATATTGAATTTTACAGATCATTGAACAAATAAAGGGCAACGGCGAAATAAATGAGTTCGCGTCAAAAAAATATAAATTTATTACGAATTTATGTATTGTACATTCCTAAGATTTTTAATATTTTATTTAGTGTTGACTGTGACTGCAAAAAAATATTTAAAAGAAAATCCTATTTTGATAAGAATGATAGTCATCGCCGAAATTGTCTATCTACGGTTATTGCAAAGATTTGAAATGAGTTTTTTCGATACTTATCTATTGGCCTAATAAGGCGGGCTATTAGAATATTGCAGAGGTCATAAGTTACGGACAAAGATTTTTGCGTTTCATGCTTTTATATATTCAATTTTTAACATTATTAAGTACATATCAATCATTATTATTATAAATTACAATCATTTACTTTCTGTCTAATGAATAATTAAAAATAAACTGCTATTCCCGCGGGTCTAGTAAGATGACTTGAGCGCAGTTACACCTCTATAAAGTGAAAATTTAACACCAAACCTTGTATCTACCTACCTGGTCAGTGTGCTATAAGTAACCCAGGTTATCTATGTTTAAGTAATTTGCAGTGGGACAATTAACGGCAGACTCATGATGGTGATGACATTAGTTCAGATTTAACATCTGTGAACTAGCCCATCACACATCTGAAGTGACAGTATTTCACATTTTATTTAAAACTTGACTGTTCCTTGACTTTGTTTCCTTTATCATTCTATAGAGAACAAAATATATATTACGATTTTCGTATTTCCTGTTTCCTTTTTAACGTTCTATTCAATATCATGTATCCTTGTTACCTTCAGTAGCGAATTTAATATGCGAACTCAACAAAGGCTCTCTGTAGATCCCACCTTAGTGTTCCTGCCTGTAACTCCAATTTCCGTTCCTATTATATCATTGCTCATGCAGGCAGACTTTGGAATTCGCTTACACCAGGACTGTCAAAGTATTAGCTCCTCTAAGAATTGCTGAAGGGAATAACTTTTCTAGGTTTTTATTTAAATGTTGCCCCACACTGGGATTGTTATGTGTCGTAGGTACAGTCACAAACATAGAAACCGCACTTGCATATACACCCAGACCCAAACAAATTTTTGTAGGTCATACAAAATATCTGTCATAGTCCCATTCTTAAGAATATGTCAATACTAAGTATCTATATATTATAATATAAATATTAATACTAGTATGTGTGGATACATATGTATATATTTTATACGTATTTGTGTGTAGTATATGTTTATTTATGTATGTATATATTTAAATAAATACAGTATAAACTCTATATAGCGAAATTTAAGGAACCGAGTATTTTATTACTTTATAGCTTCCATTATTCAAAGAGTAAGAAAAGAAATAATAATAATGAGTAAGAAAAGAAATAAATTCCACGCGACAAACCTTCCATCCTCACCATCTCAATACTTGGCAGTCCACCACTGTGCGTTTCTCTAGAAATTTTCTGCCTCGCACAGCTAAACTGTGGAATGAATTGTCGCCTGCAGTGTTTCCGAATCGTTACGATATCCAAACTTTCAAGAAAAGAGCGTACTCCCATTTAAAAGGCCGGCAACGCGCTTGTGACTCCTCTGGTGTTGCGGGCGTTCATGGGCGGCGGTAATTCCTTACCATCAGGTGATCCGTCTGCTCGTTTGCCCCCTATCACATAAAAAAAAAAATAATGAAGTAATATTATATTAATAGTAATGCAGTATATTTTAATTAAGTAAAAAAAATTCACACTTATTTTATTTTCCTTGATGATCACGTGAATTAATGGCACTTCTTCATGAAAACACACACTCTTCTTTTTTCTCGCCATGTTTATAGTTCGGAAATCCAAACGCAACTGAGAATACGAAACAAAAAGTTAACCCATAGCAATAAGACGATAGTAAGTCCAGTAAGTAAACATGTGCCAAACAATATAATAATGTTATTGGTTTCACTATTGAGAGTGGTTGCTACGCTGTGAAGAGTATTTCAATACCAACATAACAATGTAAATCAAACTAATCTTAGCAAATTCTACGTTTAAAAGAGTTTTTCGTTAAATAGAAATTCGCTATATGGAGTTAACACTGTATTTATTATATTTTCTGTCATACACGCAAACAAAGTTACAGGTCTGCTGGAAAAAAAATAATTTAAGAAATAAGCAGTACTTTTGTACATTTTGTTTTTAGTATTACTTCTATTTAAAACTATATGTGCTAAAATTATTAAATAAATTAGTAAATAAAAATATTTTCTACTAATAATATTTCTTTGGTATTTTTGTGGCCGTTGCTTTCTATTGAGTCTTCTCCATAAATTGTCTATGCATAGTTTTTCTTATAGATAGATATAGATAGATTTCTGATATATTTTTACTGGCGCAAATATAAAATATATAATAAATTCAAATATAAAATATATAAAGTAATATTTTTAAACTCTCACTAATTAGCTTAGTCCAAAGTAAGCACTGCAAGGCTCGAGTAACAAGATCTAGACTAGAGTAACAAATAAGCATATATTAATCATAAATAGAAACATATTTTTGATAGAAATATTTATATAAAGAAATACCCGTATTGATCACAAAAGCCACTATTCACCTACCGTACTCGAACCCGTTACCTCAAAGATGACGACATCTACAAACTGGCGTACAAACCACTCGGCCACGGAGATCCTATCCTATAGAAATAAAAATAATAAATAACCAAACTAACCGACAAGTATAAATACGAGTATATCAGAAGAAAAACGGTAGCTTTTTTAATTTTCTGTAAACTTATTACCCAAAATTATTCGACTCAAATCTATATCGGTATTGCAAATATATTATATTGATCTATTATTCGTTATTTCTTGCGGCATAACCTCAAAAACTTCAAACTGAAATATCTTTATTTCTAAACTGTACACAATTATACACTTTATATGAATTTGTTGGTAAAATGAAGCTCTATACTGTGACAGATTTTTCGTTTATAGGTGCATTAAAATATATCAATAAAAATTGTATGATGTTTCGTCGTTGTCCTTTTAAACTTTTCATTATTATAGATGCTGTACAGTGTTACAGAAAGTCGACAATAATGTATGGTGTGTATCCACTAAAAATAAAAAAAGAATACTTGATAACCGTTAATATTTTTAAACAAAATCTCTTCTGATAGATACATTCGATTATATATTATTTCGATTTTCTGTTACATCTATAAGGAAAGTTTCGTTATTATGTAATTATGAAATATTCTTAACAACTTTATTAATCAGTTACCTCTGAGATATTACTTTGCTAATCTCACGCTTTGTTGAATAAACTACTTTTGAATAGTTTCTATAATGACGCAAATCCGTTGTGCAGCCAAAAATCGAAACAACTGAGGGCTTGGATCCTCTTACAATGTTGACGGATGATGCACAAATTGCCATATGGAACAACGAAGGACTTCCTAATGACACTATGAGCAGCGAAAATGCTACCATACTCACAAACTCAGCACGCTGGCCTCTTATGATCGACCCACAGTTGTAAGCGTTGTTTGATGATTTTTACAGTTTTGTTACATAGCATAAGCATTATTCTAAAATTACATTATACTCGCATTATTACAGACAAGGTATCAAATGGATAAAATCAAAATATGGCGATGCTCTTGTGGTAATACGACTTACACAGCGGAATTACCTTGACCGTATCGAGAGAGCTGTCAGTAATGGTGATGTGGTTTTGCTTGAAAACATTGGTGAAAGCGTTGATGCTGTTCTTGAGCCTCTGTTGGGCCGAGTGCTTATCAGGAAAGGCAAAGTGCTCAAGGTGCATATTAGTAATCCAGGAATAAGTACTATAATTTTATTGACATTTGTATCTGGTTGTAGTCGTTTTCTTCTGTCCATAGCCTACTTCCTAACTCATTCTTCATTTAATCATATTCCTTACAATCAACTATTAGTTTGTTAGTAAAAATAATAAATTCTTTGGTTTTATTTCTTTTTTTATTATTGTGATAATATTACCTATACATAAAACTACTTTTTAATGTAAAATTGTTTCGAATATCTAGATCGGCGACCGAGAAATTGATTATAATCCTAGCTTCCGTCTTATAATACAAACGAAACTGGCAAATCCACATTACCAACCAGAAATGCAAGCACAATGCACTCTTATCAATTTCACAGTTACGAAAGATGGGTAATTTCTTTTTGTCTTAACTAGTTATGCTCCGTTATTGAATTACTAATTAGATTAGTTTTTATTGTCAAAGCACAAGAATATTTATAATCCTAGTCTTTTTATATTTTTATGAGAATAGAGAATAAGCACCGGGTTTGGTATTTCTTTTTTGAGAAGTAAAAGAAGTCACTTTTTAAATAAACCCTTCATTTACAGCTTAGAGGAGCAACTGCTAGGTGAAGTTGTAAAATCGGAAAGACCTGATTTAGAAACTTTGCGGAGTGGGCTTACCAAACAGCAAAATGACTTTAAAATAACCCTTAAAGTTCTAGAAGATGATCTGTTAAAACGCTTATCTTCTGCCGGACCCGATATTCTAAGTGATTCTGCCTTAGTTATTAACTTGGAAACAACGAAAAAAACAGCAGCTGATATAGAAATTAAAGTTGAAGAAGGCAAGGTAACAGCAGTTAAAATTGATGAAGCCAGAGAAATATATAGGTATCAAAGTGGCGTGCAATTATTATTCAATTAATAAATTTATTTGTTGTCTGAGTAAGACGATCATGATTTTAGTTTTTGTTATTTATTTCAGGCGAGCGGCTAGTCGGGCTTCACTTTTATACTTTATTCTCAATGATATATATCGCATTAATCCCATGTATCAATTTTCACTCAAAGCGTACAGTGTAGTATTTAAAGAAGCCTTGGCAAAAGCAGAAGAAGCAGAAGATCTTGAGAGTAGAGTTCATAATTTGCTAGACAGTATAACTTTTGATGTATTCGTCTACACCAGCAGAGGACTTTTCGAAAGAGATAAGTTGGTGTTTATGTTCCTCATTACTATACAAGTAAGTATTCTGAACGAATTTTGAAATATTCTCATTCTCATTTTCGATTCTCATTTTCTAAACTCGCGTGATTTGAAATCAGTAATTGTAATATTTTAAAATCCTATATAGATACTACAAGCTGAAGGCAAAGTAGATCCTCGTGAACTAGATTTTTTGCTAAAATACGCAGTGGCACCTGAAAACTCGCCGTACAGTTGGCTCTCTAACAATTGTTGGGGTGGCATCATAGCTCTTTCTAAAATGGACGCCTTTGAGAATCTTGACAATGATATTGAAGGTGCCATCAAAAGGTATTTATTTACTTACAAGCACGTATATGCCTTAGACCAAAACAAAAAAAGTTCTTTCTTGTTTTGATCTAAGCGTCAATGTTTAGAAGATATACTTTAAGATATATTTTTGAGGGTATCTGAAATTATAATAACAAATTTATTTGATATTTAAAGTTTGCGTTTTTACATAATTAAATATCATAAATTTCAGATGGGAAAAATACACAGAAGGTGAAGCTCCTGAAAGAGATAAATTGCCTGGTGAATGGAAAAACAAAACACCACTGCAACGATTGTGTATTATGCGAGCTCTACGCCCTGATCGTATGTCATATGCTTCTACGTAAGTAACCTAAATATTTGGCAAAACTACAAAATGTAATTTTCTAATAATATACATGATTTTGTGTCTACTACTATACATATTTTTGAAAATCAACCTTCTTTTCTGCTTCAAGATTGCCTGGAAAATATTGCTCTTAGCAACATGGCCGCCATTTCTGCATAATTATATTTGTTTGTATAAAAAATATTCAATATATGTTTGTTGAATAAAGTATTATTATTTATTTTTCTAGCGCGTTTTGCGAAGAATGTTTGGGTACGAAGTATGTTGAGGCCAGAACTCCTTCCCTCGAAAAATCATTCCAAGAAAGCACTGCGACCACTCCTATGTTCTTTATATTATCTCCTGGTGTGGACCCTCTTAAAGTGTGTATGAAAAACCAAAACAATTACATTATTTTACTTAGTCACTTGCAAGATAATTTGATAATTAATTTATCTTGCAAGTGAGTTATTTATTTTAGTTGGCTTATTTTTCAAACTTCTCTTTTACGTGATAATGGTAATTTTAGGTTGGGAAAAGTTTCTTAGTTTGTTATATGAAAACAATACATTTTTTTTCAAAGTTTCTTTACATTTAATTAAAATATATATTTTGGTAACTTTTTTCTTTTTTTGAGGGGGGGAAATGCGACCTTAGGCACCATGACACCGCGTTGGCAAGGCGCGGCCGTGTATGGGGCTCTCCGGTCAAGAGGACCGGCCCACCCAGTATCTTATTGACAGCGACATGATCCCGTTGCTTTAGAAATTTTGAGATTCAAGATCACAAAGTTTTATATTACCTATATTGCATTTTATTTTGTTATAAAATTTTAAAATGTGTAGAATTTCGTCTTTAAAGTCCCTCATTTGACAGAATGTAAAAGAAATTTAAAATTACTGGTAATAACATTATATTAATTTGTTTCTTTTTTAACCTAAACCTTTTTAATGTCATCAAAATCAGTCCAATGCAAATGGTACAGCCAAAGATATTTCATTTCCAGTTAAAGGCTTAAAAACATGTTATTTTTAGGATCTAGAAAAGTTAGGCCGCAAGCTTGGTTATACTACGGACAAAAAGAATTTCCACATTGTTTCCTTGGGTCAAGGTCAGGAAGTAGTTGCCGAGGCAGCAATGGCCATTGCATCTCAAAATGGTGACTGGGTCATTTTACAAAATATTCATTTGGTAGCCAAGTGGCTATCTACACTAGAGAAAAAGATGGAAGAATGTTTTGAAAATCCTTTGCCGAATTGCAGGTAATGTTTTATTTTCCCTAGCCAGGCAAACTTTTAGCATATTAGCATATCATTATCTTAATAATATTTTTTAGTAAAAATGTCCTGTTAAGATGAAACTTAATAGGTTATATCCAAGTTTTTGCTTTTCGCTCTTTTATTATGAGTTATGAGTTAATTTTTAAAAAGAATGTAAAAATTGTTGCACAGATTGTTTTTAAGCGCTGAGCCAGCAGCGTCTGCAGATTACCATATTATCCCTCAGGGCATCCTAGAATCTGCTATTAAAATTACAAATGAACCACCAATCGGAATGTGGGCCAACTTGCATAAGGTAATTTATTGTTTTGATTCGAAACTTAGTTATAATGTTAACATTTCTTGTACAAACACATTTAAAAAATATTTTTTAGGCATTAGATAACTTCAGTCAAGAAACATTAGAAATGTGCAGTAAAGAAGCTGAATTCAAGTCAATTTTATTTGCATTATGCTACTTCCATGCAGTAGTGGCAGAGAGACGAAAATTTGGTCCACAAGGATGGAACAGGTAACCTATTTGACGCAGCTGTTAGCTTCCGATTTTATTTATAGTTGAGTAATTGAATACTTACTAGCATGAAGTAGTTCCCAGTGGGACGTGGTCGTAAAACTATTATTAAATTAACGCATGAATTTCATTTCAATAATTAATTAATTTGTACTTTAAAATAACTAATATAGGGTATATCCATTCAACTTTGGCGATTTAACTATCTGCGTATATGTACTATACAACTATTTGGAAGCCAATCCTCGTGTGCCTTGGGAGGATTTGCGCTACTTATTCGGTGAGATTATGTACGGGGGGCATATCACAGACGATTGGGATCGACGCCTTTGCCGAACGTTCCTGCTGGAGTACATGCAACCTGAATTGGTTAGTAAAGCTACTAATATTAAGATAACGTAACCGTATTATACCTACATACAGAAAATAATAAAACTGAGCGAGTTTGTTTATAAATAAAATTGGTTTAAGCTTATAAAAATATCTAACAAATCCAATTATATATGAAAAAGAAAGATATACAATATCACAATTATTGTCATTATCTAATTTGTTATATAGTCAGACTAACTAAAGACCGGACGAGTTGACCTAATTAAATAACACCAATTTTATAAGCTGCGAAATCATTCAAATTGTCTCTCTAGGCCACTGCCGCGCTTAGTCCGCACTATAATTAGAACTTATGTAACTTCATTTCTGTTGAGTCGCTTCCAGCAAGCATCACATCAAACGACACACGAACAGGTGGGCTTAATAATTCGTAGGCTGACTTATAGATGTACTAGTATCAAATGAATATTTTTTTGGTTAGCCCTAACTTTTTTAGTTGTATAAAGCATTTTTAAATTGCTCGTATAATAATGGTTTTTTTGTAATGCAAAATTTTGACGTGGCATTTACTTTATAAATGTTCAAACAGGTCGACGGAGAATGTGTGTTGGCACAAGGGTTTACTTCGCCACCAAATTCAGATTATATCAGCTACCATCAGTATATCGACGACTATTTGCCTGAAGAAACACCTTACTTATACGGATTACACCCTAATGCTGAAATTGGTTATTTGACAACCGTATCTGAACGACTATTTAAGGTTTTGTACGAAATATAATTTGAATATTACAACCCCGAAATAAGCTTTATATTTAAGTACTTTTATGGAAAAAATTTCAGGTCGTATTTGAAATGCAACCAAGAGACGCAGGTGCGCAAGCTGGTGGAGGCGCTACAAAGGAAGAATTAGTTAAGTTTCATTTATCTATGACTTTGTGGAATTTTTTTTTCAAAAAGAATTGTATTTTTACTGTAACTTTTTTAGGTTCGCTATATACTGGACGATATTCTGGATAGAGTTCCAGAGCCTTTTAACCTTCAGGAACTTATGGGAAAAGTTGAAGAATTAACGCCATACACTATAGTAGCACTTCAGGAGTGTGAACGTATGAATATTCTGATGGGCGAGATTCGTAGGTCTTTGAAGGAATCTGAATTGGGTTTAAAGGTAAAGCGATAATGGTAATATTAATTTTACATGACTATGAAGTCTTGCAATTTACTAATTATATTGAATTCTAAATTATAACAGGGCGAACTAACAATCAGTAGCGATATGGAGAAGTTGATGGAATCATTGTTCATGGACAAAGTACCAGACTCCTGGACTAAGCTAGCGTATCCTAGTTTACTTGGTCTCGCTGCTTGGTTTTCAGATCTATGTTTGAGACTCACTGAGCTTGAAAACTGGTCGGGTGACTTCAACGTACGTTATCTTCAAGTTTGCTGTCCATTACAAATTTATTTAATATTTAAGTTTAGAGAAAGATATTGTATTTGCTGCCTCATTTCAGTTGCCAGCGGCAGTATGGTTAGCTGGTTTCTTTAATCCACAATCATTTTTGACGGCAATCATGCAACAAACGGCGCGTAAGAATGAATGGCCGCTTGACAAGATGTGCCTAAACTGTGATGTGACTAAAAAAAACCGCCAGGACTTCAAGTGGGTTTTAATAATTGTTCTATTATAGTGATAGATTTGTCCAAATTAAAGTATCGTTTGCATTTACAAATCCTTTAAAATTCTAATCTTTCTAATTTTCTAATTATTTATCAATTCTTTTTCTTTCTAATTTCTAATTCTAATCCTTTTAAATTAAAATTACAAGACCTTTTACCAGAAAACCCAATCTTTTAGTCTATTTCCTTTAACTCATAAGATAAGTTAAGGTTTTTTTTATTGCTTTTTTATACACGGTTAAGTGACCTATCTCTTCTAAGATGTAAAGAACTATCGCTCAGGGTTAGCAGCTAGATTACTGTAAACATAAATACACTTCTCATCAAAAAAATCGAAACACTTCCGTTTTCATTGTTTCTGTCCGAATTTAACACAAAAAAGAATTCATACGATGAAAAAAAACCATAAATGTATAGCTGGCAGTTTGGCCATTACAGTAATAAGCGAAAATTCTAAATTCAAAATTAGAATTTCATTTGTTTATCTTATAAACGAAATGAATCACTGTTTTGAGACAAATGTGTGTTTAGGGTTGGAGTACATTTAGCGTTTAAAAACTAAAAATTGGCGCCTATCCTTAAACTTTTTGTTTTTTATTTCAATACTGTGACTTTGGGACGTCTGAAAAAAGGTTATTTTTCTAAAACGTATGGATACTTCGCCCACAGAAGCCGCCCAAGTTGTGGCATTGCTGGATTCTGGCCTTAGTCAGCGTGTTGTGGCTGCAAGACTGCATCTAAGCCTGTCATCTGTTCATAGAGTCTATAAACGTTATCGGGAGACTGGTTTGTTCACGCGCCGTTCAGGATCTGGCAGGAATCGGGTCACTTCTGAGCGAGATGATCGATTTATTGTAACAACTTCTTTAAGAAATCGACGCCTTAACGCTTTTCAACTGCAGCAGCGGCTTCGTGTTGTACGAAGGGTGGCTGTAAGTGACTCTACAATTAGAAGAAGGTTGAAGGATCGTGGACTGGTACCGCATAAGCCAGCAAATGGGCCGAAATTAACTGCAGACCATCGAAGAGCGCGCCTTAACTTTGCACGTGAGCACCTAAATTGGTCATACCTACAGTGGAGCAAAGTTCTCTTTTCTGATGAGTGTAAAATTATGCTGTATGGTAACGACGGAAGGAACAAGGTCTACAGAAGAGACGGAGAACGCTATGCAGAATGCTGCATTGAAGAAAAGGTCAGCTATGGTGGCGGTTCGTGGACGGTTTGGGGAGGAATCAGCGCCGACGGTAAGACAGAGCTTGCTTTTGTGTCTGGGCCACGTCTGCCTGCACTAAACTGTCATCGGTACGTCGAAGAGTGTCTCGAGCCTCATGTGATGCCCTATGCACATTTTATTGGCAACGGCTTCATATTCATGCACGACAATGCTAGAGCTCACACCGCGGGCGTCGTACGAGATTATCTTAACGAAGTCGATATCTCTATTATGGAATGGCCAGCAAGAAGCCCGGACATGAATCCATTGAACATCTGTGGGATGAATTAAAGAGACGAATTCGAGCAAGAGATCCTGCCCCAGAAACACTTAGCCAGCTGCAAGATGCAATCCAAGAGGAATGGGACAATATACCACAGCATGTGATCGTGACTCTCATCCGATCGATGAAGAACCGTATGGAAGCAGTAATTAGAGCTCGGGGAGGGAATACAAGTTATTAAATAAACGTTTTTTAGCTTTTTTTTTTCATTTACGTGTGTTGTTTTATCCATTTCCTTTATACTCCATACGGAATAAAAATGACTCATTTAACAAAATACGAAACCTATGAAAAATTCATTTAAATTTAGAACATTAACATTAAGATTTGATAAGCTCGTATTACTCACTATTAAACGACATTTAACATTTATTCCTAAATGTACACATTTTTCTGATAATCCTGACAAAACGTAAACTTGCAAGGTGTTTCGATTTTTTTGATGAGAAGTGTAGTAGCGCACATTTTATGCTTTTCCTAACATTAAAATTAACATTTTTTTCTTTCAAATAGGATTAGATACGATGTCGATCAGAAAAAAAAATGATATCTATTTATTATTTTCATGAAACTAGTTTAAACTACCAGATTGTTATAGGTCGAATATTTTTTTAGACTGTTTTGTGTGAATTGCTGTAAAATTTAAACATACATTTTTTTTTGTAACATTGATGAATAACGAATTTGAACGCAATTCATAAGACCTGGCTATCTGGCATGATTACCAAGATACTCGTAAGTATTTTAAGTTATCTAATCACCTACAGTGCACCACCACGGGAGGGCGCTAATATCCACGGTCTCTATATGGAAGGTGCAAGGTGGGATATCTTTGTGGGCGGCATCGTGGAATCACGAATGATGGAGCTGTTCCCAATGATGCCAGTCATTTACATCAAGGCCGTCACCCAAGACAAACAGGACACGCGCAATGTGTACGAATGCCCAGTTTACAAGATTCGGTATGTTTGTGATATCTTAATTTGAGATTTATCCATTAATATTAGAGGAATTGACTGTTTCATTTTTTATCTGAAGAAAAACATGCACCGCCTCTACTTTTTATAGCCTTGCTTATTTTTTAGCATGCGAGGACCTACTTTCGTCTGGACTTTCAATCTGAAAACTAAAGAAAAACCTACACGTTGGACTTTAGCAGGTGTTGCGCTGTTACTGGGAGTTTAAGTATTGTTTTTGTTAGTGCTCTTGTCTAGTCTAGGAAATAAACGTGTACATTACGTTTATTTCCTCTCTAGCTTATATTTAATTTTTAGATTAACATAAAGAACATTAAAACAAACTTATATTTTATCTTTTATTATAAATCCATCTACATATTCATTTTAGTGCTTAAAATATGGGGCAGATTTTGTTAATATTATATTTTGTGCATCGTTTATGGTAACCTTATTAGGAAGACTACATATAACATTATAATTTGAAAAATTGACGAAAATAAAGTTGAAATTTCTTTTTACTACAAATTCTTGAGTTAACATGACAAGTTATATATTTAAAAAAATAATTACTTTTATACCGCAAACATGTGGACGGCTTCAGTCAGTCTAATATCATTAAAGAATAACATTTAATACCATAACGCATATTATTGTGAAACTTTCAATGCACTTTCGATTTTAAATCTGGCAGTGAGTATTATATTTTTCTACATTCTTTCGTTTATTTTGTCTATCACAATTCCACTCGAATCCTTTATCGATACTCATATTAAAATAGATGTTAACTGTTATATGAAAATAGACAATATTAAATAGTGTTGTTTATGTAATTCTATTCATTTTATTGTGTATTCTCATTATTATTAGCCACTTCGAACACCTTTTGCATTATGCGCGGCACTTGGAGTTGCATTGTCGTTATCAGAAGCTGGCTCAGAGCCTTTTACCGTAAATGTGACATAATACCTTTTGTTCTTATCCAATCTCTCAGCTGGTAAGGCAATCAATTGTTTCTCTGTGCCGTGAGACACCTCTAAAGTAACATGTGCTTTTCCACCTGTTGGAGGCTTGGAGTTTATTTTCGGCAAAAATCCTTTTGATTTAGAACTTGATCCTGCTGTTGAAGGTTTCAACATAGTATGATGATCCCATTTGTATGGTACTGTAATAAAATATTAACAGTTTCATAATTTTTTTTGACATTAAATAATGCGACTATGTTAAAGCTTTTGTTTGGTCAATTGATAAACAGCGTTAAGTGTTTGTGCTCATATTATAATAATTATTATATATGAACTAATATGTGGACGGTATCAACTTAACTAAAACAGTCTACTAAGTAAACGGCGGCATTCTAATAGAAGTTGGAATCATAAATCTGCAGAATAACATTTGATAGACAGAGTGGTGTCTTATTATAGTAGTCATGTAACCTCAAAAACAGTGAATGATTGGAGTTGCTAATTCGCATAAGTGAAATATTAATTTGCAAACAAATGATACGTTCTAATTATTATCCCCAAAAATGTAATTATTAGTAACATTAAATATATTGCAAACATATTACGAGCATAAGTTTCTAGGTAATCGTGTGTTTTGAAGCGGAGCCAGGTCGTCATACCTCCCCTTAGCTAACAAATAAGAGCCCGTGTTAAAGAGCAGATGATAGTGCTCGAGTCATAGTGGAGGTAGCTCCAAAAAATTATTAAACACATCTAAAACGCTTCTTGGGGTTATTGAAACCCCAGCAAACCGAAATACGACCGACAAAATACATTGGCTTCAGGCCGAATAAAAGTCTCCGTCGTCAACTTAACGTAATTTCATCGGATGTAGCTGCACTAGAGTTTTTTCTGAGAGGACCGCTAATACACAATATAAGCCCACCAGCGGAAATAAAACAGGACGAGGAGATGATAATGCACCCGGAATAGCGTTAACAAATGTTACTACCCTGAGCTTCTCCGACAGATTTGCCGAAAAAAAGTCAGGGTGATATAAATGCAAGCAACAAAGTAAACAGATGCGTTGGAACTTATTACGGACACGTTGGAATAGGGACGCAAGAAGGAAAGCAAACTGCTACTCCAGCTCCTACCTCCTCGCGTCCCAGGACAATTGAAGCTTAGTATCGACATGGCAACCTTTCATACCATATGGTGCTGGTATTAACCGGACGTTAATATTTAGTCACTACCTCCACAAGGTTGCTTGTCGGAAAGAAATGTCGCTGTGTCATCACTTTTTTGGAGATATAAGATGAAAAAGGTAACATTTTACCAAGAATGGACCAAAGAAGAATCAGGATATTTAAGGGTTGTTCACAATATTTTTTCTAGAAAAGATTTAAAATTGAATTTATTTTTAGACTACAAGCATTATAATGTATTTTGCATCAGAACATTGGTTAAGAAATCATGAATTGCTGATTAGTTAAGATAATTATAGAATTGTTAGCTCGTTCACTAGGAAATCGAACATCAGAGGTGGATGAAACCATTCCATTCAAGCCGTAGGGCCTTTAGGGCCAAGGCTAGGCCGAGTTTAGTCGGTGGGCCTGTGTGGTCGAGCCGCCTCGACAGTACCAGGAGTCCGACATAATCAACGCATCCCTGCTTGCCTGTTGCGTTGGTATCCATGATGGATTCTCAGCCTCCTCTCCTGAGGAAAAAAAAAAAGAGGTGGATGAATAATAATTTTGCACAATGAAATTCAAACTAAGGGATGTCAAATACATAGTTTATCTAGTGAATATACATTGAGTAGTTTCGTGTGTGTATAACTAAGTGATTTTCAAGTTGTCGATGATAAGTTTATATTTCTTGTCATACTTACTATAAGCAGAACAAGGTATGCCGGTATAAGCGTGTACAGCATGAAAACATCTGTGAGTTTTGCTAGTACAGAGACACGGGTTATCTGGAATGGCACTCATTTTGTATAAATCGCTTTCTCCGTAGTCGAACTCAATTGATTTCTCAGGCAAATTATCTAAATGTTTCTTGCCACTCTTTTGCAGCCTTCTTAAACTATCGTACAGAAATTTTTCAAAGCTACTAAATGAAAAATCTGGATTATTATAAGGACCAAGACCAACATTAGCGAGACTTGATTTATTATAGTCATCAATAGCTCGTTTAACTAAAACAGCCTCATTAGTTTTACTTGTTCTTATTTGTAATCGCTTTAATTCAAACAAGTGCTGGAAAATCTTGCGTTCGCAATAATACCTGCAAAAAACAAGTTTGATATTACTTTTAGGTTGCAAGTATCGTTAATTTTATAAACATTATTTCTCACCGTCTCATGTTTGTTTGAATTCTTTGTGTAACACTTTTCATATCAACTGCTCTCTTATCTCCAGGTTTACGCACGGGTATTCTGCTGTCTGATTTGCCCGAATATCTTCCACTAGCATTTCTTTGCTGATAATATGCAGCTAGGCGTGGACTCATGATGCGACGTTGTACTGCTCTTGGACTGGGTTCAAAACCAGAGTCCATTAATCCACTGGATTCGTAACCCCTTTCTGAGTTTTCGCTTTTTGATCTAATTGTAGTCCGGCTCTTAGTGCGTCCCTTTTTACGAAATTTTTTTCTACGACTATTAGCTTCTGATTGACTGTAAATTTCATTGTCACTAACACTTGGTACGCGACCAATACCTTTCGTGAAAAGCTCTCCGTCAATAATATTTTTATCGTCATTTAATGTTTCGTCACTTGTTTTAAGTGATTTCTTTAAAATACTTGTCGTACCTTCAGGTGCACTTACGATCTCCGATAGTACTTTATAACTTTCTGTCTCATATATGCTATTTTTTCTACTGTTTAATTGACTATCTTTGGAAGATTTTCGAGAGCGCTTTGGAGACTCCGTTATGGGTACATTTATATCATAACCTTCTGTTACATTGTCCACAATTACTTGCTGAACAGCACGTTGGGCTGTTAAAATATTATTATCATCTAGGATGGTCACAATTCCTTTATCCACAGTTTGACTAATTTCAGTACTACTACCCGTAGTTGAGCTATACTGTTTTCTTTTGTCTTCTGAGCTTAATGCATTGCTTTCACTGCTATCTTTTAAATCTTGTGGTGTTGATTGTTCCTTGTCTATATGAACTTGGTTTGGATCAATGTATTCACCCATAAAATGATCTGAGTGCACATCAGAATCTTTATTTTCAATTATTACATCTTTAGTAGCAAAAGAAACAATAGGTGAGCCACATTTTGCTTGAGTTTCTAAAATGTCTGTAGAGTTTTCAATATTGTCATTTGTATTCGACTCCCAGGGGATATTGTTGCTTTGCGTATTTGGACCAGACAAGACTTGAAATGATCTTTTTCGTTTAATTTCAGTTGGAGGAGAAGAAACTATTTCAGCATCATCTTTTTTAAGTATATCTGGTGTCTTGTCTTCCGATTCTTGTGGAGAACTTAACTTATGTTCATTTTTTACAGAATTTGCAATAGGTATACTGTCTGATGTAGGTAGGTTATGTTTATTATCAGATATTGATGACTCTTCATGAGTTAAGAGTGATTCGTCAATTGAAGATTGCTTTAATTGTTCAGTTTCTATCTGTTCAATAAGACATTTTTCATTGTTTTCATGTTCTTCAATCCTGTCTGGCTTATTATTTTCAAGATGTTTGTTTTCAGAAATATCTTTATTATTAAGAGACATATTAGATGTTTCGATTGAAACATTGTTTAATGAGTCAACAGTTACCGTTAGCTCTGAGCTTCCCTGTTGACTTGATTCTCTTTCCATATGTATTTGTGCTTCAGTAATAATCATGTTTGTTTTGACGGAAACAGTATCTGTCTCTGTTTCGCTATGAGTTTTGTTTTTTATGATATCATTTACGTTTTCAGTCGATTCAATTTTATCCTGCTCATTGGTAGTGCCCTCAGAAACTAATTTACTAGCATTGCCTTCAACGCCTTTTGCCGTGTCATTTTTTTTATATTTTACTATATTAACACATTGTTTTTCTTCGTCATTCTCTATGTGAATTGATGTTTTTTTACCTCTTCTCTTTGTACTTCGTCGCTCTGTAGATTCTGAACTACTACTTTCCGATTGTGAACTTGATTTTCGTTTATTGCGCTTGCGATGACGTTTATTTTTCTTAATTTCCGGATAGCTTTCATTTCCAGATGAACTATCTGTCCCTGATCGATAACGACGATGATGTTTTGCACTTGTACTACTACCCCTGGGTTCACTTTTAGATCTACTTTTTCTTGAATTTGTTCTATATTTTTTTTTACACTTACTTTCATTGTAACCTTCAAGCTCACTGTCATAACCATCACTGAAGCTTTTTTGGCTTTCCATTAGTTTTTTCCTGCGGCCATGACGACGGCTAGAATACCTTTTATCACTTCTATTTTTTACTTTTTGTCTATCTGTCGACGTTGAAGATGAGTCACTATCACCTTTATCATTGATAAAGCGGCGCTCTGTTATCGGGCTAGAAACCTCTACCACCTCACGTTTTTCAATTCTTATTCTATCTCTCACGTCAATTTTAGTACTAGTAACCCTTCTCGTTGGCAAAGTTGTAATAGGAGCACCATCAATGATTATTTGAGTATTCACCAATTTGCTTGCTGGTAATCCTCCGTGCATTTGTAAATATTTTGCTGTAGACCTATGGCCACGTATAGTGGCACAATCTAACGGAGTTAATGGCTCATTTTTCGATGACCTAGCAACTGGGTTTACCTCTGCTCCACGATCCAATAATAATCGACATAGATCTGCATTATCAGTAGCAGCTGCTATGTGTAAAGGTGTACGACCCTCATGATTAGTGGCGTTAACTTGAGAAGGTCTCCCATCTAGTAACCATTTAATGAGTTCTCTTCGTCCCGAACCAACAGCTTCGTGTAGTGGTAAGTCGCCTTTTGAATTACGTAGCCAAAGATTTGCACCTCTTGCTCCTGCGATGGGGAAAAAAATAAACATATTATACATAACAAATTAACGTAAATCTTAACGGTAAGAGTTAAAATATATAAAGTATAAATACCTAAAATTCGTACGGTCTCTATTTGACCTTTGGCAGCAGCAGTATGTGCGGGGCTACGTCCCCGCCGATCCTGACGGTGTGATTCAGCGCCATGCTGCAGGAGGGCGACTGTGGCGTCTGCATGACCGAGCGCCGCCGCGTAGTGCAGAGGCGTGCATCCATGCGAATCGGCCACGTCTACACGAGCCCCACACAGGCCCACTAATGTCTCTAGCACTTCCGTGTGCCCACGTGCAGACGCACAATGCAACGCTGTGAGGCCATCTCTGTTTATTTGTAATATTCATAACATAAGAAACTTAGAAAGATGGTTTAGAAGTATTTTTTTTATTGCACTGTATATTTCAAAAGGCCTTATTACCAAAACAACTTAAATGTATACACAATATGATGGACATTTAATGTAAATTGCTATATTTAAAGCAGTTACCGTAGCATATACTTTCGACCAGACATATTCCTGACACTTGCGCAAAGAAACACAAGTTAATATTATGAATGCAGCCTTTGTGAGGCAAATCATACCAATGCGTAAAAAAGCTTATATCTATAATATAGATTCCCATTTTCTGGTTTGATATTTCAAAACGGTTCAATTTACAGCCATTTCGTGAAATGTCGCGGTGTTGGAAAATTACTTTTTAATTATCGTTGTTAAATGACATTATTATTGAGCAACGAAAGAATTCTTACCGATCGGCGTCGTCCACTTTGGCGCCAGCTTGATGCAGGGCGAGCACTGCGGCCGCAGAGCCGGCTGATGCTGCCCACAGGAGCGGCGTGCGCCCGTCGGCATCACGCACGTCAACTTTGGCCCCGCCTTCTTTCACCAACGCTCTCACGACTTCCAACGCGGAGCCGCGACTCTGACATACCAAAAATCCCCTTACTATTTCTTTTTCCATTTCTAATTAATTGAATATATTATAGTTTCATGCATGGTAGCGTCTGGTGAGGTGCGTACATACGAACAAATATTTCAAAACCATTGTTTTTCTTTAATAAAGCTAAGGTCGCCGGCGGCTATACAGAACACCTGTGATATATAAAAATTAGTAAAATACTATTGATAGTACAATTGTAACTATCACACATCGTCGTCGACGTCACACAAGGTACACTAAGACTACCTGATGATCAGTGGCCGCTGGTGCACCACACATCTGGGCGGCGTAATGAAGAGGGTAGCCGCCGTGTTGGTCCGGTGTTGCGGCGTCCGCGCCCGCTGCCAGTACGGCTCGCAAAGCACCGACTTCGCCACACACTGCGTAAATTTAGATTTTTATTAATAAAACTGTATAACAAAAAAAGCTGTGTAAAATATTGAGCGAATAACATTTTGGAATTAATGTAGGTAATATCACATACTTGGCATAAATATAAAATAAATAAAGTATAACTTATTTTTATTTATGAGACTGTTAGAATACGAGTCTCAATAACTATGATAAAACTTTACACAATACGAGGGCTGCTACTTATGTATCCGGAATAGAAAAATCAAACAAACGAATATGGCTAAATATGGGTTTATTGTTTTTCAAAGTATTCTCCGCGATGGTCGTTACACTTTTGCATACGTTGAAACCAATTTTTATAGCATTTTTTCCACTCTGATTGCGGTATCTCTGAAACGTGCTGTTTGAACGCGTCGACGGCATCTTCACGGGTCGAAAATCGTTGACCACGTAATTTATCATTTGCATTTGGGAATAAATAGAAATCATTAGGTGCCAAGTCTAGGCTATACGGTGGATGACCCATCAATTCTATTTTTGACCCTTCAAAAATGTATTTGTTTCGCGTGATGTGTGACAGCTGGCATTGTTGTGGTGTAGAATGATTCTGCGTCGCTTGTTGTTTTTACGTATTTCTTCAAATACTTCCGGCAAACAAATGGTCGTGTACCACTCCGAATTGACCGTTTTACGATTCTGCAGTCCAATATCAAAAAAGCAGGCCACCATTTGCTTTAAAGTGCTTTTTGCACGAGTCACTTTCGTAGGGTTCGGCTCATTTTGAAACACCCAAACTGTAGATTGTTGCTTAGTTTCGGGATCGTACGCATAGATCCAAGATTCATCACCTGTGTAGATGTTATAAACAGATTTTGAGTCACCTCCGTTAAATTTTTTTAACATATTCTTGCACCATTCGACGCGAGCTTCTTTTTGATGCTGAGTTAAGTTGTGCGGTAATATGATGTATCAAAAATGCCTCCTTCAATTATGCTAAGAACATAATTTTCCGTCCACTCAGGTGGACGTCTTTCTGTGGCCTAGATGGTCTCCCATTCACGGGTGTTTCAACTGTTTCAGATACATCATCTTGTAAGTCGTCCGAGATAGTATTAGGAGTTTCATCTTCCAGGTTGTTGTAACTTTCTACTGTATCTATGTTTTAATTGTTTTTTACTAATTCTATTTCTATTTGATTTTCTTTAAAATTTTTATTTGTATTGTTTACATTTAACTTTTTCAGGTGCTGCCCTTCTTCGACTATATTGTCATTACACTGACGTACTTTTTCAAAATATATCTTTTCTATAACCTTTATGTCTCTGCTTATAACAACATTATTTTCTTCAGGTATGTATACTCTGTAAATTTTTGCCGTTAACGAGTACCCCACGAATATACCTTCTGTTGAGTTTTGGGTTAGCTTTCCTCGTTTGTTCTTTTTCAAAACAAATGTTTTCATACCAAATACGTGGAGATGATTTCCAGACGGTTGGCGGCCTACCCATCTCGTGAAGGGTAAATCTCCGTTTAATGCTTTTGAAGGGCTACAGTTTATTAGATAGTTCGCTGTGGTATAGCTTCAGCCCATAGCTTCTTAGGAGCATTTGCTTCAATTAACATACACCTAGCTTTTTCCAATAAAGATCTATTTTTCCTTTCGCTTACTCCATTTTGCTGTGGAGTGTACGCTGCGGTTAACCTTCTTTGGATACCGTTCGCTTTTAAATAATCGTCAAAGTACCGTTATCGGACTGTAAGTATTTTATCCTTTTATTGTGAAAATTTTCAACTTCATTTTTATATTCTTTGAAAATGTCAAATACGTCACTTTTTAATGAAATAGACATAACAGTAGCGGGTGTAATCGTCAATAAATGTGACATAATATGTAGAGCCCGCTGGAGTTTCACATTTAAAAGGACCACAGACATCGCTATGTATTTATAGTCAATGGTTCAACTGTTCTGGCATTTTCAGTTTTAGGAAATGGTGCTCTAGTTAACTTTGCTCTTATGCAGGTTTCACATGTTTCAAACCTTTCGTCGTTTTTAAATTTTAATCCGTGCATAAATTTATGCTCCATCATTTGTTTGAGATCCCTTTATTAATATGTCCCAATTTTCGATGCCACTTCATGACATCACTTGTCTTTGATGTGTAATGTGCGTTTTCTGTTTCTTTGTTAAATTTAAGATAATAAAGTCCGCTTTTCTTTACAACTGTCAGCGATATATTTCCATTCTTTTCGATGACATATGCCTTATTTTTCTCGAATACCACCTTATTGCCTTTATCTGTTATTTTTCCTACAGACAGCAAATTTACAGACACATCCGGAATATATAAAGTCTCACTAAAAATATACCCTATCTTCTGTACTTACAGTGACATTTCCTTTTCCTTGAATCTCACTTGTATATTGGTTTGATGCCAATATACATATAAGAATGAAAAGATGATAAGAATGAAAGATAGGTGTTTCGGGAGTCTGTTAGGGTTGTTTTGAATGAATTAGTACAATAAAAGAATTGTTATGTTGGGAGAATAATGGATGGATAGTAGTTAAAAAAGATGGTTATGTAAGTGTATTAAGAAGGTATAGAATACAATGATAATACGAGAGATCGTGATTGTTAGAGATTTTTTTGAGTAGAATCTTATGCAGCCAAACACTATGTTTGATGATAAGAAGATCCATATATACTAGCGCAGAAGGACATGAATGACTTTGGAGATGAAAACCTGAAAGATTACAAAAATTGAGTTGAGAAAAGAAGATTCATGTTGGAAGAGGTAATAGAACTAAAAAGTTTGAAAGAAGGAAAGGCTGCAATGACAGAATATCTGCTGAAATGTTTAAAGCAGGACAGGGCTATGTGGCAACTCTTCTGTACCATTTATTCATCCTTTGTTGGAAAAAAGACCAAATACTGAAGGACTGGTGCAAATCCGTGATTGTGCCATTGCACAAGGATAAAGGTGACAGAAAGAGTGTAGAAATTACCGTTGCATTAGCCTACTAGGCATCGTGAATAATTTTTACGCAAAGATTTAGGCTAAAAAAGTGCTGGATGAAACTAATTAAAAAATGTGTGATGTACAAACGGGTCTTAGGCATGGAAGGAGGTGTATGGACCAGATCTTTTCCTTACGATTCATAGTTTAAAAAAAATTGGCATAAAAACAAGAAGTCTATTGCGCTTACATTCCTAGAGGACGACCTAGACCAACATACTTGGACCAAATAGACGATATCTTGAAAGACGGCCAAGTCAAGAGTACTCGTAACCGACGAGCGTGCAGAAATTGTTAATGAAAGTCTAGGAAGCTAGGGCAATATGAAATCAAAATCAAAATGAACTTTATTCAAATATGACTTTATAGAAAGTTCTTTTGAATCGTCCAAATTTTTCTTCCTACCTGGGAGGTTCAGGACGTATTTTTTAGCTGATAAGAAGAATGGGCGCAAGAAACTTATCAGCTTTATCAAAAGTAACAACAACATTTACAATAAATTATGTCGTTATCATACAATGTACATATGTCTTTACAATTTATTAGGGAAAACTAATATCAACACCAAGCATTGGCATCATTTAAATAATCAATGACTTTGTAATAGCTCTTACTCATTAGCGTCATTTTAATATGTACCTTGAACTTATGAAGAGGCGATTCGGGTACACTATGTGGAATCTTGTTATAAAAATTTATACATTTGCCCATGAACGAGCCTCTAGTTTTTGTAGCCTGTACGTTGGAACGGCAAGTTTATTTTTATTTCTTGTGTTTAAAATGTGCATTTGAAAATTAGTATGAAATGTGTTACAATTTTTGTACACATAAATCAAATTTTCATAAATATACTGGCCCGCTAAAGTCATTATAATAATCTCTTTAAATAAATCTCTAAGATAATCTCTTGCTCGTAAATTATAAATAGAGCGGACTGCTCTTTTTTGAAGAGCAAAAATACTTTCTATTCTAGCAGCCGACCCCCATAATAGTAAACCATAGGACATAATACTGTGAATATAACTGAAGTTAATTCATTCTGCCGTTTCAACATTGTCTTATTTTTTTACAGCATATGCTGCAGAACTTAGTATATTTGATAGGGTCTCAATATGTGGATCCCATTGCAAAGTCGGATCCAAAGTAATACCCAAGAATTTAGTGAATTCCACAAATTCTACCACTTCATTATTCATTATAACAATAGTGTCTACTTTTCTTACATTTGGTAATGAAAATTTTATACGTTTAGTTTTATTAGGGTTTAAAGATAAATTATTAATCGTGAGCCAGTGCAATACTTTAGAAAGAGTACTATTTACAACGTCAATATTGCCGTTTCCTCTGTCAACCTTAAATGTTAAAGAAGTATCTACAGCAAATAGTACAGTATTGCACAAAGTATCAGTGAACTGTGGGAGATCATTAATATAGTGGTCTGAAAAGTTTCCGACCTAACAATGATAAAAGATTTATTTTCTTACTATTTTAAATTATTTTTCTATATAGTCTCCTTGTAACTCTACAAACTTCTCCCAGCAATGCTCTCATCTCTGTAACCCGTCCAAATAGTACTCGGCGTTTTTCTCTGCAAAATAATTGTTCACAAAGGTGATTGCCTCCTCATTTGACGAAAATGTTTGTCCTCCGAGCGCAGTTTTAGATGGGGGAACAAAAAGATGTCGTTTGGGACCAGATCAGGTGAGTAAGGTGGATGGTCAAGCAGTTGAAAAACGTAACTCATGGATTTTTGCCATGGCAACCGCTGAGGTGTGAGACGGCGCATTGTCTTGGTGAAACAGGATTTTCTTTTTCTACAAATGTGACCGTTTCTCCGCAATTTGTGCCTTCAGTGTAATGGTTTTTTCATTCCTCATGCTCGGAAAGGAGCGTTTCCTTGATCTGAGTATTGGGAGGAAAACGCTAGTTCCCACCAGCGGGCGGGAAATTCTCATACTATTTACTTCCCTCCTTAGGGCGGAAAGTAAAATTTTAATAATAGAACTGATTTAGGTTACGGACATACAATCTTTGGTACAATGATAATAAAATTATTTGGCTAAATGGCCAGTAAAAGGTAACGCGATGTGTACCAAATTTAAAAATACTTTGATAAAATTAATTTTGGCGGAAGGGGAATCTGTTACGCTGTACCGAAATCTTGATTGTGTGATTTAGGTATTTAAGAAAAAGCTTTTATTTTTTTAGCGATGGCTTTCCTCAGGCATGTAGGGAGCCCCCGGGAACGCCAAGCGACATCCGGGAACACTCGGCCTATAGCCTAACAACCTCGTAGGGATTGATTCCTTTCTATCCTTATAAAGCAATCTACTATTCCTCTTTAAAGACAATCGATTAAGATAACTCCATGACTATCCCAAAAAACAGTCGCCATCACTTTCCCAGCTGAAAAAACAGTTTTTGCTTTTTTTGGAGCTGATTTCCCTTCGCAGTCCACTGTTTTGACTGTAATCTTATTTCGGGCGTGTAATGATGTATCCAAGTTCCATCTACAGTAATTAATCGGCGCCAAACTCGAATTTATTACGTCTAAACTGCGCTAACAGAGCTTTGGAAATGTTCATTCGAACACGTTATTGATTTAATGTGCGCAAACGCGGCACCCAACGTGCGGACAGATTTCTCATGTCTAAATCTTGATTTAATATGTGACAAACACGTTCTTTGGACATTTTCATAATCTCTGCTATCTCTCTCACTTTAATTCGGCGATCGTCTAACACCATTTCGTGAACTTTAGCAATGTTATCGCAAGTAGTTGCAGTTTTTGGACGTCCCAAACGTTCATCGTCTCCCAAGCTCTTACGGCCACGTTTAAATTCAGCTGCCCAAAATTTCACTATTGGAAATTATGGTGCAAAGTCCCCATACACAGAGTCCAACTCATCTTTGAGTTGCCTAGGCGTATTGTCTTTCAAAAACAAACATTTAATAACAGCTCGATGATACTCACTCAAACGATTGTCAACTAAAAACTGCGCGTCTAAAATGGCCGAAAGTTTAGTGAGTAACTGTTAAAGAATGCACAACTACTACATTCACTAGCTTTTATTGACAAGTGGGCCATCTTTAAATTGAGGTCGGAACTTTTCAGACCACCCTCGTATATAAAGAAAATAGTATTAGCATCAATATGACAAAAATTAAAAATCTTGTTGCACTCCTCCGCATCCTCTTGGGGCAGAATGTTGAGAACATTCTGCTCTAAGAGGATTAAGGCTTTGCTTTGGACAAGAGCTGAGACTACTTGTAGTTTCTATAGGTATGTGCGAAAAAAAGTGCTCAAATGCATTGGCAACTTCAATGTTTGACTTTAATTGTTTATTATTGAGTACTAATGAGAGTGAATCTACAGATTTTTTTTTGTTTACCAGTTTCCTGGTCAATGATGTTCCAGGTAGTTTTCATTTTATTCTTTGATGAACAAAGGACATTGTTCAATTTTGGCCTAAGAACCGATGTGAATATAAATTATACTATTATAAGCGGATACCCCCACACGTTGCGTAAGGTTGCCGACCGTTGCCTATAAAAGCCGCTGCGGTTGGCTAGCGACTTACTTATCATCGGGCATTCGGAGCGGGTAGACCGGTCGTACCGTTATTACGTGTTGCGTTGCGTAACGTTGCGTAATTCGTAAAGCAGGCGTTAGGCTGATTTTGTTCCTCTGTAAAATTATTTTGTTGCCAAATTTTTGTGTTTATAAGTGATTTGTTAAATTGTTTATTTTTTTAAGGAATTTCTCTTCTGATTCCTAAAATCAGAAGTGGGATAAGCAACTCTTAGCCCACAATTACGAGGAACAAAGTCTTCTGCGTACTTTAGTGTTCATGTTTGTAATAATGGCTGGCGGATCCAGTCGGAGTGACCGTAGGTCGCGAAATCGTTCCCGTGATAAGTCGCGGCACCGTTCACGTAGCCGTCACGAAGTGTCCACTAGGAACCGCCGATCGCGACGTCGGTCATATAGTAGGACGCGTAATGAAAATTTCACACCGTCAGAAAAAACGCCTAATCGTGATCGCCATCATCGTCGCTTGAACAGATCGCGGTCTTCAAGCAGGTCACATACCCCGGATTTGGCTATTCATTCCACATTGAATTCGATCGTGGACCGTCTTGCGTCGATCTTAGCAATATAAGTGAAGGTCAGGTTAGGCCGAGTCAGGAGAAGGTTAGAGCTTTGATTTTTTGAATTTCAGCTGAACCTCAAAATGTTAAGCAGGTAAGTCAGTTTATGGGCTTAGCCAGTTATTTTCGGGGGTACATACGACGTTCATAGGATGAACGCGTGAACCGGCAACGACACCCTCCACGGAAATTTAATATAAATGACTGCGTTTTTGTTATAAAGTTTTCGCAGAGCACAGGAAAACTTGATCCTGGCATGCGTGGCCCGTACAAAGTAGTCAGGATCCTGCCGAATGGTCGCTACGAGCTACGCTTGCTGAGCGGAGCCTACGGAAAGACTACGCAAGCTGCAGCACAGCATATGGTGCCGTGGCGAGGAGAGTGGTGCCCAGAGACTTGTGCAGCGTTCTTCGAGGGTAAATATGACTGCACATGGGCGTTGTTAAGTGTGTCTTCCGCCCGTAGCGCTAAATAAATTTGGACGTTGTTAAGTGTGTCTTCCGTCCATGGGCGTTGTTAAGTGTGTCTTCCGCCCGTAGCGCTAAATAACTTTGGACGTTGTTAAGTGTGTCTTCCGTCCATGGGCGTTGTTAAGTGTGTCTTCCGCCCGTAGCGCTAAATAACTTTGGACGTTGTTAAGTGTGTCTTCCGTCCATGGGCGTTGTTAAGTGTGTCTTCCGCCCGTAGCGCTAAATAACTTTGGACGTTGTTAAGTGTGTCTTCCGTCCATGGGCGTTGTTAAGTGTGTCTTCCGCCCGTAGCGCTAAATAAATTTGGACGTTGTTAAGTGTGTCTTCCGTCCATGGGCGTTGTTAAGTGTGTCTTCCGCCCGTAGCGCTAAATAACTTTGGACGTTGTTAAGTGTGTCTTCCGTCCATGGGCGTTGTTAAGTGTGTCTTCCGCCCGTAGCGCTAGATAACGACGACGAGAGATGGAGGCGATGCGATCCCGACTCCATGCCTTGGAGAGCGGACGCTCGCCATGGACGCCCACCGGTCCGTGAGGGACCAGTCGTCAACATCACCTCGGTGCCCGAGCCGCGGGCACATGCCGCCATCATCTCGCCGCAGCGCCGCGTCGCTGTCAAGGCGATCGGACCGGCGCCACACGCCGCCGACTATGCGGCGCCCGACTACGCGGCGCTCCGTCTGCGCACCCGCTTCATCGGCGCCGTCTGGGCGCGCGACGACTGCGAGGCCGCTGGAGGCTCGCTGTGCGGTTACGACGCCTGCGCAGAGCCAGGGACCGTCGCACACGCCGCCGCACGTTCCTGTGACGCCGGTCGTGCCGTCAGAGGGCGCGCGCGACGACTGCGAGGCCGCTGGAGGCTCGCTGTGCGGTTACGACGCCTGCGCAGAGCCAGGGACCGTCGCACACGCCGCCGCACGTTCCTGTGACGCCGGTCGTGCCGTCAGAGGGCGCGCGCGACGACTGCGAGGCCGCTGGAGGCTCGCTGTGCGGTTACGACGCCTGCGCAGAGCCAGGGACCGTCGCACACGCCGCCGCACGTTCCTGTGACGCCGGTCGTGCCGTCAGAGGGCGCGCGCGACGACTGCGAGGCCGCTGGAGGCTCGCTGTGCGGTTACGACGCGCTGCGCAGAGCCAGGGACCGTCGCACACGCCGCCGCACGTTCCTGTGACGCCGGTCGTGCCGTCAGAGGGCGCGCGCGACGACTGCGAGGCCGCTGGAGGCTCGCTGTGCGGTTACGACGCCTGCGCAGAGCCAGGGACCGTCGCACACGCCGCCGCACGTTCCTGTGACGCCGGTCGTGCCGTCAGAGGGCCCGCCCGAGACTGCGCCGGAGGTCGCCAACAGTGACGTTAGCGTCACAGCCACGGTAACCGAGCGTATAGTAGACGCGATACGCTCCATCAACAGCACGGTGAGATCCAACCAAATATTTTTATATTTCTAGTTTCGATCCTAATTTGCATAACTTCGAAGATTGGTGTGAAGAAGTCGATCGTGCCAAGTCGATGAATAACTGGAACGGTTACGAATGTCTTTCCAGAATAGGCAACTGTCTAAAGGGGGACGCTCGAATGTGGATGACTGAGTGGGTGACAACCCCGAGGCTCGTGTCGAGGACGACACTATGTCAGGAGAGGCCGTATAAGCGGAACCCCCACACGTTGCGTAAGGTTGCCGACCGTTGCCTATAAAAGCCGCTGCGGTTGGCTAGCGACTTACTTATCATCGGGCATTCGGAGCGGGTAGACCGGTCGTACCGTTATTACGTGTTGCGTTGCGTAACGTTGCGTAATTCGTAAAGCAGGCGTTAGGCTGATTTTGTTCCTCTGTAAAATTATTTTGTTGCCAAATTTTTGTGTTTATAAGTGATTTGTTAAATTGTTTATTTTTTTAAGGAATTTCTCTTCTGATTCCTAAAAAACTATAATTATTATTTATTTTTATATTATTTGAAACATATTTTAGTATTGCACGGACACTTCAAATAAATAAATTCCAAATAAAAAGTTGGGTCACAATTATTGATGCCGTATAAAATGTTTTCCGTCAGCCAGTGTTGCCAGTTTCGGATGTTTTCGCGATTTCGGTAAATACGGATCGAATTGAGAACCTCCTCCTTTTTGAAGTCGGTTATTAAAATTAGTTGATAACACTTTATTCATTTAAATACCTAAATTGACTAGCTAGAAAAAAACTAGTATTATATATTTTTTAAGCGAAATCGCGAATTACTAGCTTGGCATTCGAGTATTATAGTTTTCGTATTTGGCAACACTGGTGTACTTCATACCTTATCTGTGTCCGTTTCATTTAATTTTTGATTGCTTTGCGACTATCGTTTCTTTTGTGATTTTCTATGTGTTTCATGGTTTTATTCTAACAACTTTGGCTTGATTACGGACTCCGATTACATTGCGTACTTGGTAGACTCGGCTGTGTGTAAAGGACTGGATTTTGTAAAATGATAATTGTCAAAGAATTATCTTAAACTTGACTAGGTACTATCTCTTTTCCTAGTATCTAGTAGAGTAGTCTCTGTATATATGTTATCTTCTAGAACTAGGAAAGTAATATTAACAATATTATGTACAGCTATCTGTACATAGTATTGTTAATATTACTTTGATATTACTACTCTGATATTTCACGCAAGGTTGGTTATTTTTTATTTATAACCTCAAAATATTAACTTTTTTCGTAATTATTTTAGTTTCCTGAAGTGTCCGTTCGTGAAAACTTATTTCATAGGATTCCATATAATTTTAAGAGTTTATATAAGTCACTTTCGATTCGAACGGTTCTTAGGCAGAACATGTATGGAGCCGGAACAATGTCCTTTTGTGCCTAATAGACTTAAATTTAGCGCACAGACACACTTTCTTAAATATTTTAGAATAGTTTTCTAAACATAAGTTATAAATGCGGGGTCACTAGAAGTTACTTTTTGAGAGTATAGGTCATATAGTCATTTTTAATTTTATACTTTTTATATAAATTTTTTACGTTTTATAAAATATACATTTTTTTAAATATAGCATTACTTTCATTTTTTATTACATTAAATAAATTATTGAATAGATTATTGGCTTTTAATCCTTCAATAAAAAAATTGCAGTCTGATTAATAATATTGCTTCTAAAGTCTAAACCGCGTTTTATGATAGGCCTACAAGTAATCTCACGCTTAGAACAAACATGATGGTGCTTAAATGATGTCAGTTGCCCGCTATGGTCAGAGTTAATACAATTTACGATAAGCTTGTCATGTACGAGTACATTAAAGTTACAAAAAATGTTGTCTAAGCAAGTGGCAGATGTAAGTGTAATTCGAGTCGGTTCCTGAAATACGTACCCTAAATTAAAGTTTACAGTTGATATTTAGGGGCTCCAGCCCAGAAGTGTGAGCAGTACTCCATATGCGGCCGTGCTCCATATAACGGGGACAGAATCTGTATAGTGGGTTATAGAAGACTGATTCAATTCAATTCAGGTCCTTTGATGTGTCAAAGGTTAACTGGGAAAAGGTTAAAGGGAACTGGGACCCGCCAGGGATATGTTCGCCTTTGCATATAATATATTAAATGTATTATTTATGTTTCTGTGTATTATTTATGTGTATGTGCAATAAAGAGTTTACAAACAAACAAACAAACTGATTGCCGCCCTCAACGACGTTTAATTATAACGAACTATTCAAGACTTAATCATTTAATGAGTACAGAAGTCAGTATTTAGTGTGATTTTGACACAAAAAAGTAACGTTAACAGAAAATAAAACATGTCATTTTTCTCCTGATGTAAATGAAAAACTATAAAATTTCTATATACTTACTTAAATCGTTTTTGAGGTCTAATGTTAAATAAAAAGCCCTATTTACACATTACTAGAAACACTAGGCACCGGACAGTTCAAGGGCTTGACCTTGCTACGCGCTCAATACCGACCGGACGCTAACACCCCCGGTTGGCCACCACCGCCTTCATTATGCCTCGGGTCATAAGTTATTATCATATTGCGGTACAGTGTAGGTAACTAGTTACAAGTATCTACTTCAAGGCTCATAGAACACCATTACCAATCTTTTTGGCAGTCAGGTAAAAATTTTAGAATGAGATAGCTTGACCACATTATCAAATTTCTTATAGAGTAACTAATGCAATAAAAACAAACAAAAATTCGTTATTTTTGTGAAAACTTTAAATCATAAAATTTACTTATCTTAAAATTTTTTACTCAGTGAATCTCAAAATGACACTCGGTGGTCGATGGTTATCCACCAGTACATTAGAATAATATTTCGTTAGAATAGAATATACTATGTGCCCACTAACTAATCCGAACGAGAATCAGGTGTATTCAGCTTACGTCGAATTTTGCTTAATACCATTTTTAACACACATCGTCATCACTCCGTTTAGACGCGCAAATTGACTGTAGATACTTAAAAGATAATAGATTTCGACTCAGAGAGCATCTTTACTCAATTTGATTAATTGCTATGCTATGCTAAAATCAAATGCAATAGGACAACATTTCCACTCTACTACAAATTTTATTCTATTGTTTCCAAATCGTTTGTAATAATTGTTATGTAATTATAATATAGCGTCCCGTCTGCCGCTCTTACGAGGGGCGGTCAAAAAGTTCGCGGAATGGCGGGGTTGGCGGGGGTGAGGTCGCTCCTCCAGGTAGCCGCTACTTGAGTAACTCATAATTACTATATATGCCAATTTCTAGCCTAATTGGGTCATTAGCTTTCGAGTTACAAACGAGTAAACAAGTAAATCGGGAACAAACTAACCACTATGGAGAAAATTGAACATCGCGCCGTCGTAAAGTTCCTCACCAAACAAGGAAAAACGCCTCAAACTATTTTGCAAGAGATGTTTACGGAGACTCTGCTCCTGGTAAAACCATGATTTACAAATGGCACGGCCTTTTCAAGCAAGGAAGGGAGTCAATTGAAGATGATCCTCGACCTGGACGGCCCATTGAGGCCACTACGCCGGAAATCATTGAAAAAGTTGAAAAACTTATATTGGAAGACGGAAGGTTGAAGAAGAAACAACTTGCAGCATCAGTTGGAGTATCAGAAACCACAATTTTAAATATTCTTCATCAACATCTTGGCATGAGTAAAGTGTGTTCAAGGTGGGTCCCGAGAATGCTCACGCCGCTGCAAAAACGTGAGCGCGTCAACTGTTCCCGCGAGTTTTTGGACCGCTGTGGAGAAGATAGGGAAGAAATTATGGCCCGAATTGTAACCGGTGATGAAACTTGGGTTCACCACTATGAGCCTGAGTCAAAGCAGGAGTCGATGCAGTGGCACAAAAAAGGCACACCACCCCCTAAAAAATTTAAAGTGTCGCAATCGGCCGGAAAGATCATGGCGACTATTTTTTGGGATACTGAAGGTATTCTTTTGATCGATTATAAAGAACGTGGTGTTTCTATAACGGGAGAGTACTACGCTTCCCTATTGGACCGATTAAAAGAAGCTATTAAAGAAAAAAGAAGAGGAAAACTGACAAAAGGTGTACTCCTTTTGCACGACAACGCGCCCGTTCACACGAGTCATGTTGCGACGGCTGCCATTCATCGATGCGGTTTTGAACAACTACGCCATCCACCCTACAGTCCAGACCTGGCCCCTAGCGATTTTTATTTATTCCCAAAGATGAAGAAAGAGCTGCGTGGAAAAAAATTTAGAGACGATGATGAAGTCAAGTCGGCGATTTCGGCGTATTTTGACGCCCAAGACAAAACCTATTTTTTCGACGGTATTAATAAGTTATATGCCAGATCCGAAAAATGTATTCGTGTTAAGGGGGAATATATTGAAAAGGAAAAATAACATAATGTATCATTTCATCTTTTTTCCCAGTCATTCCGCGAACTTTTTGACCTCCCCTCGTATATTTAATTATAGGTTAGATTTTAAGATAGTTCGTAACATCTCTTTTTCGAGAAAATTGCTTTTTCTCGGTAGAACGATGTGTATAATATTATTGCGTTTTGCTCTGTAAAGTTTATTCCTTTCTTCAATAGTTTTATTTATGTAAATATTAAGTTCAATATACTATTAATTCGTTTTACTCAGTGTCACGTGGAAGAAGGCAGAAAGACTGAGTGCCTCATCTGGACAACGCTTGTGAATGCTAGCGAGCATTTCAACAATGTGACTAGGCAGCCGTTCACCAAAACAACGCTCCTACTAGCGACTACAAAGCTCTGTTTTCTCACAATATTACAAGTCTGATCCTAAGTGTCCCGATCCTACCACCGGTGGTCTACCGCGAGTGCTTTAATTCCCTTTTCATCCATTTTTCCTTTTCCCCTACGTAGTGAGTGCATACAATAAGAAACTTTAAAATAATTGAACTTCACTATTTCCTCCTAAATATCTGCTCTGTTACATAATTTCCCTCTCAGAGAGATTGCAACATTACACGTCCTAGATTTACTAATATTATTAAATAATATTTACTAATTTACTTACTATAGTGGCATGCAAACAAATATGCGCCTATTGCACACTTTATCATAAGTAGAAATTCCAGTTGTTATTCCTAATCTGGGTATAAACTCCTGCAGGGGTATAATTTATTCTCCGGGGGTAGTACTAGTAGTCTGTAGGACATTACAAATTTACCTGAATTAAGATAGATAACGAACCTAATATTCAAACACTTTCAAATGCATAACTGCACCAAAACTACAAAACATTTTTGCTATTTGATCTTAGCTTTTGTCATTTCTATGAAAATTATAAAAACAGATAAATATTTGTAAGAAGTATTTTTGGGATTTTTAATTTTTCATTTTCCCATGTACAGTCTTAAAATGTTACAAATAAGGGATAAAATCTTCCCTAGTTAAATTTTTTACAATTCAATTTCAATTTTGTAAATTATATATAATTCCGGCAAAATACTGAATTTTTTTTAAAGGAAGGAAGGGAAAGGTTATTTCTAACCGCATATATAAGCGGTTCCATGATAAGCAACGGAAGCCCGGCTGACCTCCAACCCCAGCTATATGTCGCAAAGACAGTCATTTGCATATGCGCAACTTCACAGTGCAGTGACGACACAAACGTAAAGTATGATAACCGTAACGATAACGATTACCAATTTTTTTGTTTTCGGGTCGGATAAAATAGATATTTAATTTCGTTAAAACATGTTCTTGAAATACGAGTAACATTTCAAATACAATACAAAACGTATTACAAACAAACTTTAACTACTAGTGGATTAATTTAATTTTATCACCATTAAACTGAAAATAAAGTTAAAAATGAATATATGTCTTTGCGGGAACTTATTAAAGTACAATGCAATCTGATTTTACCGCCTGTTCGGAAATCGGAAAAGTCTTCTCGATTTATTTGTCTATTGAAAACTTAAAAACTTAGCTTAAATCTTAAAAGCTTTGATTTTATAGACAGACTTTAGTCTATTTAATCCATAATCAGTTTAAACACAAATCCACCCGATACTTTACAATAAGCCTATTTCATAAGATCATAAAAGCTCTTTAAAATTATATTATTGAAACGTAATAACAAATTCGACAATTATTTTGAAGACTTGAACAGCAGCTGACAAATTGTACAAAAATCCATATGTGAAAATATTGAATTGTGTATTGTGGCTGCTAAAGCCCAATAAAATACTATTTAAATTCATATTTGTCATGTAATTTACATGGAGTGATTTTTTGGCACAAGCAAACGAACAATGTAACGAACATGGTTATCAAGTCAGTAACTTGCACAAAGTTTTATATTTCAAACTGGGTAGAAATAATTTAAGTAGTTTTAATTCCCTTATTGATACATTCGTCCTGATTTGCCTCCTCTTCCCATTGGCATCGAGTCCTCTCACTCAGATAAGACCCAGAGCAGTGTCTAAGGATCTATATAACCTATGGTAAAAGAATGAATGTCGGTAAAGTGGACAGAAAGTAAATGTTTTCCGAGATCGGATAATGTTCATAGTCACAGAGCTTTGGTGAGTTTACAATATGACAAAAACGCATCACAACGTTGGCACAGCTTCGAGAAGTGCATGACACTGACAATTTTAGTGATTCGCCCGCTAGTAGATCGTCACAGGTCTACTTTCTGTTAAGGCATGAAAATATTGCCACTAGGAATGATACATTGGCAATGATTGACGTAGGCAAGCAAGCCAACTAATTAGTCGCGTGCGGGCCCGCAGTCAGACGCTGATGCACTGATAACCGCGAAGGTAACACTACGCCACTCCGTGACAGCGGTTAGATAACGCCTCAGTCCGTGCCCCAACCGCACCCATCACCCATCAAAAAGGGGATTAATTTATCTCTGTAGTGTCTTTAAAAATTAGATTTAAAATTTCGATATGTTTAAAGTTTAACGAATTTGAATTTTAATAAAGTTAATGAATTTGACTTACATAAATATCTCTTACTACATAGATGTAGTAAGCATTTAATTAAATTTTAACTATTTTGCTCGGCGAACTTTGTACAACCATCTAAGGTCAGTATTACAAAACAAGACTCAAACCTATACTTGAGTACAATTACAAAGGGACGGTGCCCCGGAACTTGGAAGCCGACATCAGGATTCAATATTCACACATTTGTCCCGTTGAATCATAAAACATAATCGTTATGATTTTTATAATACGTTTGGTAATAATTTTAACACGTTCGGCCTAGCAACGTTATATAACGTCACTTTTTGATTTTCCACAATGACACAACGTTTAATTACGTCGACTAAAAGCATATTTTCATTCGCACACCGTGCTATAACGCCGTCAATCGATAAAAAAAACTTAAATCTACACTCTTGTGCCGCATCACTTTTTATTTTCGATTTTTTAGCGCCACAACTAATATACTTTTAACGGATTTTGGTTGGGGTCACTCACACATGAGCATTTACACTCACACGAACACACAACGTCAATAAACGTCGACTTTACACCGCGGTCAGGGTGACCATTTGTGGCAGATTTCTGCCACTTTGGCAGATTTAGCCCCTAAATTTTAGCCTTGGCAGATTAGGTTGACGATTCAAAAAAATGGCAGAAAATGGCAGATTTCACGGAAATGTAAAGAAAAAACCGATTTTGTGAAAAATAATTATTTCTATTTCTAATACCTGCCTTATTATTTCTTTTATTTTTATTATGCAATTGGAAACTTTCTTATTGAGATGGCAACTTTTTCCTATGGTACGGGGATTTCCCGTTTACTGGATTTTAATTTAGGTATGCCATATGATTTTAAACCGTAATATTGAAAAATAAAGGTATATTTCCGCATTAACGTATCTGAGTGAGATTCAATTTGTTGTTTGTCTTTAAACTATCTGCCATTTCATTCTTTCGTAGAACCTAGACGTTTAATGTGCTGCAAGGGAAAACAAAATTTTAACTTTGGTGGACTTGAACGGAACATCAGCACAAAATTTATATGTTGCAATTTGCGAAGCTCTAACTAATGCTGGCCTTAATATTAAAGATGTGGTTGGTTTCGGGGCTGATACAACTAATGTAATTTTTGGCGAACAAGGTGGTGTTATTGCTAAAATAAGGGAAGTAAATCCCCACTGTATGTTCATTAAGTGTGCATTCCATTCTTTTGCCTTGTGTGTGTCTCACGCCAGTAAAAATTCAATACTAAGGGCTATCAACCAAATTGTGCAAGAGGTTTATGGTTATTTTACACACAGCAATAAATGTTAAGTATTGTGAAACGGAACGTTTGTATTTTTACTCTGTGTGTGGTTTGGTGAGAAAATGAGAGTTAACTTATGTGTCTTGCGTATAATAAAAGTATTAATATAAAGTGTAGCAGAGTATGATTTTTAATCTCAAACACAAAAATCAACATCCACGGACCTCTGTTTATAAAGAACAATGTCGGAAAACAATTATCCGCAGTTAAAAGACGCGTCAAATTTCATGCTGTGGAAGTATCGACTAAGCGTAATATTGGACGAAAAAGGAGTTGGACATACAATCAAACAAGATGCTGAAGATCGACAAGATGATAAGAACTTTATTAAAAATGATGCCAAAGCAAGAAGTATCATTGTGCAATGTCTGCCGGATAAATATTTGGACGTGGTCCGAAAGAGTGAAACTGCGTCCGCCATGTTGGCGAGTTTAGAAAATATATTCGAACAAAAAAGTTTGTTCAGTAAACTGCATCTGAAGAAACAATTATTAAGTCTAAAATGTGGTAAAAATGAAAAACTTCAAGATCATTTCCTGAGATTTGATAATCTTATAGGAAAATTGGAATCAATCGGATGTGACATAGATGAAAGTGACAAGGTATGTCATTTGTTATTAACTTTAAATGAAGACTACGAGACTGTTATAACTACTCTAGAAACTATGGACAAACATCTTGACATGGAATTTGTGAAGTCGCGATTGCTTGATGCCGAGTTGAAAAAAGATAAAAGTTCTGAAAAAATGGATGAGACAAGTTTTTACATTAAATGTTACAAATGTGGCAAAAACGGCCATAAATCCTATCAGTGTCAAGAAAGAAATATAAATTTACATCATGGAAATCGAGGTCGAGCTAGAGTATATAATAGTAGAAATAATTTTACAAAATATAAAAGGAATAATATGTATAAAACAACTAATTTAGTAACTGAAGACAACAATGAAATGTTTATAGCATGCACCACCAATATAGACACAAGTGAATCTAAGGTAAAATTTATTGTAGACTCAGGAGCAAGTCACCACTTTATAAAAGAAGAAAATGAATACATGATGACGAATATTAATACATTAAAAGAACCTATTAAGATAAAAATTGCAAATGGAGACATTTTAATTGCAAAAAAGATTGGAACACTAAACTTAAGTTATAAAAATAAAAATATAAGTATAGAAGGGCTAATAGTACCAAAACTAAAACATAATCTATTATCAGTAAATAAATTAATGGAGAGAGGATTTAAAATTGTGTTTATAATAATGGACAGTTAACAATTTATGGTAAAGTAAATATATACTATGGAGAAAAATGTGGAAAATTACATATATTGACATTTGATTCTAAAATACAAGGAAAATGCTACAATGCCTGCAGTGATGATATGTGGCATAAAAGAATGGGTCATTTAAATAGAAAATGTCTAAGAATTTTAGGTCTGCCCACTAACAAAGAAAAATGTAATGGATGTATGTTAAATAAATCTACAAGGTTGCCATTTAAAAGTATAAATTACCAACAATCAAAAGGCATTGGTGAGTTAATACATACAGATATTTCAGGGCCTACCAGAACACCAACTAAAGAAGGATATAGATACATACTAAATATTATAGATGACTATACACATTTTACATATACTTACTTGTTGAAAAATAAAAGTGAAGCAAGTGATAAAATAATTAACTACATTAGAGAAATAAATACTGAAAAAGGAATAAAAGTAAAAAGAATCCGATGCGATAATGGGGGTGAGTTCTCCTCAGGATCATTTCAGAAGTTTTGTAGAGATTATGGAATAAAGATTGAATATACAGTGCCCTACAGTCCCCAAATGAATGGAAAAGCTGAAAGAATGAACCGTACAATTTATGATAAAGCAAGAACAATGTTGGACGAGTCAAACTTACCGAGATATTTATGGGGACATGCTATTCTAATAGCAACATATTTATTGAATAGAGCTCCAACTTCAGCAACAAAATACAAGGTACCTGCTATTGAATTTGGTAGAGAATTTGACCTTAATAAATTGAGAATTTTTGGATGTAAAGGTTGGGCAGTAATATTACCCAAAAAAGACAAGTTTGATAATTGTGCTGTTGAAGTAAGAATGATAGGATATGCAAGAAATGGATATAAAGTTTGGAATCCCAAAACAGATGAAGTATTTGTAACACGAGACATCAGATTTGACGAGACAGATTTAAAGTATAATGAAATTAGTAATTATAATAGAAAATTATCAAGTCAAGAAGAAATTAATACACAGAAATATAATGAAATAAATAGTTACAAACGAAATAAGGTTAGTGAAGAAGAATCAGAGAATGAAAAAGAAGAATATAATATTTCAAGAAATATGAACACTCCATGCATAGACCAAAACGATAAAAATATAGAAAATGAAAGACAGTTAACGGAAGTTAAAGAGAAACTCGATATTGAAAATACTGTAACTAGAAGTGGTAGAACAATAAATAAACCAGAATACTTACAAGATTATGATACAAATTATGAAGCATTTTGTTTACTAAATATGGCAGATGATCCAGTAACCTATTCGGAAGCAGTAAAGGACAAAGATTGGAAAATTTCTATTGAAAAAGAGATTAATGCATTACAAAAGGCTAATACATGGACACCTGTAAAATTACCAAATGGGAAGAAACCTATTGATTCAAAATGGATTTTTCGCACTAAGGATAATGGTATGAAAAAGCTCGCCTAGTGGCGCGAGGTTTTCAAATTAAAGATAATGCATTTGCCAGTAACTATGCCCCTGTTGCTAGAATAAGTTCAGTGAGAATGCTACTAGCACACTCTATACAAAAGGAATATAATATATATCAAATGGACATGCCATCTGCATTCTTGAATGGTATACTAGAAGATGAGGTATACCTAATACCTCCTGAAGGATTACAAATTGATAGAGACCATGTTTTAAAATTAAATAGAGGGCTGTACGGACTACGACAAAGTCCAAAATGTTGGAATGAACGATTCAATAAATTTATTATAGGAAAAGGTTTTGAAAGATCGAGAAATGATTTTTGTATGTATATGAAAGAAAATGTATGGATAATAATTTATGTTGACGATTTGCTAATAACAGGAACACAGCAAAAAGCTCAAGAAATAATGACAGAATTAAAGAAAGAATTTTGTGCTAAAGATTTAGGTATTGCTGAAAAATTTTTGGGAATGGAAATAACAAGAGAAAGAAACACCATAAAAATAACACAAACAGGGATGATAAATAAATTACTACATAAATATAAAATGGAAGATGCAAATATAACAAAGACACCAATAACAAAAGGTTTTCAAGTGGAAGAAGACACAATAATAGAAAATGTTCCCTATAGACAACTCATAGGCGGTCTGATGTATATATCAACAGTATCTAGACCCGATATATCATACGCTACTTCATATTTGAGTCAATACCTTGATAAACCAACACAAAATCTCTGGATACAAGCAAAAAGAACTCTACGTTATCTAAAAGGAACAAAGACATGTGGACTTACATACAAGAAAAGTGAAAATAAAGATTTAATTGAGACTTTTTCAGATGCTGATTGGGGAGGAAATCATTTGGATAGGAAAAGCCTAAGCGGATCGGTCACTTTGTACAATGGGAACATAATATCTTGGCTGTCAAGGAAGCAAAACTGTGTTGCCCTCTCGACGACCGAGGCTGAGTATGTGGCTGCAGCTGTGAGTGCTTGTGAACTTATTTATATTAAAAGGCTGTACTTAGATTTGAATCCTAATCAAAATATTAATTGTGTACTTTACATAGATAATAGAGGTGCATTAGAGTTAATTAAATCTTTTGAAAATTCAAAAAGAGCCAAGCACATTGACATAAAAACTCATTTTATTAAAGATCTTGTCAAAAAGGGAGAATTTTGTATTGATTATGTTCAGTCTGATTACAATTTAGCTGATATATTGACTAAAAGTATGTCAAATGAAAAGTTTATTAATTTATGTAATCTTCTAAAATTAAACTAAAATATTTCATTTAAAAAAAAAAGGGGGAGAGAGAAAATAAAAGGCAAATTAGTTTATTTTATTTTATTTTTTTTTTTTTTTTAGTTAACAGATTATAAAACATGTAGACAGACACAATGGAAAACTCATTTAATTCATTTTGTTAAAATGTCAAGAGTCAGTACATATTTAAATAAAAGATAAATAATCATTGCATTAAGTGTAAACATAATATACTATTATAAATAACATTGTATTAGTGTAAACATGTATAAATATTTGCTAATGTTTATTGAAATAAGAAATAATTAATGTAAAGGAAGTAACATAGCATTGCATTTTGTTTGAGTGTTGTAGATGTAAGAAAAATAGTTTTGAATTTAAAAAGGAAAAAAAAAAAAAAAATTAATTGATAAGTGAATTAAGATATGCGATTGTAAAAGATTTTTCTTTGAAAAACCCTTTAAATCGAGGGAGAATGTTAAGTATTGTGAAACGGAACGTTTGTATTTTTACTCTGTGTGTGGTTTGGTGAGAAAATGAGAGTTAACTTATGTGTCTTGCGTATAATAAAAGTATTAATATAAAGTGTAGCAGAGTATGATTTTTAATCTCAAACACAAAAATCAACAATAAAAGACAGAGAGAATTTGCTGAATTCCAACATTTCATCGGCACTGAACAGCACAGACTTTTAAAACATTATCAATTCGATGGCTTTGCTTGCATGCCTGTATAGCAAGAATTTTGGAGCAATGGGATGCACTTAAACTTTTTTTTTAGTCGCAGTTTCTGGATGACAATAATATAACAGCAGAATTTTTATGCAATAGTTTTAATGACAAGATTTATAAAGTTTATTTTTATGCTTTAGAGTAAATAATACAAATAGTTAACAAGCTGAATACTATATTTCAGGGAGATTACACAACAGTACACACGGCATTTCAAGATACTTGCGATGTGTATTTGTGTCTTTTAAGTTGTTACATGAAAGGAAACTATTTGAAATTTACAGATCCACTTGCTATAGATGTTTACAAAGATTTTGCTTCAATAGTAACTCTTGCAAATAAATTTCCCATTCTTGTACATAAAAATACCCGTCAAACTGTTGACAATGAGTTTCCACTAATTAAATTCGACAAAAGTGTAAGCGATTTGTTGGAATCTGGTGGGAGCAATACCAGTACAATTTTGAGCGTGGATAAATTTTGGGGAGCGATTGGAAAAATGCGTGATACAAATGGAGCTCTAAAATATGGTAACATAATCAAATTTTGCAAAAGCTCTTTTATGTCTGCCAATGTCTAATGCTTCTTGTGAAAGAATTTTTTCTCAAGTAAATTTAAATAAAACAAAAATACGAAACTGTTTCCTAAATAAACATATATCATCACTAATAACTGCTAAAGAAGGGATAATAGAAGAGGGAGACTGTACTTCATTTAAGCCTTCGAAAGACATGATTAAAAAGATGTTATCAAAATCTTTATACAAAAATCAAAACGAAGAGCTTGAAGCCAATGTTGATACATAAAATTAAATTAAAAATTATTCAAAAAACTCCCGACATAAAAAACATACGCTACCTTTAAAAAGTAAAAAACAATAATATAAAATTAATCCTAAAGTACCTGTGTATCAGTATGTATTAAGATTTAAAAAAATACTTCACGTTGGGGGGCCGCTCCTAATTAATTAGTGTCACACGCTTACCTATCTCATCTTTTTTTATCTAAGACTCATTATTATTTGGTACAATTCATGTTTGTTGCTCAGATTAGTAATTTTAATTTTGTTTAATAGTTAGTTTTTTAGTTTTGGAACGGTCCCCCAATGCGAAGTTTTTTAAAGATATTAAAACATACTTTTACTTATAGGTATTTTAGGTTTAATTTACTTATAGGTATTTTAGGTTTAATTTACTTATGTTTTACTTTTTAAAGGTAGCTTATGTTTTTTGTGTCGGGAGTTTTCAAAGTATTTTTTTAATTTTATACTTTTAAATATTATTATAAATTTTAACACCTACGCAATACATGTTTCATTTATTAATACCCATCATAATGCAAATGCAATATTATAATGGCATATTATTGGCATATTCTCGAGTTGACGTTGGCAGATTTTGGCAGATTTTTTGGCAGTGTCGGGCAGATTTTCCATTTTGGAAATGGTCACACTGACCGCGGTGCCGGTCTCAGTCGCAAGAGTGCCGCCGCGAGTGGAGCGCGTGCGCCGACAGTGTTTTTCTTCTTCGCCACGTAATCGTAAGTTTTTAGTTGATACCTATTTTTATATTATTGATTGTTTTGTGAACGAAATATAATTTTTTGCAATGAATTACTTTAGTTTCAATACATAATATAAATTTAAGTCGCTTGTGGTGTTTTGCATCGATATTTTCTGAAATACCCAACAGATTTTGATAAGGTTTTCACTTTCCGCTTCTTTTTGAACTAGGGCAGGTTTTTAGCTTTCATAACTAAAAAGTACTTACCGCTTAGTAACAGCTTTCTAGCCATTGTAATATTTATGAAATCATATTGTTTTAGATGGATAAAAAGCGGCCTAGTAGAAATAAAGCTATGAGCATTTTTCAAAATGCTTCTTCTCGGGAGTCAACACCAGACCCTTTTAGTGATGCTGATGGAGAGTACGGGAGTGATCAAGATTATGACCCAGATCCAAGGACCTCCTCGGAAAGTTTATAGAAGTCGACGTGATATAACGTCTGTTCCGCATTTCATACATATTTTCAGGAAAGTTTTCTAGAACGTTTATAGACGTTTATTTAAAATGTATGGATAATCATTGTGTCGTACTGCGTGCAACCAAGTAGTGAGACGCTGGGCCGAACGTGTTAAACAAATCCATTATAATGCCTTGCAAACGCCACGTATGAAGATATCGAACAAGACGATGAACGTAGTCCTTGCGTGCAATCAATCTTTGCAGTATCGCGGTCCAATACGAAACCCATTCGATATTAAATTCTAGCCTATATGTTCATCATCGTGCGGAAAGAATCATTATGTGCTCAAACATATTTTTTTTATTGCCATTGATTCATTATACGTTCAATCTTCCAAATGGGTCCAAACTGCACATTTTTTATTTGAGTGGCTATATTATTGCTTATGATTAACTTATATATATACTTATATTATAAACTTTTACTTCACTTGACGCTGGCATAATTAATATTTGCCATAAGGGGAAAAAAAAATCTTTATAATAATGACAAAACATTAAGTGTCGTTTCTCTTATTTCCAGGTGAGATATTTAATTTAATATTGTTTTTCTTTTCAATAAAATTTGTATTATATTACAAATAAAATTCTTATTTCCACAGCGACGCACATGTTTTTTAATGTACACCAATATATAAGTGAGAAACACACATATATATATATTAGTTACATGCGGTAACATTAGACTCCACCCCTCTATTCTAGTTGTAGGAGTATTGTGTGACTAAGATAATGTTATTAACGACATTTACTTCGCGACAACATTACTCAATTACCTAATTAAGTCCTAAAAAGGGTCCATTAAAATCGCGTTTCACTTTAAAAAACCGAAAATCCAAACTATTTGAAATTATTCAATAGGTTCAATACGTGTCTGGCAATTGGATATTTGAATAAGTCTAAGGTTTCATGTAATCAGTCTCTTATCCTCATTATTGCATAATGTAACCCACAAATGCACAAAAAACAACAACAAAGTATACTTAACAGAAGAGGTAGTAGTCAACGACGAGACGATAAGCCAATCTAGATTTGTCGTCATCTATGGTCAAATCACTCTGTTAGATGAATTTAACCATGACTACTGTTTTCTGTTTTTGCGTGTGTGAAAAAAGTTAAGTATTATATTAATAAAGTTAAGTAATATCTAATGGTCATAATGATGATGATAATGTAATCTTCTTATCCATCATCAGGTGTATAGGGCACGCAGAAGAACCTTCCATTTGTCACGATTTTTAATGCAGTTTTCAAGTCTTCGGAGCACATTCCCAATCCAAGACTATTTTCGGAACAAAATGTTTTGCTGTTTTAATTTTGATAGGTCAGCTTCCATAATCTGTATTAGTCAAGGTTCGTGATCAGTAAATCCCTGGAATTCGCCGTGGACAATTGTTCATGGAGACTTTCAGTAGGCAATTGGTTTTGTTTTTGACAAACCGTATCCACCATCCACGCAGAAGTAGCCTTGAGGTTGGAATTATAGACTGTATTTTCGCTCTAAATAAACCGCGAAATTTGATAATTAACCTATCGTACATGTTTCTTTGGTTTTGGAGCAATTTATGCCCAGCTCTCTTTCTGCAGCCATATTAATGCTATCGTTTGTCTTATAATGCCGATCATCGTGATGTGTTGCATATGAGCAAAAGTAATCCGGAACGCTTATGTATATTTCTAATAGAAGAGTGCAATCATAGCAAAGTGTAAAACAGCACAAACTCTGTATACTGTAATTCAGTATCGTTAGGAATAGGGCCTTAACATATATCGTCCGGTTATAGATTATGTTATTTTATTTTGTTTTTTTTTGTTACATAGACCTAATAAAAATAATAAAACTCGATAAACGACAGAAATGTAATTTAACTAGAAATGTTCACCTTTAGCTTTGATACAGACCTTAGTCTAAAAGATCACAAACCCCATCAGTCTAATAGACCACAAATCACCAAAGGGAGTGTAACACCATAGATTTGTGGTCAAGTGAATTTTAACCAATGCTTACTTCAAAGATTATTTTGCTGCAGTGTCGACGTGCCGTTTAACAATCAATACATGTCTCCAAAAGTTGATCGTAAGAGTCCACATGACCTAGTTTATAAACTAAAATATGAGATCCAGTTTTTAGCTCTCAAAAATCTGAAACGATTGTTTCAAAACAAATTTGGATAGTTTGTGCTGTGTGACCAGGTCACCAGGGACCTGCTGAAAAGTCCGCGATACATAAATAAATATGACACTTGCAGAGTTTTCACAATATGATTTACGAACTTTTATGAAACTTAAGCTTCCTATGATGATACAACCCTTAACAAACCATCACTGACACAGGTGATGTCGAAAACATTTCTTCGATTACTTGCACAGCTTTTTTGGAACTGTATGCGTACAATGTCTTATTTTGTATGTAGCGCTAATATTTGTATTCTAAATGCAAAATAATTAGAATTTAAATTACTAAGTAGTTTTGACAGCCAAATTAATCACTTACCAGTAGCCCAGTGCACCACGGTATGCTGTTCGTCGTCTTGTGCGTTAACATCAGCGCCAGCAGCAAGCAGCGTCTGCACCAAAGGTACGTTTCCGTGCACTACGGCTAAGTGTAGCGGCGTTAGGCCATCCGCGTCGCGCGCGCTTGCCAACGCCGGTGCCGCCATCAGCACACGATCGGCACAGGCGGCGCGCGCAGCCTGCGAGGCGCCCGCGCCGCTTGACGCACAGTAGTGAACAGCGCACCGGTGCCCACGGTCACGAACGCCCACCGAAGATGGCTGAAGAAACGGAAAACTTTTTAACACTTGACGTAAATTTCATTGGATCATGCGTCCGAGCTAGCACCTAAAACAAAGCAGTACTGTTTACATAGAATCACTATGAGAGTGCTGTCGACTGCTCGGACTAGTATTAAGACGGCACATGACACATCTATACTAATATAATAAAGCTGAAGAGTTTGTTTGTTTGTTTGTTTGAACGCGCTAATCTCCGAAACTACTGGTGCGATTTGAATAATTCTTTTTTTGTTGGATAGTCCATTTATCGAGGAAGGCTATAGGCTAAATAACATTACGCTATGACCAATAGGAGCAAAGACAGAGCGGTAAATGTGTAAAAAACGGGGAAAATTATTCATTTTTGAAGGCTTTCTTTGCGTGCACTGCGAAAACGGTTCAAGATACACAAAAAATATGTATGAAAGAATTATTCCTCTATACATGATCTAAAAAAAAGTCCGCGACGGCATATGTCTATCTTTTAAGGTTTAGTCACAATGACCGTTTTTATGGTAATCAAATTTGGATATGTCGCGTTGTCAAGATCGGGTAACAGCTGAGGTGGTTGTTTGCAAAAATAAATATGGTGCTCAAAATAACTATTCCACGCGGACGAAGTCGCGGGCACAGCTAGTCAATTGATAAGAATATTATTACTCCTTAAATACATTGGATATATGGCCAGTATAAGTGCTCTCGGTAGAAATAGTTAATATTTAATCAGTAAATTTTCAATAAGTTAAGCATATATTATTGTGATTCTTTGAAAGTAGTCTATAGCTCTAGGACTTCTACAGATATCGTTTCTACACCGCAGACTTTAAAATTAGAGCTAGGCATTAATTCTTTAATCCAATGATTCCCAAAGTGGCCCATATTGACCCCTAGGGGTCCATGACAACCTCAAAAGGGTCTACGATGGCGAAAAAAATTGGGGCTTTATGAAATGAAAATGGGGGTCCACGATAATAGATTATTATTTACTTACATTATACTATCTTCTAATATATATACATCCCAACTAATATTATAAATGCGAAAGTGTGTTTGTTTGTTTATTTGTTTGTTTGTTTGTTACCTCTTCACGCTTAAACTACTGGACCGATTTCAAAAATTCTTTCACCTTTGGAAAGCTACATTCTCCCCGAGTAACATAGGCTACTTTTTATCCCGGAAAAATCGACAGATCCCACGGAATGCGCAATAAAGGCTTCGCTCAAAAACTACTGCACAGATTTTTATGCGGTTTTCATCAATAGATAGAGTGATTCTTGAGGAGTTTTGCGGCATTTTTTATCTCGGAAAAACGGATAGTCCCACGGGAAGCGCGATAAAATCTTCGCACCATAAACCGACTTCCGCGTATATGTAGCCGTGGGCAAAAGCTATGACCCTTAACCCTCTATACACCCAATCCCGAAATCCACGCGGGCGAAGCCGCGGGCAGAAAGCTAGTTTCTTTATAAAAGTACCTATCAAAGATTCTTCTAAAGATAGGTATATACAATTTTTATAAAAGTATCTATGAAGTAAAAATATTATTACATATGTTTATAAAATTTTGTAGGCTGTAGGCATATGAGGTAAGTAGGGGGGTCTACCCAAAACCGTAAAATATGGCAAAGGGTTTAAATACGACACAATAAAATTTGGGAACCTCTGCTTTAAACTCTTAATAACGAAGTTAACATTCAGTTGCAGAATTATTTCCGTAAAAATTTTTCAATACCGTTAATCGTTAATTCAGTACCTAGTAGATACCAAAAACATGTGAGTGCGTTTGGGCCGGTAGAGTCTGGCTAACGAAAGTTTGCGAACTTTTTATATAGCAACTCTGTATGAACGTCAACGTCAATTTGACAAGATTCAAGAAATTTCATAGGTTAGCAGACAATATTATTTTGATACTTTGAACACCTACCTATCCAGTCGTCATAATAAAATTTTGATTAATAATATACTTATATTACAAATAAGTTACTTACGCTTCTTCGTATTGAATAAAACTAATTATATTCATTCGCATTCGTCAATATTTCATATTAATACCATCACCTATGTTTTACGTATACTCATTATTAATTTATGTTGTATTTTTGTTGGTATTAACTTTCTTTAACAGAGAATCTGCAAGATGTCGAAGGAGTTGATGAAATAGTAAGAACTATTGAATATCTCACTGAATTAGAGCAGAAAGATAGGATAATAACCCAGAATCAGTACTTAGAAGAAATAGCTACAACTGGTACTGGTACTGGTAAGTTTTTACTATACAATGTTTTGAAATTATGCCGAAAAAAGCCTTTGCATTTTTACCTATCAAGAATTAAGTACATAGATATTTTAAATAATGAATTACCAAGTATCAAAGTAGGTTATTCCAATTTTCATAGTATAATTTTAGTGTTGTCATGCATGTATTTTTTAAATTTGCCGCCAATATTCTGGGGCTGACTTTCGTTAGCCAGACTTAGACAAGTACCCCGCGAAACGTACTACAAGGGCGCATCAGAGTGTCGACATTTTTCTTTTTTTGTACCTGACCTAATAGAACAAAAACCAGAAAACCAGATCCGTATCGCAACGAGAAAAATATGCAATGTTTATCATGTGACAACAAACAACTTATTTACTAATTATATATATATATAAAACGAGACGAAGTTCACCACATTGCCACAACCCCAAAAAAATATAATTGTTCTATAATAGAATCGTTACAGTGTGGTGCTGTCCCGGCATAACAGTAATGCAGTAATGATTCATTGCTATGTAAACACCTTCGGTTGTTAGGACGCCAAGCTATGGCAGCCCATTATTCATCTATTGATTAAAGTAGGGAACTTCAACAAGTTCCCCTTCGTTTCAGATACATATTAAGGGATCTTTGAAACGTTCAGTTTTCTTTATCTGGTTGTCACGAAACTTCCTTATTATTAGAATCCTATAATAATATTATTAGAATCTTTCTTATTAAAGTATAAAATTAAGGTAATTTTTGATGACAATTTTCTTAATGATATTGAAGAAAGCATTACGGTGCAGTTTGCCAGGCCGTATTGTTTACAGCGAGTGTTACTACAGAGGGTCGCTCGTAACATCGCGTGTTTAGAGCTCGCTCAAAATAAGCTTTTGTGATTTTCATTTCATATCCTCGAACACCATTATCAGCCGTGCTATGGAGGTGTTAGGGATTTATCATTCGTAAATTTGTAAGCATGCATACGCAAAAATTAAGAAATTAACGAATCAAAATTGATCAATGAAGAACTTTTGTTAATCGGTATTTTCAGAATTATATAAAGATGTGGTATGCTTAGGTACTAAGTTTTCATGATAATGCTTTGCTAGGAGGACTCACATCCTTGTTGAGAATTTCGACGACAGCCTTGTAGTCAGCTTGTTGACATGCGTACATAAGAGGCGAGCAACCCTGCGGAAGCTGAGTTTTCGCATCACCGGTGTTCTTAGAGCCCTCCACCTTTTCTCGCTTGATTTTAGAGCTTTTATCAACGAAGTCGCCCTTGTGCCGATTTTTCGGCTTCTTTAATATGCTCGGGATGGGTTCACCCCGGCCGCTGACGGCGCGCTTGTCCATAACAAACAGACTTAAAGTTACTGAAGTGCAAAACGCCCTTCTAAGCTTGGGCGGTGAGCGGGCGAGCGGGCGCGGAGGGCGCGAGCCTCCGACTGGCCGCGGAGCTGCCCGCTCGGACAAAGGTGCCGCTGGGCGGAGGGGCCAGAACACACGCCCACCCTAAAACTAATCTATTACCCGATTGCGCAAAAGCAGGTCACCGTCAACTCTAGTCGCAAAATATATTATTAAAGATTACTTAAACTTTAAAATTAGTTTCATAGATTGTTACAAGGTAACAAAATTTCTTATTTACATTACCTAATAGCTACTTAAAAAATATGACTTAATATTGTACTAGGTTGAGATATAAAAACTTTTAAAAGTAAGTATTTTTAGCCACGAGCTTTGTAACTATTTTAAAAAACGCCTAATTTAGGGTTTAGTTTCTATGATTTACATAGGAACACACGGAAAACGATGTAATGAGATATTTTTTCTTGTTAAGTAAATATATTGGTATGTTTTGGAAGAATAAATACACTGAAACGCATCCATGCGCGGTCATTCGGAACTTCCATTCCAGCAGGCCATGTTTCAATGCAGCGTTCTATAGTGCTGTGTATTAACGGTCTAATTGGACATAACCTTTTAAAATGACCCATATAAAGAACAGCCTAAAAGCACACTAAAGAGTTGTCCATGCCATTACCAATTTAATTTATTTTTTCGAATTGAAGACGTTTACAGGAAGATATTATATTTTAGGGCACATATTACAAAACGAGACTCAATTCAAAGCTCTGCTTAAGTACAATAAGAAAGAAATGGCGCTTTGTGGACTCAATAACATCATCCTTTTCTAGGAGTACCCAAACAGCTTGAGTTTGATTTTAGAATACGATCCTAAATGTATAATTTTCTCAAGTGACATATGCTTAATAATGTAATTATTATCGTCAGAGGAAGATACGATGCGGTACTTATCCTGTTAACTCCATAGAAGTAAGCCAGCTGGAAAAAAGTATAATTCAACTGCATTTTCACCTTTATTTCGTTGAAGAAGACTCGATTCATTATTGATAACTAGATATCAACATCCAACTTACTTAGCGCTGTGGTTTCCGCACTGATCTCATCGTTGCTAGCAGGGAGGGTTAAAGTAGATTATTCCATATAACAATGTGTTTTTTATTTTTCGAACATTTACCCATAACATTTTTGTTTCTACAACATATTGCAAGAGTTGATGTGCGAAAGGTTACATTTTATGTAATGTTAAAGTAATTACTAAAGTCAGTATATAACAACTTGTGATGTCTAATAGTACATTACGATATTAGTGCGTTATAACCAATACGCACGTATATCGAACGACGTTTTTTAACACATTTGCGAGGAAACAGAAAAAAAAATATATTTAAATAAATTCAATCTGTAAATGCACACTGTTGCTTTCCCTCCATTTTAACAGCGCGCCAGCGCACAGAGAGGTATTTGACCCAAAAAGCTGGCCAAAAATATTTTACACTTTTAATGGCTGCCTAACAATGTTTTATTTAAGGTTTTGCTTGAATAAGGTAAAAAAAGCATACGTAATATATACAATCATTTATTCTTCATTTTCATCTTCAAAACTTACATTTGAAATGTCACTTTCTACTAATAAATTTACAAGATCAGCTGAAAATTGTATTTTTTTTTTATTCTTCCTCAGGACAGGGTCAGAGGTTAAGAGGAGCCTGTTTAAAACATCTGCGTTGCAACTACCCGGGAAAACTTTCTGGTGTAGTTGTGTCTGAACATTCTAATATGTTTGTTGCGTGCTTCTGCAGCTTCTTCAGACAATTGTCTTATTGGAAGAATGGCTTCCGTTATTACTTCAGCCCCATGGCGCAATATTTTATGCAAGGTCGGAGATATAGGGTAAAAATTATATAAAGAAACGTACAATTTAGCCGTTTCTTGACAATAATTTTCAAATTTCTCTATGTTTATCTTAAACCACAGCACAATGTGTCTAAAATAATTTCAAATCTGTAAATTAAATTTAAGTCTATTCCGGTAATTGCTGCAGATATGTTATAGTTAACAAAAAAGCGTCAACTCGTGTTCCCATCATTGGTGTTGCCAAAAGTTTGCATTTGGTATATCCACTAATAGACCAAGTTGCTCGCGGAACTTATCTTGGATGTCTTTTTTTCTGTTCTCGACTATTTGTTTCTCCTCAGCAGTAAGGCGCATATTCCATTTGTATCCTTTGAGCCACTCCGCATTGGTTTCTGGCCTTTGTTTTGCGAGCAGCTGTCCATTTTTGTTTAAATTGATGTTTTATAACTGACAATTTTTGTTTAATATTAGCAATATTTTGATCATTTTCATCATACTGATTGATCAGTTCTTTTTCCATAAAATTCAACTTTTCGTTAAAAATTGAGGTGTTTGAGCGTTCCATTATATCGAACAAGTCATTTCGAGACAAAAACTTCACTCCAGACGAGCCTATAACAAAAATACATAAAATATAAGTAAAATTTCGTTAAGTAAAAGTTAATATGTTTACAGAAAAAAAATCACGAAAAATAGGCGGGCGTATTCGGGCGGCTGTTTTGTTTTTAATTACATCCTATAAGGTCTACTTTACAACATACAATAGAAATTTTGACTTAGAAATGATGAGAAACTTATTAAAAAGTCCTTTGATTTCTCAAAATGTGTTTTTATACGAGTTTTTTTTCGTGGTTACATCTTATGGATATAATTAAAATAATATAATAAATTAGCTGTTGAAATTATGTACTAAATATAATACATACCTGGTTAATCAGAATCCATAATGAAAACCAACACAAAATCGTTCAATCACGAGATAGGAGATATTTTAGAACACTAAAATCTGAGCGCATCGAACAATCACACGTACACTTTAACAGAACGGTAACTTCCGACTGAGCTTACGTCGTGTTGGGCGGCGCTAGAGCTTTGTCTTTATTGTTATTGTATGGAGAGGTTATACTAATTTAAAAAAAAAATTGCTTTGAAGGGGTAGCACTAATTTAAAAAAAAGTGATTTTGGCCAGCTTTTTGGGTCAAATACCTCTCTGTGCAGCGCTGCCGCCGGCGCCGCGCGGCGATTAGTTCGAAGTTTGAATAGCAACAGCGCGCGAAATGGCAAATAATACTGTTATGGAATTTGTATGGACTATAACTTAACTATCTGCTTTGGTAACACACGCGTTTTTTATGACCCGTTTTACATATTTAAAACCGGTGGAATTACATCAGCTTTACGATCATACATACATATATGTCACGCCTTGTTCCCAATGCGGTAGGCAGCATAAAAAGCATTTTATACAACTGAAATAACTTAACTTGAAATAACGGATTCAGAAATTAATTACTTATAAAAGCTTAAAAATAATTCATACAAATAATTCAAAATAAGTTTATAATTTATTTATATCATGAGGACAACTGGAAACACCGAATGGCTTCAACTCCGTAGAATTATTAGCAGTTACTGGTCTCTAGTACTCGATTGGGTTTACATTAATAGATTAATGATTAAGACAAGACAACAGAAACCAGATTTTGATCATTTTGATGAAAAAAATATGGCTCTAATGTTATTAATGTGATGTTAGTGGCGTGAAACATATTAATGTTCAAAGTGGAAAATAAAGGAACTACATAAATGAGAGTATATCAATGTTTCCGTTAAGGCTAAAGGTCCCAAGAGAATGCAGTTCAAGACAAATTAGAATCTACAACTTATTTTATGCCGTCTTGATTACTATTGAGTAATGTCTATTCCATTGTTACATCTATATTGATTCAGGCTTCCAGATTAACCCATACCGATGTAATAAATGGTCAAATATACCCTGAATGGCTTCAATAAAAGAATTATACGTTAGGCACTGCTGTCCTATTGATGTAACAAAAATATCTAAATTTCAGTTGTATTAATTTTGTAATTTGGTCAATAATTCCACAATAAAACTTTTAATAAAAATAACATTTAGTAAGTCTCCAGCTGAGTACATTCGTGATACTATTGCAACTACCATTAGTCACAGCAATGAAATACATCAATTGCTGCCATCACGAAATGTCAAAGGCAACGCAAGTCTCAGGTGTTTCGATTGTTCAAAGCGAGCTAACGCTATAGAGTTGTTGAAGAAACATCGTTCAGACGTAACGTCTATATGGGCCAAGTTTGTGGAATCGTGTGTGATTACGGCGCCACGCCATTAGGTGGCAAGGGTTGGGGAGTGGGTGACGTCAGCCAGCGCCCCCGCCTGATTGTATCACACTAACATAATTTACATCGCCATCCACAGATGAGCCGACGGCGGCGGTCGCTGTTTCACGATAATAGTTTTCAGGGTCGCGCTGTGACTAACTTCAAAATTAAATGCAAATCTTTAAAAAGAAAAGTTTTATGGTATTATTTTATTGCAAAAATACCAATTACTTACAGTGTGTGAACTTTCCAGCATGGCAAAGTAACAAAAATTTAAGCGGTTTGCCATTGAGTCCTGTGTTCACGTACAAATATACAAGGCAAGATTGTTAAGTTAAACTAGAAATCATATTAAATTTTCATCAACAATTTATTTAATGCTCGATATGAACACTCATATGGTTTATATTATTCTTCGTTATTGTTTATTCTTTCTTGTTCGTTCGAAATGCCAGCCATTCTGTTAACGTTCAAAACATTATGATAGGATTAGCCCCGATGTCATTTCTTCGTTCGCAATTCAGAGAGGAAATGGAACCAACTATCTATCTAACTATCTATCTATCTAACAACGACCAAATAAACAACGCGATATCGTCCCTACTATCATCTATTCAAAATGTGGTCGAAGATAACGTTCGCGAGGTGCCGGTGCCCGGTAAGCTCCCGCAAGCTCTTTCCGATCTCTTGCAACGGAAGAAAGCGCCCCTCTGGAGAGCCGCCCTCTATCCGACACCTGAGTGTAGGTCGAAGCTAACCGCCTTCAGCGGGAAGTTAAGGCAAAACTTAGAGTATAGAAATGCTCAATAGGAAAACCTCATGGCCAACATCGCTCCATCACACATCGCTTATTACAAAATAGCTAAAGCGTCGTGATCACGCACATTCCTTCACTCACCCGTCCGGACGGGACAACAACCATTGACGATGTCAAAAAAGCCGAATGTTTCACAGACAGCTTGCCTCTTAATGCTCGATTAGTACCTAACCGTGCAACCCCGCTCATATAGCTGTATCCAAACAGAAGTCCTCCGCAGGATTTCAAAATCAAAATCAAAATTAATTTTATTCAAATATGACTTTATAGAAAGCTCTTTAAATAGTCCAATGTTTTTCCCCTACCACCCATTCAGGACGTATTTTTTAGCTGATAAGAAGAATGGGCGCAAGAAACTTATCAGCTTTATCAAAAGTAATAACAACATTTACAATAAATTATGTCGTTATAATACAATGTACATATGTGTTTAAATTTATACTGGAAAACTAATATATACAATTTAGAATGTAATATCTTCAAATCAACACCAAGCATTGGCATCATTTCAATATTCATTGACTTTGTAATAGTCCTTACACATCAGCGTCTTTTTAACATGTACCTTGAACTTTGGAAAGGCAATTCAGCTACACTATGTGGAATTTTGTTATAAAAATTTATACATTTGCCCACAAACGAACCTCTAGTTTTTTGTAGCCTGTACGTTGGAACGGCAAGTTTATTTTTATTTCTTGTGTTTAAATTATGCATTTGAAAATTAGTATGAAATGTGTGACAATTTTTATACACATAAATCAAATTTTTATAAATATACTGGCCCGATAAAGTCATTATATTAAATAAATCTAAGAGAATCCCTTGCTCGTAAAATATAAATAGCGCGGACTGCTATGTTAGCAGTCGACCCCCATAATAGTAAACTATAGGACATAACACTGTGAAAATAACTAAAGTAAATTAACCTTGCCGTTTCAACATCTGTAAGTTGTCTTATTTTTATTTACAGCATATGCTGCAGAACTTAGTCTATTTGATTAGGTCTCAATATGTGGATCTCATTGCAAAGTCGGATCTAAAGTAATACCCAAGAATTTAGTAAATTCTACTAATTCTACCACTTCATTATTCATTTTAACAATAGTATCTACTTTTTTACATTTGGTAATAAAAAAATGATACATTTAGTTTTATTGGGATTTCAAGATAAATTATTAATCGTGAACCAGTGCAATACTTTAGAAAGAGTACTATTTACAACGTCAATATTGTCGTATCCTCTGTCAACCTTAAATATTAAAGAAGAGTCATCTGCAAAGAGTACAGTATTTTGTGCTGTATCAGTGACGAGTGGGAGATCATTAATATATATAAAAAAAGGGTCCCAATATCGATCTCTGGGGCACGCCCATAACAATAGGAGTACCTGCAGACTCAGTCCCATTAACAACAACTTTCTGGACTCTGCTGGACGAATAAGATTCGATTAATCTAGACGCTGCATCAGAGACACCATAATCCTTCAGCTTATTTAATAAAGTCTGATGATCTACGCAATGAAAAGCTTTCGACAGGTCACAAAAAATACCAATCGCATCCTGTTTACATTCCCAAGCGCAAAAAATGTGTTTGAGAAGTGCAACTCCAGCATCGTCGGTGTCATCGATGGAGATCTCCTCCGGGGGAGGTATTGTAGCCTTCGGAGCGAAGGCTGGGGGTTCCCGGAAGTCGCTTGGCGTTCCCGGGGGCTCTCTACATGCCTGAGGAAGGCCATCCCTGAGGTTTTTAGTGGGTAGGCCTCCCCCTTCTAGGGAGGCGAGCCCTACATAACTGCCGGCTCGCCACAGCCGGGTATGCAATTTAATGCATTTTCCTCAGGTGAACAAAACAAAAAAAAAAGGTCCAACCGTCCAGTGTCCGGTGTAAGGTCGTCCGAGCATCAGGGGGTTATGAAGACTACTACATTAGTAGCACACCCCTTATGAGGTTTACGTTATTATTACTTTTCCCGCTTCAGGAAACTTACACGGGTATTTTTTATATTTAACTAGCGAACCCGACAGACTTCGTCCTGTCAAAAAGATTTGTAAAGTGGCAGTTTTTTGTTACTACTTGAAATGACATATGATGACATTAAATTTGTTTGACAGAACTAACCAAAGGTTCAAATTGGCTTTAAAGTATTAATACAAATTGTTTGTATATGGGAGTATGGAAAGATGTGGATTTTACACTTTTTCAAGATTTTTTAAAATGTTCTCTAGATACGTAGCTAATAAAGAGGCCTAGAGTCAAATGCGTATTGATACTCACGTATCGCGTTTTCCAAACTGTCCTCCAGTTGCTTTTTCACTTGGTTACTTATGGTCATACTAACGTCATCAATTAATCGATTATAATCAATATATATCAAATTAACATCAATTAGCCTAGCCCAAAGTGAGCTCTGTAAGGGTGACGGAGAGACATACTACATATATAAAGATTTTTGGTAGAAATATACTCGCATTTATCACGCAAATATCTGCCCCCACCGAGATTCAAACCCAGGACCTCAGAGATGTCCTTAAGATCGGTACACTAACCACTCGACTCGACGACCTCCGTTCGTCTTGATTCCGCGTTTAAATTTAACTTGTTTCAGCCGTCTAGTGTATAAATTTTAAAGATTACAGATAAATGTAAATATTATTATTAATATATTTTTTTAATCTTTATTTAAAGCCATAAACCGAAATGTAAATATTATTAATGAATGACATATTTATTTTTTCATTAATTTTATAATTAAACGAAATATTAACCAGAAATCAACAAATTTTATAGGTACACAAAAATTCAATTAAAGTCGTTCGTTCTGAGCCTATCCCACGGGACATCTGGCCTGAATCTCGAATAAATAGTTCTAACTATTTCAGTCGCGCATTCTAACAATCATTATTTTCGTACGATTTTTGGGAGAGATTTGTGAATTGCTTAGTAAACATCATCACAGCTCATATACGTCCCCACCGAGGGGCTCGAGCCTACCCTAACTACGTTAGGGCGATTACGAAGCTTAGTAAACATGCTTTTATGTATTGTCTAAACTGACGTTTAAAAACTGCTGCTTTTATTTAGGGCTTGGTCAGATTGAAAGTAATAGGTAACATTCTTCAACAATAATCCAAAGCTATAAAATGTATACAAATGTAACAGTTGTTTAAAGTTTTATAAGAATAGAAGATTTATTATGTGTATATTATTCAGTTGTATAAAATAATATATATTACATAACTTTTATGAAGTCACGTTAAAAATCTCGCACAAATAAACAAAACGAAAGTGGAAAATAATGTTACTAATTAATTTGTAAATTACGGCCAACAAATGTTAACAAATTGCGTGACTGCCCGTCCTGGCCGCTTACTGTATCAGAAATCAGAAAATCCATTTTCCGAAACTCTCACAGATGTGACGTAATATATAACTAACCTACTGACCTCGATCGATAATGGCAATAATGTTGTGTTACATTGTTTTACGCATTTATATATTACACTAAATTGTGGCTGTAAAATTCTGCTATAGTTATGCAGCATAGCATGCTTTGTTAGTACCTACTCGTGCGCTGTGTACATATAAAGTTCAATAATAACGATACAGCATTCAAACCAACATTCAACCATACAGTCATTCAAAATCTTGCTGTGAATTATATGAGTATAGCTAGTCGTTTAATTCAATACAAATTTAGTTATGTTGCCAATCTAATTATATTGATCTTTGGCATCTTACGATTAACATGTAATTTCATAAAATTTCACAGTTCGGATCAGATCTGCTCACGTTTATCTTTGGTATGGTAAGTTTTTGTGACATTAAAAAAATATTATCCCAATCCCAACTAATATTATAAATGCGAAAGTGTGTTTGTTTGTTTGTTTGTTTATTTGTTTGTTTGTTTGTTTGTTTGTTACCTCTTCACGCTTAAACTACTGGACCGATTTCAAAAATTCTTTCACCTTTGGAAAGCTACATTCTCCCCGAGTAACATAGGCTACTTTTTATCCCGGAAAAATCGACAGATCCCACGGGATGCGCAATAAAGGCTTCGCTCAAAAACTACTGCACAGATTTTTATGCGGTTTTCATCAATAGATAGAGTGATTCTTGAGGAGTTTTGCGGCATTTTTTATCTCGGAAAAACGGATAGTCCCACGGGAAGCGCGATAAAATCTTCGCACCATAAACCGACTTCCGCGTATATGTAGGCGTGGGCAAAAGCTATGACCCTTAACCCTCTATACACCCAATCCCGAAATCCACGCGGGCGAAGCCGCGGGCAGAAAGCTATATTATATAATGTTATTTCATCTGTTCTTTTTTCTACCAAAACAAGTAAAAAAAGAAATATTAAGCCTTTATTACCCAAAAGACGAAAATGCAACGGAAGCAGCGATAAAAGTTTGTGACATTTATGGACCTGATGTCAGTAGGTAAGAGTAGTACAAATTATATGTATGTTTGGTCGTGGAAGTTTAATGTCAAAGATGAGCCTTACCTTGATTTAAATAAAATAAACACCACTTTGAAAAAAGTGGAACAAGAAAGGTATATTGATAGCTACGAAGTAGTTGAAAACTGGAAATAGACCACATAACAGTATTTCTCATCGCGCATGACAAAAGTTGGATACATCTTCATACATACAGCTAGATAATTGGGTGCCTAATGAACCGTACACTTATTTGCAAACCGTATACTTATTTATTCAAACGTAAGATAATAAATAATAATAATAAGCGCAAAGATATTTCACAGTGGATCACATACGACAAGAATGTGGGAAACAATCGTGATCGTGTTCATTATGTGCTTTTACATTTAATTTGATGAGAATAAATTAAGAAGCTGAGAGGTAGCCACCGAAATTAATCAAAAGTATTTACCATAATGGTTGACCACATACGTCTTTAACCATTAAGCAAAAATTACAAGAGTTTGTCTGTTATAACTGTTAATTCTCCGCATAGACCCTATGACCTTGGCAGCTTCAGATCTCCAGCTGTTTCTGTCTCTCTTTACAATTCTTTGAACAATCACAAAGGACTGCCATAACCACATGTCGCTTCCATTTTCAAATGTCATTACACACCTACAAAATGAAAATGTACTTTGTTTCTTTTCATTATGGAGTGTGCCCGACAAAAGCCGTTATGTCAATTTATTCTAGAAAAATATTATAATGAAAATAGCATCGATCCTCTTAATTGATTTTTTATTGTGTTCCCTAAAAATATTTGCAGCCTCTGATAGTAATTATAATTCCTGACGATATCTGAAAGTAGTGATTTGCAGAGAGCTGTAAAAGGATGTGACTAGAACCTTGTGAAGCCAAATAATAAAATGAAATATCTGAACCTATCTACGAAGTTGACGAATGACATCCACTAACATATAAAAATACCAGTTGCAGTTTCTACCAATGGCTTAGTACCAACTTCTCTTCTTGACTATCTGAAGAGATTGGGAATACGTTACAGACCAATTGTAACGTAGTTCCAGAGAGTCATGCTACTTGATAACGCCAGGATTGTGCGCCGGTTTCTGTTTATTGTCCTGACTCTCGGAAGTCTGACCTTCGAAAGGCCGAAAGGAATTCTGGTAAAAAGAAGAGGTGCTTTAGTAGAAAAAAAATGGGCGATTCAAAAGAGCTTTCTATAGTCATATATGAATAGAGTTAATTTTGATGATTTTATTTTTTTAAATACTAGCTGACCCGCGCCCACTTCGTTGGGCATAATATTAATAATCCCCGAAGCGAGCACGAAAGCGAACTGAATTAAACCCGAAGCCATCGCGCGCCGTCCGCTGATGATGATGATGATGATGATGATGATGATGACACTCCGCAATAATGTGGCTTTCTATTGGTGAAAGAATTTTTAAAATTGATGATGATGATGATGATGATGATGATAATTTGAGATTTAAACTATCCTATCTCTCAAGTTGGATCGAACTGCACATGGTGTGCGAATTTTATTATAATCGGTTAAGTAGTTTAGGAGTTCATTGAGCACAAACATTGTGACATGAGATTTATATATATTAGATTAAATAATTTTTACTCTATTATACTAACAACTTTAGCTTATTTAATTGGCTATTAGTAAATCCCCTATTAAATATTTGCAATGTCAGTCACAGTGACAATAGGCCTGATCATCATCCTGCTGGGTCATATAAATTACCGAAATGTGAGTGTTATTATATTACATATCTGCTAACTAACGTGGACAGCAGGCGGGATTACAATGTAGTATAAAAAACTATGTATTTACTCAATCAAATATCCTTGTTTTTATATATGGTATTAATCGAATGGGGTTTACCGGTGATACACTTATAAGACATTAAAGTGTCCACCTTACTACAACATCGTACAGTTTGCCCTTTGATAGTATTTAATTCAGTTTCAGACTTTAGCTAGACTGCTTATAAACGAGACCTGGGTCCAGTAAAAGTACACCGGCTTTAAAATAAATTATAATGCGCGTAATTTATGTGCAAAGTAGGCCACCTATCGGCCTACTTTTACTCACGATATTTATTTAGCCGTGATCAACCTTTCCAGGTTTCACGCGTCGGTGTGAAAAAGTTTAAAACTCTTGTAACTTTGTTTCTCTAATTCTTAATCTTATATGGCACGTATAAGGTAAATTTTTTAATTGTTTATTATCATAAGACGGTTCGGTTCAATTTTTTAACAACGTTACATGCTGTGGCAGCACAATACCTGCCGATGGCTAGTTTACTGGCGTGTATACTCCCCGAACTCTGGAACTCTGGAACACCCGAATCGTCAGATCCCGCTCAGGGCGAATCGTCAAATCCCGCTCTTAACGTCTGGAATTACTTTAAACGTAGAGGAGAATCCCGGATATAGCGATCTATTTTCACCCCAAAGGGAAAACCGTAATGAAACTTTAAATTTCTACCGTTAAATTCATTGTTTTTGGATTGAATTGGTAGAAACTGCATTCCTATATAGCGTTCCAATCAAATCTTACTTCAAAATTGGTACTCCTATTTACTAGATTGTCCTGATGCCAGAATGTTATTTTTATTGTAAATTTGTACGAAAATTATTTTTAGGCGATTTTGAATTTGAAACACTGCAGACTTGAAATTGACTTGATGTAAAATTCATAGCGCCCCTTAAAAAGAAAATAACAAAATACCTTAAAAATTCTTTATAGGTTAGGAGATACAGGATATTAAAATTAACTTGCTTCTACAATATAAATACTACATGTTCACTATAGAAATCATGTTACCACGCATCTTCAAATCAGTCTTAAATACTATGTTCCATTTGGAAATAGAAGAAACTAGTTTTCAAATATGTTCTTGTTAGAAGAAATATCCCGGTACCCTCATGGTACATCATATATTTCAAGTTGGCACCGGTTACTGTGTGCAGCAGCAGTGACCTAGAGCGATTGACCAATCCCAGTTATTTAGCAACTAGTTCTTCCTTCATGGTTTGCAGTTGCTGACAATAGATATCTGCCGTAATCCTTTGGCCAGATTTTAGAAAGTTGTAGAGAACGACACCGGCGCTAGTCCACCAAACACTCACAAGTAACTTTTTCTGAGTCAGTTTTTATTTAGGGCAGGATTTGGCTGGGTCTCCAGGGTTCAGTCATTGCGACGGGCGCTTCCGATCATCGCATCCACTTTTTATCACAACTAATGATTCGATTTAAAATCCTTTCATTATTGTGTCGGTGCTGCAAAGTAACACAGCAGTCGACGCGTGTTTGCAAAGTCGAATCATTCAATGCATGAGGTACCCATCGTTCAAGTTTTTTTTTTACTTTCCCCATTTGCTTCACGTGGATTACTACAGTTTTGTCACTTACCTCGAAGCCTGCAGCTATCTCTGAAGTGCTTTGTGATGGATTCGCTTCCACAATAGCGAATTAAATAAAGAAAGAATTATTATTATTATATATATTATAATATTATAATAGCATTTAATTCTTTATTTTCCACTTTGGCCTCCGGCCGTCCACGGGGTTGGTTTTGAAGGTTGAAATTAGCAGAACGTACCGTGACGTACCGTGCTTTCTTTTGCGAGACATTATTAATGCTTTGAGCATTAAAATTATGAGTTAAAAATATATGAATGATTGTTTTCAAAACTCTAATGAATTTATAAATTTGAATTTGGAATTCTGAACCAAAGAGGAGATATTTCAAATCAAAGTGGTGAGTCCGACAAAACGCTAATTTCATATGCAATTTACCTAATTTTAAAAACATGTAATGTTTTTAATCATTTGCTCATTCAATCATTTTGAAAAATTTGAGGTGTTACGCCTATTTTCATCCGTCTTCCTGTCTCCAGTTTTGTAATATCATGTAGGCATTGGATAAATGGTATAAAATACCATTTATCTATAGCTATTTATCAAAATAGCTTGTATACATATATGTATCCTACCTAGAAGGTATTTTGCAACCATGAGTAATTAGTTATGTAAGTAACAAATTCTGCGGTAAATGCTTATACTTTCACTTAATATCTAGGTAATAACATATTTTCTTATCCTAGATTTTCAGCGACGATAAGCGCATTAAAGATTATATAAGTACTAAACTTTGTAATTTGTCAAGGTCATTCCAATAATGAGCAAGTGGTAAGTGGTCAGAAACGTGCCAGATGTGGGTCAACGATCAATCGCCACCGGTGTTGCGTTAACCGCGCTTTGCCCTGATTTTGACTAAATTTATATTAGCGGGTAGGTATGCCATCACAATGCCCTACTAATTCTACTAACCAGTTAATTTGAATGTTGCTGTAGTAAATCTTTATAATAATACTTACCGAAAATTCTTTGAACTGTGTGTTTTTATCAGTAATATTATAAACAGACAAGAGGTAGTAATTGCTCTGATTTCATTTAGTCTCATAGCAATAGCAAAATTGAGAGAGAGAAAGCGTCGATCTTCGCTCCGATGTTACGTTTGGCTAGCATAACAATCTCACTTTCCGTCCCGTACTTTCTCTGTGTTATTTTTTTCCGCGGTTCAAAGAATATAACGAAACCTTAACAAAATGACGACGACAAACGACGACGAATAAGTCTTTATAATAATACGTTTTCCATTATTATTTACGTACCTTAGACGAAATAAATACGACACTTACAACTAGGTCTCAACCAAGCTGAAACCAACATGCACTTTAATAATAAACACTATATTTTTCAACGCGACCATCGTTTCTCAATTGACATGTAGCATGGCATATTGACTACTAAAGTTAAATTTAACCCGCAATATGTAGGTATTAGTCATAAAATGATAAAAATCTCCCCATTAATGACCACAAGTGACATTGTAAATCGTTATGAATTTAGCCTACGCACTAAAAAGCCCAAGGGAAGTAATTAGTGACAAGCTTTTAAATTCATAATGTCTACGGGGACAGAACTTTGGTAACGCACTTGTCCCGAAATTCACGTGTGTTTTAGCTACCTTACTAAGAACTACATAGTTCTTAGTTATTTTTATTTAAAATAAAATAGACTAATACTAAATAAAGGAAAATAAACTCCTATTCACTCCAATCACAAACTTTTACAATACCCAAGTAGGTACTTCAATTATCCATTTTTATGTATTGAGCGAATAAGTTGTCTTTTGTGAGTAAAATATTTCGAGAACGCGTTAAGTAAAACACTACAGAATTATTATTTTCACGTATTAAAAAATAGAATTTATATTTTTAAAGCTCCATGAAACTAGATAGATACGGTCAATAATACGTAAATCTTTACATTGACACTACCAAACTATCGTTATTACTATGGTACAAGTAGATTGAGAGATGTTCAAATATCAATATTTACATTACAAACGAAAAAGAAATTACATTCTTGATTATTTTGTTTAATTTAATTTCTACCAAAATTCGTATTACACTTTATTTGTCTGTGTGTAAGCGTTACACCTTTTGATATTCCTAAAAAAACTTTCACGTAATGAAAGTTAATTACCTGTTCTTTGTTTATCTCGTAAGATAAGACCCGTCGAGAAAACTTTTTGATTTAATTTCCATGGATATCGTTTGTCAAGCTCAACCAGCCAATGCACTATTATCAATTCTGAAGAATAGTATTCCTATGAAGAAAATGAATGAGAAATTGCCATAGAAATTAGAAGAGAGAAAAATTAATATCTATCTGTTACCATTTGAAAAAATTACATTAATTTGTAAAAAAATATATGGTATCACGAATAAGTAAAAATATAATAATTTTGACAAGATGATACAATATATATTTTTTTACAAATTAATGATATTTTTTCTCTTTATAGCGTCCGAAACCGTTCCGAAACATAATATGTGTAGCGTGACAGACAAACAGTGACATACTTAGTCGTAATATTATCAATATCAATGATCAAATAGGCACCTACCTAATTTTCATTAACTCTTTTATACAATTTGCGGAAGATCGGAAATTTAAACCATATGTACTAGATTGACTTACCTGTTATCGTCATTTCTTTTAAAAGCACTTATTAAACTGTATATTCTACAACATATACTGAATGGTATAAGAGCACTATTCTAACCTCACAATTTCATACAATACAATTCACAATAACCATTGTACAAAATAATTATTTGATATAATGTATCGACATTCTCTCAAGATTAGCAAAAACAAACGTGTGAACACAATAATTTCCTGTGAATTTATTGTATGTAAACGTTTGTGATAGCTTTCTTCACACGTTGTCATGGTTACTATATTGGACGCTCTCGTTGCCGTGGAAATTTACCCTCGCCGCTTAATATTGTGTCCCCCCGGAATCGCCTATATTTACCCCAAGTTTCATTCATCTAATAGAAACATTTTTAATAATGATGTATACTGGTGCTGGACAATTCATGCCTGATACAAACAGGCAACTGGCATTGTACTCTTTACTTTATTATAACATAATATCAAAAATTATTGAGTTTTGTAGTTTGAATATTGTTATGACTGGTTTGAAAGGAATAAACAACATTAAAAAAAATAATAATACTACGTAATCGCTTTATACCTAAATTATAATTATACTTTTTATCACTGCTTACAAATCATTTATTGTACAATCACCAGCACGACAAAGTAAATACTTAAACTATGAAAACAGCTTTTATTACATATGGTATAAGAGACAACCTCAAGGTCAACATTTATAAAGTCTGACGTGCAGCCATGTGTATATCAAGAATTAACTTTTAATATGTGATGATGATGATTGATTCTTTCATAAATTAACTAATAATATTAAAGTTAAGCTTAATGTATGTTGATTGAACGCAGAAATAGTTGAAAAAAATTAATGAGTTGCTGGGTAAATAGTACATGAAGTCATATAGTACCTCCAAACCACTGCCGGGTAATCACTTCAAGCCTTGGATCCTTGTAACTGGTTAAATTATTATTAGTTACCAACCTTCCATTCGCAGTTAGACCTTTTTAGTGGTATATATTGACAAATTAGCGGACTGCCCACCTCATAGTAAGTGGCCACAATTAGTTACAGTACAAGCGGTTAATGCGAGATTCGCAAAAAAATTTGGAAGGTCCACTAAAATCACAGAGCCCGTTGGCAAATCAAATCAAATCTTTATTTGCATAGAATGTTAATAAAGATGCTAAAATAATTTTAATGTCCATTACATTCTGCCTAGTTCTGCGTAATATATGTATATTATAACTTTCATCATAAAAAAAAAACAGAAAAATACACAAAATTAAATTATTACGTCACATCAATTTTATTATTATTAATTAAGAAATCTAACGAGACAAATACTTTTACAAATTTTAAGCTTTCACCTTATCGAACTCACTATCGGTAATCGAACCTAAATCTTTTCAATAATAATAATTTCAATAACGCTTAATGTACAACATACTAAACTAACTACACACAACATACTAAATCCTTAAATGTTATTTATTTGAAAAAGTCGTTAATATTATAAGTAGCATTGTTCGCTTACCATTTTTTAAACTTATACATATAGAATACTTATTAAGTTCATTACATATATACTTTGCAAATATTTTGGAAAAAAATAGAATTGATTATTTTAAATCTGGATATATTCCATTTTATATACCTACATAAATTCATAAATCAAGTGGTAGCAGATGTCTTCAGTAACAAATTTAATAACTTTTGTGGTAAATCCGTCATATCCTACGCTAAATGTATACTACGCCAAATACACTATGTATTCCCCAGAAACACCGATTATACGAAAAGCGCGCCTTCGTACGGGGTCAAGGGGGTCGAGACGATATTTGAGCGTTCCGGCCATATGAGATGAACTTTCATTGTTCTCGGATGAAATACGTGGGAAAATCATTACGAGTAACTTAACTTTGTTTATCTTCTACAGCATATTAGGAGGCCTCCTCAGAGAAATCACGTCAAGAACATGTATCTGTGATCGTGATATACCGTGTGTTTGGTTTCTCTAGCTATATCTTTGTAGGAGAAATATTTTTTTTTATTTAATCTATACTAATATTATAAAGCTGAAGAGTTTGTTTGTTTGACTGTTTGTTTGAACGCGCTAATCTCTGGAACTCCTGGTTCGAATTGAAAAACTCTTTCTTTATTGAATAGATCATTTATCGAGGAAGGCTTAGGCTACATAACATTACACTGCGACTAATAGGAGCGAAGAAATAATGGAAAATGTGGAAAAAACGGGAAAATTATTAATCTTTGAGGGCTTCCGTTGCGTGCGCTGCGAAAACGGTTCTAGATACCAAAAAACTATGTATGAAAGAATTATTCCTCTTAAAATGATCTAAAAAAATGTCCGAGACAGTATATGTCAATCTTTTAATGTTAACTTACAAGAATTGTTTTATGGTGATCAAATTTGGATATGTCGCCTTGTCAAGATCGGGTAAAAGCTGAGGTGGTTGTTTATGTGAGGTGGTGGTTGTTTGCAAAAATAAATATGATGCTCAAAATAACTATTCCACGCGGACGAAGTCGCTGGCACAGCTAGTTAATGATAAAACTGTAGAACAATAATTGCTTGATTGCCGCTATCTGCTATTTTCTGCACAATGGTCAGTTCTGATGGATACCCACTATTTAATATTATACTTCGAGTTTTTCTAACACCGGTATATTGTCAACACTATATTTAGATTAATATATTGATATTACCAACTTCTAGACCTGGCGGAACGTACCTCGCGTTCTGAAGCCCTACCACCTGAGTGAGAAATCTGACCTTGGATTTCTTAATTAACGAAATGTATTCTTAAAACCACGGATGCAGAAGATTATATCAAAATCGCAACAGCATAATCCTCATGCTAGGCAAAAAAATGTTATAAAATGGTTTCTAAATACAAAACTATTGTCCTTGTAGAAACCATATAACCGGTAATAGCCAGCATTTAGCCGCTATAAATTACAATTGATTTAATTTCACAATTTATCGAGTGAAAGTAATCGACAGAACCAATAAAATTTTGGTTCATCTCGGCTATGTACAAACTAATTCGAAAGGTTATAAGAAAATATAATGTTACACTAACTTTTGTAGCAGTTATATACAGAACCATTTAGCAGTTAATTTATTATAAATGTAACATCAATTGAAATTGAGTGAAGACAATACTCTCAGTGTTGTCCGTATACATATGTATAACCTTCATAAAAATGGTAAAGCGGTATATGGTTTATTTATGATATGACCACTACATTGAGCTATTGGCAAGTAGTTTTAAACAGATTATCTGATGTATAAACAATTATACAGTTGCCTAAGAAGGCCAATATTAGCAAAAACCACAACTTACTTGTTGGGATTTAGACATCATCAGGTTAGATAAAGAAGTATATAAAATTAACATGTTATTTTATTATTATTAAGCTTTCGAACACTTTCCTTTAACACTACTCTTTGAACCTGGCTGGCACAAGCCGAACTTGCCAATTAGTTCGTCCCCGAACCTAGTCTCTAAGTTGAGCCTCACGCACTCTATAGCGAGGTTGACAGCATTAACGCCCACGGCTGCGGAAACAGGAAACAAGTGGGTGCATGGGGTGATGGAACCGAGCCGCTCACACTTGTCATTGAACATAACGGCGCCGTCGTTGCACTGATTTTTAGTGCATACTGGAATGGCCGTATCACTTGGCAAAGTTAGATACTCGCCCGTGGGGCACGGGCCTCGTTGGTAGGCCGGCCAGCACATGTCCGACCCCGGATGATAGAGGTGTGCTGAAAATGAGGTTTGAATTAGTTCATTATCAAACAAGCAAACTGCACACCTAATCGTCTATCTGTGGTTTTTGTGGGTGTGGTTCCTAGCAAATCTGCAACACACACAATAACCGCAGTGGACTTTACGTCTTATGTCAATAGGTGTCAACATAACTTTTGCCTATTACGCAACGCATGGTAATCAACGTTATGTTGATTGCTATGTCGATTTATTTATTTATGACAGCTCATATCCGTACCACCATCAGAAATATTTTATTTTTGGGTATGTATATATATACAATTTTAGTATTTTGCCTGACGCGTTGAATGCATCAATAGTTAGTCATTTAAAAACCAAATGTTTATTTATTATAAATATTTGTATAGTAATATGTTACTTCAGTATTGATAATGGCTATAAAAGAATGAACAATTACTACATGTTTATCTGCTTACATTTTCGAATGATTAATTCTCTCAATCAGTACAACTTTTACAGAGTATATGGAACCGGGACTTCCCACAGAACATAAAGATTACCGCCCGTATTATTTCCTTATCGCGATCCCCCGATATTGTATTTCTCGTTAGTGCAACAATCGAGAAATGGGATAAGCCAGTACACGTCACAATGTATCCAATCTGTTCAACCCACTTTTCGATTCATTTTACGATTTGGTCACTTAGAGCACAGTTGATATCCGTACCCATCGAGGGGCACGGGCCTACCCTCCCTATCTTGGGGCGATGAAGTTTTAATCAACCACGCTGGCCCAGTGCGAATTGGTTGACTTCACATACACTTTATAATTTCTTCACTGGTGTATGCAAGTTGCCTCATTATGTTTTCATTCAGCATTAAAATGTCAAACTAATGTACAAATTAACTAAAAAAACGACAACTAATAAAACTACAGAACAATGAATACAAAACCTATCCTCATTCGCTGTCAAACATGACGGGAACCTATGACGTTTCGCTTCAGAATTTAGTTCAGGCTAGAGCGCTTTTCTACTTATTCAAAGCCAGTCTGGTCGGCTGATCAGGTCGGATAATTTCCCTTTTCACTTTGATACTGTAACTTACATGTGTGTTACGCAAGTTTGTGAATAATTTTATTTCAAATTTCTACGTATAGTTGTTTTTCTCACAGGGATTTAGCGCATAATGTACAAAACAATGAAATATAATTCAACTACGTAAAAAGGGGAATTATCCGAAGTAAAGCACACAGACAGCGATAAATACAGAGGAACAGTTTAACGAGGCTGTAATCAGAATTCTCTAACGTTAAATATGATATCATTATCTAAACAATATGGGACATGCGTTGCGGTACCCGGATTAGATTGCTTCTTGTATCAAGTGAGACCAATGTTTGTCAGTGAGAACCTTTACGTTTTCGATACAGATACAGCAATAAAATCCTGCAGTATCAACTGAGCTGAGTGGTTCCGAAACATATCTGATGGGACCCGTGTCAACCTCGCCTGCTTATGATGCCAGTTATGAGACGAGGCTCTGGTGCTCCACACCAACCCGCACTGAGCCTACGCGGTGAGAAACAATAGCAATCCCCTCAATATGATTTCCGAACTGTACAGATCAGTGTTGAGATTATTGTGGAAGGTCTATTGGAAGGTATATTCAACAGTGGACGTTTCACGGTTAAAATAATTTTATTTATAACTTTATTGTACATCCACCATAGTGAAAAAATAAAAAATTACAGATAATGGATCCTTAAAACTAACTGTACAAAGGGCGACCTTATCACAAAAAGTGATCTCTTCCAGGTAACCTTAGGATGGACAGGAATTTAAATAAATTCTTACGTGGGAAGATGGCGATGTCTAACTTAATGACATACTTACTATAAATATAACAATACATACTATAATACATATATACACTTACACACAAACATACATATATATACAAACATACTTACATACATATACATACATATACCAATAAAATACAAAATCATAGTGACAAATAATGTTTTTTAACAAGGCTTTTGAAAATGGGAGACTTTGTGCTTGCCTTATATTTAAAGGTAACGCATTCCACAATAAAACTGCTTGTACCGTGTAGGCCTTATTATAAAATTTGGTGAAGTGAGATGGTATGCTCAGCATTAAGTTCTCTGCCGACCTTAAGACGCGGGAATGGGTTTCATGGAGAAACTTAAAGCGATTTTTTAAGTAAAAAGGAGTGTCAGGATGAAACAAAATAGAATAGAGAAGGGATAGGATACGTGCATTCCGGCGAAGGCGAATGGGCAACCACTTGAGCTTAACACGAAATTCTGAAACATGATCATATTTGCGTAAACCAAATATAAATCGTATACAAAAGTTTTGGAGTCGCTCAAGTTTATCAAGTTGTTCCTCGGTTAAATTTGAAATTGTGTCAGCATAATTAAGGATTGGGAGGAGGAGTGACTGAGCAAGCGCAATCTTAGTAGCAGTAGGTAGAAAGTTCCGCAGCCTTCTGAGCGATCCAGCAGATGCAAACAACTTTCCACTGAGTTCCTGCAGATGAAAAGACCAAGATAAATTAGTGTCAAAGTGAAGACCCAAGTTTTTATTGTTTTGCTGAATGGAATATGAGATCCATCAAATATAACTTTTGGTACGACAGACCAGTCAATTTTAGACGTCATGCGGGAGCTACCAATAACAATTACTTGTGTTTTGGCTGGGTTAACTTTGAGACCGTAGCTGCTACTCCATTCACAAATTTTTACCAAATCAGAATTTACCTTATTTATAGCTTCCGTCAGTCGATCTGGTGAAGTTTGGCAGTAAAGGACATCATTCAGGCTTCATACAAATTTGGGCTATTTTTTTTTTAGCCGGCCAACAAAAAATAACAAAATTTTATCATAGGCATAATAATAATAAACATTTTGTATTATGACAGTAAAGCTCGAAACCTATTGGTTGAGATGGTAATCAGTCTCAAAGTATTTATTTTATTACCTACGGCTTGCACCCGGCTTGCGGGTTGAGCTCGTGATTTCCAGGTGAACAGTTATTGTTAATGGTGTGCGAGGGAGAAGACGTTTCAAATACATTTACCTGCCGAGTTGCAAGTGTTAACAAGAGGCAAGAGTTAGTTCTCCATGCAGGCGTTTATGTACAGGTTTTTTATTAATTATAATGCATATTATTTTCATTTCTTATATTTTTATTTAATATTTACAACTCTCCTGGCCTTACAATAATATCTTCTAAATCTTCGGCAGCAATGTGTATCGTTGGCTCGTGTCTGGCAAACCCCATGTACCACACAATGCACATGACGTGTGAGCAGCAGCCAATGGTTCTTCGGCCAATGTTACATGTACAGTAATAGTGTTTTATAGCCTGTCGCCCTTCGAGAGCCCTATCTATGCCAATATAAACGTCATACGAACGAGAACGGACATGTCGGGACTGGATTCTAGGTCTCGTATGTGTTCTGTGGGTAATTGGTCGCCAAGTTTAACGATGAACAAACCATTTGGCTACAAATGCTCCGCATAGTAACTCCTAGCTTGCTTTATTTGGTATACACCAAGTGCAAAAATGTACTTGTAACGTCTTCTCGCTCGCACACCATTAACAATAACTGTTTCATATTTGTTTTACCTGGAAATCACGAGCTCACCACGAAAGACGAGTGCAAGCCGTAGGTAATAAAATAAATACTTTGAGACTGATTATCATCTTAACCAATAGGTTTCGAGCTTTACTGTCATAATACAAAATGTTTATTATAATTAAGCCTATGATAAAATTTTGTTATTTTTTGTTGGCCGGCTAAAAAAAAATTAGCCCAAAATGGGTGATGTCCTTTGCAAATCATCAGCGTAAAGGTGGTAGGATGAAGTAAGCTGGATAGAAATAGAATTAATGAAGATTGCAAATAGTAAAGGAGATAGAACGCCACCCTGCGGAACACCAGCAGATGTGCAGCACCACGAAGATGTAGAATTATCAACGCGAATTCTCTGCCGGCGTTCAAACAGGTAATTACGAAACCAGTCAATTGCCGTTGGAGATATGTTAATAGAGCTAAGAATGCCCAAGAGCACATCAAAATCTACAGTGTTAAAGGCGTTACTAAAATCAAGAAGTGACAGGATAGTAACCAAACCATTTTCCATACCCCATCTAATGTCATCTGTGATTTTAATAAGTGCTGTGGTGGTACTGTGACCCGAGCGGAAACCGGATTGGTAGGGATGAGGAGTTGGTTTTGACAAAGGAATGTGTTAAGCTGGTCATGAACTAACCGTTCTAATACTTTTGAGAGAAATGGTAGGATAGAAATAGGACGGTAGTCAGAAAAGGACGAAGGATTAGGTTTCTTCGGTAGCGGAGTGATTTGTGCCTTCTTCCATGCAGCAGGGAATACACCACTTTGTACTGAATAATTTAGGATGTGGAAATAACAGGAAGAATAATATCTAGGATAGGAACAACCATTTTGCGACTTAGCAAATCACAGCCCACTGCAGACGACGTAATAGACATTATGCTCTTTTTAACATCACAATCCGAAAATTGACTAAATGAAAAAGCAGGATAGCTAGGTTTGGGAAGAGAGGATAAATAGTTAACGTGGAGGCTTTAGTTGCCCCAGTGAAATTGGAAGCAGAAGTGAAATGAATGTTCAGAGAATTCAAGTCCACGCCGTCAGGTACAGTCGTCTGGCGTGCCTTCCCAATACCCATTGATTGAAGAAATTTCCAGACTTTTGCTGGATCTCTGTTTTCAACAGAACTTTGAAAATAGTGGCGTTGCGCATTCCTACACACCTTATTGCAATGATTGATTAATAATAATGACTAAATGATCTGTCGGGTAAGGCTGCTGAGCTATTTAGCAGTAAAACCCTCTCACCTCAGCTAGGTAAACTAAGACTATTGTTATCACCCGATCCCCACTATGCGACCATATACCTCCATTCAGGAGCTAAATTGCAAGATGAGAACAATTTGGATTTTGCATTTTATGGTAGCACAGCTTTGCGTGTGTGGATGTCATAACTAGTGATGTATCGGCCACTCAACTATCTACCATACTGCACATTGTATTTGGCAGATCAGATCGATCTACGAAGCCGACCTATTGTAACGATATTCAACTGTTTGGTCTCTTTTCTTTCAAATGGCATGACTTGACTTAATGCTCGCAGACGACTACGCTTCCTGTCGGTATGGAATAACCTAAATTAAACACGTAGAAAACACATAAGTGCTGACCTGGTCTACAATCACAAATCCAATCATCCTTTTGATCTCCAGGATAATACAGCTCATTGACAGGACAACTGGAAGGCAGAAATACTGGTTGTCGATTCTGGAAATCACAACAAACATCTTTTATCAATATAACTATATTTTCCAGTCACTAAATGACAGTACGTGTAACTAAATAATTGTTTATTACTTGTCATGTATTTCTCAAACTGTCTGTTGTGACTTTTTGATTTATTAAGTTTTTCTGCCCCTGTTCGTGAAGAAAAACGTCGAAATTAGTCAACACACAATTTTGACAGATAAAATAACTACTATAATAATTCAATATAACACACAATATTCAGTACAAAATTGGGGACAATATGTTTGAATTAAATAAAAATTGAGTAGTTAAAAACTCCGCTATGATGGAATATTGTTTGTTGATACGGCGTATTTGATTTCCAAGTGTGTGCACCTACCATTGATATAGATAAAAGACAACCTTCATTCTATAATCACAATAAACATACACTAGACATAGCATTAAGTACTTTCATCAAAGATAAAATAAAAATCCATGAAAATTTGAATCTTACACAAAAAAACATTAACCAAATATGCCAACATCTAACAATGTCAGATGAAAATGTTGCTCGATGTAATTGATCGCGTAGGTTCTGTATCCACCAGGCTATATACACCACACAAAATGAAGTATATTGTATTTAATTATACTGCATCCAATTTCAGTAAGGTATCGAGCAAAATATACCACCTGAAAAGTCCTTTCTAATTCAATTTCTAATGAACCTAATCCTATTAATATCTTAAACGCGTAAGTTTGTACGGATAGATGTTTGTTACTGTTTCACGTAAAAACTATTAAATGGATTTTATAAAAATACTAGCTTTCTGCCCGCGGCTTCGCCTGCGTGGATTTCGGGATTGGGTCTATAGAGGGTTAAGGGTCATAGCTTTTGCCCACGGCTACATATGCGCGGAAGTCGGTTTATGGCGCGAAGCTTTTATCGCGCTTCCCGTGGGACTATCCGTTTTAAAAATACCGCAAACCTTGCTCAAGAATCACTCTATCTATTGATGAAAACCGCATGAAAATCTGTGCAGTAGTTTTTGAGCGAAGCCTTTATTGCGCATCCCGTGGGATCTGTCGATTTTTCCGGGATAAAAAGTAGCCTATGTTACTCGGGGATAATGTAGCTTTCCAAAGGTGAATTTTTTTGAAAAGAATTTTTGAAATCGGTCCAGTAGTTTCGGAGCCTATTCATTACAAACAAACAAATCTTTCCTCTTTATAACATTAGTATAGATAGCTTACACATCATAATAACACATAGGCTACAATTTATAAACATATCCCCCACACTAATAGAAGCTACTCAAAATACTAATGCTGCGCAGACGAAGTCGATGGCACCAGCTAGTGCTTAATAAATTGATCCGTTCTTTTCGGTATTTCTGTATTGAAAATATTACTTTAATGCAGTGAAGAAAGAGGCAAACATCAAAGATTAGATTGATGCATATAAACCCACCGCAGAGATGATGATGAATCGAGTATTTATGCAAAACGAAAAAACGTGTAAACCTAGAAAAACGTCACATCAATGTACGTATACTTGCATAGTATATATACAAGTATAGATTGCAAGTATGCAATCTATACTTTCCGCTTGTCAATGTTAATCAATAGCTCTTTTCTTATATTTCTTGAAGTTAAGTTTGATATAATAACTATAAAAAAGAATATTACTACCGATTGAAACTTCATCAAACCACGCTTACTAACAAAGTATCTCAAATATTCGAATAGATTATTTTGTCTGATTAGTTAAAATTTTGAAGATTTTGTCCTAAAAAAAAATAATTGTTGACCACTTTTTTCTATCTCTTCAATCATGTGGTTTGTTGGAAACAAATGCTGGCGGAAATTAAATCATTAAGCATACAAGGAAATTATCGTGCAAATGTTAAAGTTTTTGCTTCTCAAGTTGTCTAACGCACCATTCAATTAATGACTTTTTACTCGTGTTATTATTCGGTTTACCTAATGTAAGATAACACATACCAAGTTATGTTGACCCCTTTATCAACCCTGAATTGTATCACAATATTTAGAATGACATTAAATTTGTTTATTGACAACAGGGACATTCTTGACCTTCGTCACTTCTTATGGACTCTTATACCTTACTTACTTACCTTACTCTACTTTGTCTGGATTTATTGCTTACTGAAGAACTGACTATTATAACACGGTTCTAATTCTCGGAAGGAAATTTAAGTTAACAATAGTATTATAAAGTTTCTAATTATTGTTTAAATAACATTTAAAGATGCTGCTGAGCCGTGGTTGGTCTAAAGATATTAAAAGCACACAGCAGAACACAGCAAAACTAGCAAACATATCCATCATATAAGTGTCAAAAGACTACCTAAATTTAGCTACTTTTTGTATTTTAAAATTGCTTATCTAATTTTTTATTTCGGTATGTCTCAAATTTAACCGCTTTTTATAAAACCAAATAAACATTTTTTACATTATCTCTACTAATATTTAAATGCGAAAGTTTGTAAATATGGATAGATGTTTGTTGCCCTTTCACGTAAAAACTACTGAATAGATTTCAATTAAACTTTACAATAATAATAATAAAGCTTATACATCAGAATAACACAGGCTACAATTTATAAAGATATTGTGTAAATTGACCAAATTTGTTTATGTCCAACATTTCAGACTGTTATATTTTACAAATGCGACGCAAAAATTACTTGTGATAATTTTAATATTATAATGATAGTTCTTTTCTACGCCACGCTAATACAAACTACTCGAAATACTGTGCAGACAAAGTTGCGGAAACCAGCTACTTTACAATAAAACCAATGTTTTATTGTAAATTCACATTTTTGTAAAGTAAAATATACTTAATGGTTTTATAACAGATTCAAGTAGAATTTATACTGTAATCAAATCTCGAGACTGTTATTATTTTCATTGATGCGATAATTAATGAAAATAATATTTCTATTAGATTTAAAAAATCATTTGGCTGTGAAATATCATCGGTGCCAGAAGAACCAGTACATTTACCAGCGAGTATTATGTTGTCAACAGTAATCGTACTCATGACTTAAGGCCATTTATACAAAAACAAGTTTGTTTACAGAGTAATCCAACTATTAACCAAGTACGGAAAATCTTCAATAGCAACTTAATCAATACAAAAATAAATGTAACGGTACGAGACTTATCCTCACACCTAGCTGTACACTTACTATAATTATTATTTTTTTATTAACATGGTTTCTCAGATTTTTCGGTGAGTAAATTTTTTTGGTAATGAAAGAATGAACTTACATCTTTATTTTTCAAATTCTGGTCCTCCTCAGCTTCTGGGAATCCAATTGCTCCCGTTGGGTCATTATTCTGAGCAGTCAGCTGACCACACAATAATAAAACAAGGAAACCACAAATGTGATAATACATTGCTAATATAAGCTATTGAATAAATAATAATATTAAATTTTATTTCGTGTCAAAATATGCAGCAACAAATTAAATTACGATGACAAATTAAATTATTAATTTGAACATGATATGCGTCCATGTGGACTCGTATCTTGAGTACTACTACTCCGATTAAATAAACGGTAACCGCCAACGTCATCTTCACAGTCAAAACAAGTTTTAATATAAATCTCCCGGGTACTATAGGCAAGTTTGCGTAAACTGTAATTTTTCCTTTATGCTTATATTCCTTATTATTAGCTATTGAATGAAAGTAAAACAGTACATAGCAGACCTGAACGTAATAGCTCCAAAATTTCACAAATTATCATGATCATAATATATGTATTTTATAAATATTTTAAATAAGAACAACTACATTTACCTATACAATTTTAGTAAGTTTTTCTCATATTTTGTATTAATATAACTGTAGTGTATTAATTCTTCTAAATAAAGCAATCAAGAAGTAGATGTTAAAGGTTAAATGAACAAGTTCAGAAAAGATAAATGATGAAATGATGAACCTAAAAATTTTAAGATACAGAAAATCGACATTTTCTTTACAATTTATAATTAAAGCCCCCCTTCTTAATAACATCTTTGTTTAAAACACTATCACAGTAAATTACTCGATTGTGATTTCCAATTGACCATCGATCTGCTTCAAAATAAATATGATATACTTACTAACAACTCCGGATATTCCAAGCTTAAAAAAATAATACTTTATCCTTCTCTAGAATAGTTAATACTTTAATTTTCTAACCTATATATTTTTTTCACTGTTATAATAAACGATTGTATCGCCTTAGTCTAAATACGGTAACCCTACACGGTTATGTATGGATGTACAAATCAAAGTGAGTTCTAGGGAAGAACCGGGGTTCAAGGAGTGCGATCCTTACGGGCGCCTAGTCTATTCTTTAATTAGTATTATAAAATAGATGTCTCGGGTCAGTAACTTTTCAAAAACACACATGTCATACATACTGAAATGTCTTCAGTGTAGTTATGACTAAGATTGTAGATGTCTTAGACACAAATACCTGTTGCTTTTACTCCATCGTCGCTGACAAAGGAGAAGAGCCAATATTTACTAGTTGAATACATATTATTAAGAAAAGAACGAAACAAACATTATTTTGATGATTTAATAGTCTGATCATTTTAGATATTTGTGTTGAGAAAATCGTTTCTCGCGGGATACCTTCCCATTCCTCTATCAAAGCCCATTTCAGCTTATTCACACTTTATGGAACGAGATTTCTCAAACAATTCCCCTTCAGTTCATTCCACACATGCTTAAGAGTATTCAAGACCGGACTGAGCGCTTGCCAGCCCAATATGGCGATACCAACTTCTTCGAGGTAATCAGTTGTGGCGCAGCAAGTGTAACAACAAGGGTTATCAAGCATAAGAAGGAAGTCATCACAGATTGCCATATAAAGAATGGCATGTTCCAACAAACGTACCTACTTGTACGGTACGATAGGGTAAATCGGGAAACAGTTGATGTTTTCTAAAAATAAAATAAAATATAAATTATGAATGAATTACAAATGTACAAAAATTATGAAAAAATATATAAAAAAGTAATGATTAAATTATAAAAGTAAATAATTTATATTAAAATAGGTATTAGTTGTTATATATAACTTAAAAATTCATAGAATGTATCTCTTTATGACGATAAATACTCACCACCAATATTTTTGTAAAAACTTAAAAGCAAAGAAATAAGTTCAGTATACAATAGTCTGAGCCAAAAAATATGAGAAACAATAGCAACACAAACGATTATACAAAACAAACATACGGCAAACGTCAATAACGTGTTATCAATTTGCGGTCGGAATCTGCGAATGGAACGTCGTCGTCAAGGAACCAGACTGACACCAAGCACGGACACAAGCTACGCATTGACAGTCCCACTCACCATTGATAGCTTGGTTGTTAGCCCAGTTCGAGCGCAGCGTGACTAATATATTTCATAAACCTATTTTTCAATTCATTCTTTACCCGTTGTAAGATTGGTATTGAGTATTTTTGTTGTATTACGTATATTTAATTCCATCTATTATTGTACTCTACATTTCTAATGTCTCACACTAAGAAGTAGAATTCGATAACTTGGTTTATGTTTTCAAAATACTTACTCATTTTCTCAAAGAACTCAAACACTTACACACCCACAAAAATTACATCTACCAGTGCCGGTAGCTGAATATACACTTCGAAAACTAGTGGCTAATTTTATCAAGATTGTCTTTGCTTAAAAGAATCCTAAAAGTTCACCTTCTGAAGAGCGTAACATAACAATATACCACTTTAGATTGTCATAGCTAAAACAACGGTATTGAAATTAAGAACGCAATGCTATATGGAACGTTGACTAATTGTAGTCATCGATGATTTGTTTCCAGACTTTCTTGACTGTAGGCCCATACACCGAATTGTTACTTCTACCCCATTTTGGTACCATCATCATTTACTATTAAATTATTCCAAATAACTACGCTGTATAAATTTTGATCCCTCTTCCATAAAAAGTTCTCTGTTTACGTCAACTTCAGCAAAACGAAATTTTTAGTTATTGAAATGTCAAAAAGGGAGTGAAAACTAAGAAAACAATGTGAAAAGCTATTTCTATACCAAATAAAAATGATCGCTAAATCCGTAAAAGTATTATAATATATTTATCGAAATGTTTACCAAGAAATCTCACCAAGATGTTAAGAAATCATCAGTCAAAATACAGGATTCTAAAAAAGACTCTGCGACTCGTTTAAAACATCTCAAAATCGTTTTAGGTGAGCTTATTCCGGTATATATTTTCTTAGAAACTATTGTCATACTCTTTGACTGATAGTTTTCTAAATTTTTTACTACTATGCTTGATTTGACGCTACTTTTAACATCATGCTAATTAGCTAAGACTAACTGTATTTTACAACGCATGGCGTTTGTGTGATAATTAAGTAACTATTTAACATGTTTAATGCATAGTATTATTAATAAAGATTAATATTATGTTATTATTCAATAATCTGCAAAAGTTTGAAAATATCAACTAAACATTCAATAATTTCAGAGCACTTTGATGCTGATGAAGCGAAGACTTATTTCGAAAACAACTTTAGTCATGTTTATTTTATATTATATGATAATTTTATTCAAGCGGAAAACAATTTGAAGCAAAGAGGTATGTATGTCATAATATATATTTCATTGAGTAATATTTTAATATTAATAGTAGCTTTCAAATCATTATGACAGTTGTTGTTTTACTGTTTTCCTATGTCTAATTAAAATTATTACTTATGTATTTGTTAATTAACTATAATATATAAAGGTTGTTTTACAGAGATTCATCTTATTCCAGTATACAAGTAAAAACACTAAAATTCAGAAACATTCCAGTACAGTCTTCAAATAATTAAATATGTTTATTATTCATAATTGTAACAATATTTTAAAAAATTAATAATTCTTTGAAATATAAATTTAACCCCCCGAAACAGAATGCTTTGTAAAGTTTCTACAACCATATTCTCAAAATATCTTTGATTATGTTCAATATAAATAGTAGCCTATAAATACTACTACTAGTGACAAGATTTAACTATATTTTTCTAATTATAAATACCAAAGCAAAAATAAAATAAAAACTTCACATCCTAAAGCAGAATCTGTCCACAACAATAATTTGTTTCTGTAACAATATAAAATTGCTCATAGTTATATTTTGAGGGTTGAAATAATAGATACAAACACTATAAAAATTCAAGTGGGCTAAACCTTTATAGCATAATGCTCAAGTGTATAAGCAAAAAATATCCATTTTGTGCTGGTCCATTTCTGATATTTTTATAGTGTTTCAGTCTGTAACACTGTACCTATTTTACTGATCACAACCTTTTTTTTTGTCGAACAGAACTTCCATTCCACCTTGGTGAGTTACATGGATTGTTCAGTCATATACCATCAATTTAAAATTAGATTCACAACACATTGTAATGTGCTAGATGCTATGTTATTGCATTTTGCCTGCTTATCCTCTGATAATGTGCCTAAATTTTACATGTAGTATTTTTTTTATTTATTTATACAACTGCTATAAAGAACAGAATTAAATAGTATATATTGATATTTAAAATGTAGTTCCTGAGAAGCTAAAATATCTATGAAATATCTTTTATTAAGAAAATTCAGTTTTAAACATGATACTAGAATGTCTGTTGAATACAAATAGAAGAAATTCCAAACCCCTAGAATTGATTTCTTATGCAGAAATTCAGCAATGTGTAATCTTAGCTATACTTTTATGTCAATAAATTGTTATTGCTGAAAATAATTATTGATTGATTTTCACAACCTCCTTAAACAATTTTGACAATATTAAGTATTCAGTAAACAAAAGTTACTCAAATAATTAGTGCCAGAAACTTACCCAGTATGGCAACTACCTAATATAAAATAAATACCTCAGTGCTTAAATCAGGCCTTAGTTCACAGTTTGAACTATGTATTAACCAACTAAACTAATGCTCATGGCTATGATATATATATTTTTTGGTGGTCTTATATATTTCTTCATAACACCATTTTTATTTATTTATTTGATCTTAATATCTAATAATTTCTTGTGTAATAAATATTACAAATAGATATGATTAACTCTAGTCAAATGTTAAGATCAAATATATTAAACACTTAACAAGTCGTCAAAGTTTCTTGTAAGTTTCTTTATCCACTTCTCAACTTCATCCTTACATCCCACTTTATATCACACCTATATAATGTGTATAATTAATATATTTTGAGATTCAATATTGATATAATTAATAGTGACTTTTATAAATAGATTAATTTGTAAATCCTTGTTATGCCTATGTTCTGCAGTTTCCTAATGAATAAAAAAGAACTAGCAGATTTTCTATTTTTAGGTATGAATCAGTCTCTTAAATTATCATCATCCAAATTGTTAATGAATTTTGACCTTTTAGATTTGTTTTATACCTTATAATACTATATTGACTAATTTGTTCCTTTCTCATCTATTTTTATTTATTGCTACATATATGTTTTTCAAAAACGCATCTACAACAGTTCAGATCTAACAGTACAATTAACACATTAATATTTAATCCAAGTAAAAAATCCTACAATGCATGAACATTTGCTATTGCAAATAACAATAATCAATTGGTTCTTTTTAATAGTGAAATGACTTAAATGGTAAAATATGGGGATTAAAATACTGAATTGATTTTATAATCACATTAACCTCTATTCATTCTTTACCTTATAATTAATAACTTGTATGTCTCCATTATATTTTCAGTACATAAAGCAGGTAGGGAAGAATTAGAAGGAGCGTTATCACTTTTAGAAAGAGTGCTATGTCTCCTCCCAGAATTAATAGGGAAGAGATGGCAATTACATTCATTGACAAGAATATTTTCAAAACTGCTACATACTTGGAACTCCCAAAAATTAAGAGCGGAGTCTTTAAGGTACTTCTAATACAATTCTTCAATTTTATTTCAGATATATTTAAGTACATTCCTTATTTATAATGATAATTTATTTATTGATCTATTTTATGTAACATTTTCAGATATTTCTTGCTCTGGTATCAAGCTTTAGGAGACAATGCACCAGTCGAAGTTCATAAAATGTTTGCTTCTTTGGTCCCTGGACTGCCAGAAACTTGTATACAACCTAGTGGGTCTCCTACTAAGAGCAAACCATTTAATATCACTGCAAATGCCAGCCATGAATCTGGTGACTTCAGTATGGAGGAGATAATGCAGCATCCTAATTTTGCAACAGCATCAGACAATAGTAAAAAAGTTGTTGTTGAACAAACAGCTACTGGAATTATTGGAAAGATAGCCAGTGCATCAGCATCAATTTTTCATGACACAAATGCATTAAATCCAGTTCAAACTGTTGAAATTCAACCACTTTTAACAGCAAGTGCAAATGAAAGGGTGGTTGACAATGAAACAAAGTACTTCTTTGAGATCCTTCTCGAAGGCATGGCAACATCAGTCACAAAAATACATTGGAGAGACCGCTCACATGCTAAAGCTATGAGAAGTTTTGCATTCTTACTTGAAAAGTTTAAGTTGTATTATTTACCTATAATTTGCCCTCAATTTAATAACAAAAATTCTCTATATAAACCTAATCTTGGTGAGTATATCTATTTAATTTTAATATATTAGCATAAAACTAATGGTGGTTCTCAAATGTTTTTATTTTATTATTGTTCTAGAATTGCCTGTACAACATAATATACTGGAAGATGATTTTGTGCTATGTCGAGTTATACTAATAAAATGGGTGGCTAGTTTTGCACATTTTATGAAGAAACCAGGCAGTGATATAGGGCAACCATCCTCAATGACCAGCACGAGTTCCCACCCACAACACTCAAATACTCCCACACCAGCCACTTCACTGCATCATGAAGAGGAGACTTCATTCACTGTGGGTCATCCATCTGACTCTAGCAGGGCATCATCCCATGATTCTGCATCAAATACACCACACCCAAGTTTGGAGTCAGGTACTTATTTCATTGTTCATAGCTTTTATATCAATGTAAGCGTTATAGAGAATACAATATGAATATATACATATATTGCAAGAGTAAATCTGAATAGGGTATAATCACAATACAATATAATACATATAAATTAAAATCATGACATGACTGTCCTGTAATATATTTTCCTTTTTTTAGATCTCCATACTCCATATCAATATACAACTTATATCCTTATAATATTGTTTCATTGTCCACGTCAAGACTTTTTCTCAGGAATGTGTATAAAGGGTAGTGTAGTAAAATAATAGCAAATTTTCTGGATACCAACTTCACTTTCACTCTTGAAGCAGTGAAAAAAATCAAACTTCTAAGTTAATATTATCAAAAGTCCATTCCATTTATGTAGAATATTTTGACACTCGCAAAGGAATCAAAACCTATAGGATAGGAGGTATGAAATAAGGCATATAGCACAAGTAAATAAAAAATGCAAAAAACTAAAATATATTTTTGCTATTATAAACTTATTTTCGGTGTTTTACTCTCACTGTAAAAATGTTGGTAGGGAAGTGGACCACTAAGTATTGTTCACAACCCACGGCCCACCCGCGCCACGGAGCGAAGCACCGACGAGTAACCAACATAATGTGGACTCCATATGATTATGGTAAACAGTCAGTTAAAAATGAAAGAGATTGTTGACATTATAACATATTCTATGACAGAAGTTAATTTTGTGTGCGCGAGGTATTTTGACTTTATAAAAAAGATATGGAATGTTGACTAAGAGAGCTCTCTTTCATCAGGATAAATGGAAATTTAAATGATTGCCCCATCCAAATCACCTGATTTTGTACCGTCAGTGTTGTTATGAAAAGATAAAACGTGTGTCAGATTAGTAGAAAAATAAAAATATTTTAGAAAAACCTGGTTTGCTTTCATGGTTAGGTCGCGTACGTTTCAATTTGCCTTCACACCTTAATTTTAGAAATTGTATGTTATTTCTAATTGTGCACAATATTGAATAGTACAAACCTATACAGTGGACCCCCGGTAGTCCGGCTCCTGTAATCCGACATGGTCTATTATTTATTATTGAATACATATATATTCGCAAATGCGCATACGCCCATTTCGAGACCCGTGTTGGCCAAGAAAGCTAAATATTTTTAATAAAGAAATAATTAAAAAAGATGATTTTGTGGCTAGCAAGGGATGGCTAGAACGTTTCATACGTCGTTATGGCATACGTTTAATGACTATTATAGGAGAGAAACTTTCTAACGATGCCACCCGTATAGAGCCATTTAAATTAAGATTTTTGCAAAAGGTGAAAGATTTAAATCTTAACCCGTCACAGGTGTACAATGCAGACGAATCAGGGCTTTTTTGGGTGAATCTCTCTTATTGTGTTGTTAAATTTACTGAATTTGACATACATAATGAAGTATAATTTGTAGTTCAGAGTATGTACGTACACACATGTAATATTAAGAATCTTATCATTGGATCTGTCATTTGTCGGATTACAAAGTACTATTTTCTAAAAAAATCGGACTATAAAGGATGTTAGGCAGTACTCAATAATCCGACAAATTCGATAGTTCAACACTGCCCTGCAAAATGATTGTCGGACTACCGGGGGTCCACTGTACAGTTTCTTGCTTGGATTATGAATCTAATAAAACCAAAATATTCAAGGCTCCATAACCTATGAAGAGTTGAATTCTGAGCTTGTGGTACGCGACGTGCTGTGCTGCTCGTCTCGGGAACACGTCGACTTCACCATTGAGGTGCTGAGACAGGCGTTCCTGTTGCCGTTCTCACAGGCCGCCGCCGTGCGCCGCGTCATCACACTATATAAGGACTGGATACAAATGAACGTGAGTTGTGGAATCTACTTATTGTTTATAAAGCTCACACATAACATCATCAAAATAAGCACTAATAATGTAGCTTAATTAGGCTGTGAGGTACTGCTGGTATTTTGGATACGTAGAATTCTTCATGGTAATGTAATTATAATTGCATTGCTGCTGGCATTAATTCAGAATGTAAGAGAACCGAGAAGAGTTTAGATTTCATATAAAAAAAATTGAGTTTGAGAAACTCAAGATGCCTTGTAAAAATGTAGTCACGTTACCCGCAATTTTGATGAAAATCACTTTCATTTTAGGTAACTGAGATCCCCCCGTTTCTTATGGAAAGTTCATTCGAGCCACAAGGTGCAGAGCCTTTGGCGCCTCCTCGACGATTACGCAATGACTCTTATTTGGGTGCAATTGGCAGAGATAATATAATGGTTCGAGCGGGCGTGCAGGTATTTCTGCCTTTTTGTTATTTCATAATACTTGGTTTACTTTAACAATAACATCATTAATTAATCTACATAATCAACTTTCAACTGTATTAAAAGCTTTGAAAAATTTGAAAATTAAAATATAATTTTAATATTTTTTTTTCTCTGTTCGCATTTGCCCAATTTTATTTCATTAAATTTAATTATGTATCATATGTACACATGTTGATGAAACATGCACATCTTTTTTAAGTTAATGTTTGTCATTTTAGAACGTATTACAAGTATTCATGACGCAAGCAGCGAACGTGTTTCTAGCGTCTCCTTCGCCAGTGGCGCCCCCTGGCGCTTTCAGTCAACAACAGTTAATGGATGAACAGACAGATACGTGCAAGCGCGTGCTCAATATATACAGATACATGGTTATGCATGTTGCTATGGATGCGGCATCCTGGTAAAAATGATAAACCTATATTCACACATTCACCAATGATAATCATATTTATAAATGAAAAGCTCACTGTGATTTGATATGTCATTTTGTTTTTAATCTGTAATCAATTATTAAAATGTGAAAGTTAGTTGTAGATATGAATCTAGAGATATTTGATATTAATGCATAAGCATATGAATCTAATCATGACCATGAAAATGATTAAATCAAATCACTAAAAGTGAAGTGAAGCGGTGGTCCGAAATTCGATTTTCCCCAGGGGCAGTATTTCTACTCCACTTTTCGCCTTATTACACTTTATACTTACCATCAGAGCAAGAGCTTTTCCATCATTTATAGAATAGAATTTAATCAATTCCTATGAAATAATTTCCAGGAATCACATAAATTTGATATTTTACAGGGAACAACTTTTATTGGTTTTACTACAAATAACATCATTAGTGCTGACAAAAGTACCACCTAAAAGAAAACAAGAAACACTAGGTAACTAATTTATTTATCATTGACACTTTGATGAGAGAGTGGTTGCATAAATATCTATCATATGCCATCTCAATATTGGCATGCATACTCAGCCCGCTCACAATCCATAATTTGTTTGGTCTAGGTGCTTAAAAAAAACATATCCATTACTCTTCTAGTGATGTGAGCATGATATATGATTAATATTTCAAAAATTAAATCCAATTTTGTCTCAGTAATAAAAAAAGAGGCTTTAGTGAGTTACTAACCACTCAACCGTGCCTGTCACGAAATTATATTTCCTAAATGTTAGTATAATTTAAGAAAATCACTTATAAGGGGTATAAATATTGCAGGTGGGTTCCTTGCACCAGCTTTGTTCCAAACGTTAATTGTTACCTGGATAAAAGCAAATCTGAATGTAGCTGTGAAACCAGAATTGTGGCAAAATTTTATGGATTTATTGTCTCGACTAACCCACTGGGAAGATCTTATAAAGGAATGGGCGGTGAGTATCTTGCTTATAAAGAATTGATAAAATCTTAATTGTAAGTTCCATGTACTGTCAAGAAGCACATCAAGGTTTAGATTTGTACCACAAGAACTGTGAATGAGTTGAAAGTCTGATGTTGCATTGTGTACATATTACAAATGTTATAAAAACGCTTATCTATTAAACAGACTGGGAAAAATAAACAATCACAAGGAAGACAACTGTCTTAAATAATAGAAATAGCATATTTTATGTTAAGGAGACTGCTTTATTTTTCAAACAAAATACAGTATATATGAATTTTTAAAAAATTGTTTGTTTGTCGCAGCTATGATAAAAAATATCTTGTAATGTTTTATTATGTTGTTCGAAAAGATTACTGATATGGTTAACTTTGAACATTTATAAATACTGTAAATTTCTTTATACTTAATGTAAATAATTAACAAATTAAAGCAAATGTTACTTTTGCTAATGCTTTTGAGGATTACTTACATGAAGGTGTTATCCCTGAAGAAATGAATAATAACAAGTTAATACCATTACTTAAATCTGGTAATAAAACAGACCCATTTAATTACATCTAATAAAATGTCTTTTGACTGCGTCAATGATTAAACTCTTATAAATAAACCCAAATATTATGGTTTCTTTGCTAAAGCTGTTGGCCTTATTGATTATTATTTATCGAATAAGGTTCAGAAAGTTGTCATTAATGGTACTGAGTCTGCTGGTACACCTATAATTATGGGAGTCCCCCAGAGATCAATATTGCCATACCATTGCTTTTCCTGATTTATATAAATGACCTTCCATACTTCACTAACAACTTCTGTGAAAGAGTACTGTTTGCAGTTTGACAGAGGAAGTAAATACATTAAAATTGTGAATAATACACATTCCCAACTGACCTCTTCTGACCTTAGCAGGTCAATTTACGAAATTTTAATTTATCTTTCATCCATATCGCCCATAATAATTTTATTAAAATGTTAAAATTAGAAAACATGATAAATAATCCAATTTACACGCCGCAATAAACTGGATACTCTTTTGTGGGAAAATGCAAAGCAACATCAAAGTTTCACAAAGAGTACCGTTTTGCCGTTTCACATAGTTCAATCAATTGTCGAAAATTATACTGATAACTTATAACTGAAGTTGAGCTCAAACTATTTATTTGAAGCCAGCTTCTAATTGACGACTCTGTAAAATATGCTAGACCCAATCGAACATTTCGGCTGCATTATTCCTTTTATTTTATGAAACCAAAATACACTTTGTTACAATGTTAATATATTTTTTTGTGTTGTTAATGTTTTAATATTTAAACATAAACTAAATTAAAAATAATTGAATTTATGTAGAAAACTATGGAGACATTAACACGAGTCCTGGCGCGACATGTCTACTCGCTGGATTTATCAGAATCCTCAACGGCAGTAGATAGTCGTGGACGCGTGAGACGTCCGCCCCCCGCACCGACTCCCGCGCCACTGCCGCGCCCCACTGTGCAACCTCCCGCGACCGCGAGTGACACACGCACGCCCGGTAAGTTACATGCCTCATGTTGCCTATGGTTAGTACTCATTGTCTATGATATTAGGAATCCTGGCCGGTTTTATTTCTTTCCTTTATGATTTTGGTTTGTCAGTCAAAATTCTAAATATGTCTATCTGCCAACGCAAATAAGCTAGGCTGACACACTCTATGTACGCCGTACTAAAACAATAGGCTTGTTGCCTAAATTTCAGTAGTTAGATACTAATATACCTTGATGCCTATTCTATACAAAATAATTATTATTTTTGAAAAAAAATGCTTATTTATAAGAATAATTTTGCATTTAATTAAATATTTGACATTAGTCATCAAAAACGCTCATGACTGTCATGGCGTTTTGAATGACGTCACGCCGTGCAAAACACAGCTGTTTTAGTATCGGAATATTCGGTATTGTGAAGTTATTTTAATAAAAAATGGATTCATCGTATTACAAGTACTGCATAGTGCCCCAGTGTACAAGCACAAGTATAAAAACACCAAAAAAAAATATTTATATACGTGCCAAAGAATCAGCAGATACGTAAAAAGTGGCTAACACTCGCGAGAAGGAATGATGCCCATTCTTTTTCGCACTTCCACAAGACACTTGGGAATGACATTTTGACTTTGACGTTTCGCACGGCGTGACGTAACACTTTTTAATTGTTGTTTGCTGTCACGTGACTTATGGCTTATTTTGTGCAATTTTATTTTATAAAAATATAAATAATCAAAAGTTATTATTTTATAAAACTTTGTTTTTTCATAATTAAATGATCATCTTAATAGTTATGCAACCTAATGCATCAGATTTGTTCATAGTGGATACAAGCCTATTAGATATATAAATTCTACAAAAATGTATTCGATATTGCCAATATTGAAGAATTAATTTAATATAACAATTATAAGAAAGAGTCCTACACAGAATGCTGTAGGACTCATCTTTATTGTACCTTTTTTATTTACCACCTCAAGCAGCAAACGTTTGAACATTGTTGATTAAGAACCTTACCCACGCTCTACCGAGCACCGCGACAAGTTCACTCCATCACGCACTCTTCTGAGGAGCAGACGCTCTCACTACCAATAAGGTCATTAGGTACCAAGCCATCTTCGCACCCATCGGCACCGCAGCTGTGCTACCGAGCCCGGCGCCACCTCCTTCGAGCGGGATCGGCCATCTCCCGACCCCGCTCGGCGGCCTCCTTCTGGAGCATCACTGCTCACAGAAGGAGGCCACAGCCCTCCAACCTCCCTCGTCCGCCAGCATTGCCGCAATCAATGCCGGCGGAGACAGATCTCGCCCGATCTCTGCGACCAAGACTCGGCGCTCGGAGGCCCACGGGGAGCACTCCGCCAGCGTGTATTGGGCCGAGTCGAGGTCGGATGCGCAGTGGTGGCAATGTGTCGATCCCTCCCATCCTATTGGACACAGATACGGCGTGCGCAGATCCGTAACCAGATCTTGTACTCCACAACCTACCATCTATCTTCCACCATCGATTCAATATTCGATATTAAAATTAATTATGATTTCACACACCTTGAAATTTCATCGCAAATGGAGGCAGGCTCTCACGACACCACCCTCTACTAGATAACAAACTCAAGCTCGTCCGAACTCTAGCAGCGCCTTTGACTTCGTGTTGAACTGCCTGATGCCTCTACTTAGTTTCGGGAACATCTTTTAACCTAATGATACCCGATTGATAGAAATCCACCTTGTTACGTTCGCCGAGAAAACTACGGCCCCTCCAAAATTCTTGCCTGCTCTAACTAAACTCAAGATCGTTAAAACATGGCGGGACTTGAACTGCTGTTTAGAAAACCGGTACCGAGTACAGAGCGCTATTCATGATCTTCCTCTAATCACTGAAAATTTATAATAATTAATTAACGATAATAGTGTAATGAAATAGTTTTATTATTAAAACAATCTAACAATTTATGTAATGCATTTTTTAGACAAATTTACAGTAAGTTATACAGCTGGATACAATAATTTTATAAATACTTTATATTAATTAAAAGGTTATGTTCGTCCATTTATGTAGTAAATATCTTTATTAGGAAGAGGCCGCGTTTTCTTTTGGTGTTGTGGTTAAAAATACAATAACGATAAATTAGGTTTTCAATACGAAACACAAATTTTACAATTACACCATTTCACTGGTTTTTAAAATGCCAATTGATATATGTATTTTTATTCATTTTACAAATATATTTAACAAAAATAAATATTGGCAAAACTCACAGATTGTCAACATCATATCATATGTTAATAAATCTATGGTGATTATCACCTAATCATTATTACTTTAAGTCAGTTGTTCCTAACCTTTCCTTATCGAATAAGGAACAAATAGACCGAATGTTAACTTACGGGTTATTTGTTAATGGATTTTTTTATCAAACAGGTAAATCACCCAAGGTCGGCCATGAGACGCACCACCGCAAGGAATCCCGGAAACTAGCTCGTTGCCGGAGCGACCCTCACCTCAATAAGCGTGCGCAGTCACCTACCGCTGGTAAATTTACTACCATCATAAATTTAAGAGGAAACACTGAGAGCGAGAGAATTAAAAAATAGGTATTTACAAAATCTATTGCTGTCGCGCTGCGCCCGAACTGCCTCGAACAACCGAGCTATCAATGGGTGAGTGCTACTGTCAATGTGTGCGTAGGTGGCCGCGCTAGGACGGTGGCAACCCGGCTCCTAGACGAAATCGAATTCGCATATTCAGTCAGTAGGTGACAATTTGATGTTGATATTGGCGTTTGCGGTGTTTGTTTCGTGTTGTTGAATTATCTCATAGATTTTTGACCATTGCAATTCTTTACTTGACTTATTCTTATTATGAGCCCTAAAGGTTTACTTTATGAAAGAATTAAAAGAGATGATGCATTTTGGCAGAAAATGGAACCTATATTAGAACTCTTTTACTTAGACTGCCTATTACCTGAAATAATTGACGGTCGTATACCACGAAATTTAGCGGTAAGAGAGAGGAAAGTATTGGCCATGGATTAGTATTTTTTGCCTGGCTTAAGTTTTAGATTACTTGTATTATTAGGACAATTTTATATATTTTTACTTTATTATTTATTTACTGTATTATTTTTATATTTAATAAAAAATATATCAAGAAAAACGATTTGTGATTGACTGCCACCCGCTTGTTTACGCTTTTATTCGCCTTCTGCTATTTATTGAAATTATAATTATTTATGCCGTTTTATTTATGTATAATCCATCTGTAGTGATAGTTTATGAAGAAGTGCTTGTTAATAATATATATTTCTATCGTAACTCTTCTCTCTTCCTGTAGTAATTAATGTAATTAGTGTTGTTGTGTTACGCTTCGATTTGGACTTTATTATACCAAAATTCACCGTAAGTTGGACTGTTTATTTATTACCTACTACGGTGCTGAACAATAGTAACCCTCGACGCTAAAATTTGATTACAGACAAACATTGTACATACAAACATCGGGACAAGGGAAACTAAATAAAATCTTGTAATAAACAGGATATCAGTGATTAAAAATAAGTAGGCACACCGAATGACTTTCAATTTAAGTACCATTATTATCCATTTCTGGACTCAAGTACTTTTGAAAGTTTAATTCAAATTATAGTATAGCTAGAGTAATCAAAGTAATTTAATAAATGAATGTTATGCAGGAGACTAAAATCTGTTAAAAAAATCGACATCGATAAACAACACTAGACTATCGATAAAATTATCGACTATATACCTCATCATTCATTAGTGTATTATTTAATCTGCCTCCCGAACCTCAAGCCTCTCCCCGTAGTGTGCGATAGGGACAACTGCAGCTCGGAGAGAAAATACCTATTAATCGAAGACAAAATGTATTTTCGTAGTCCCCTGTTTATTCCCCCAAAAGTGAACCGATTTCATTAATTTTTTCAATAATAGTTAAGGAAAGGCTCTGGCTGTGTCTCTATGTTTTGCTTTTTTTATATAGTCACATGTAATTTGTTTGCTGGCCGTCTGAACACAACGGAAAATCAGGCTATTTTTATAGGATTTAAAACATTTATATCTCTTTTATTATATAATTTATGTAAAAAACAAAAACATAGGGACACGGCCACAGATGCTATAGATGCTGAGAAAAAAAATTATAACTCTACTGTGATTTTCCAGGGAGAAAACAGGGGACTACGTTTGTATGGAAAATAAGCCGCGCGGTTTCCTCTTAATATCAAATTATGGCATGGTCAAATAAAACTTAAGCAATTTTCACACTAAAATTCACAGCTTATCAATAACGATATATAAATACATTACTGTGAGGTTCTGTAAAATATTGGCTAGCCTAAGTGCAAAAATGAATTGAGTATTCGAAATAAATTATCCATTATCATACACAAAGTCACCAATCTAAGGTTTAGTTTAATTCAACATTGTTCTGCAAGTAAAAAAGATATATAAAAAAGTAAATAAGATAAAGATAAGTGCTTCTTGGCGATCTTGTTCTTAGGAAATGATTTATCAGGCGGTTCTCAAAAATCATTGCATGATGGCACATTTAAAATTAACCAGAGGGAGATTATACCAGCGTCGTCTGCTTGGAGTACCTGCGTCGTACCTATTTCTACCCCAAAACAGCAAAGTTCACATCAATGTGTTCCCGTGTGAAAACTATAAAAAATACTGGGTACCATGACCTTACATCTTGTGTCAGATGTTGGCAACTACACTAGATTTTGATAGTAACCATTTACTATTACGTGGACAGTGCGCTTGTTTGTCAATTACATAGGGCAGTAATTTAAAAAACAAATTAAACATTAAAATTATCACATTTCTATGAAAATAAGACGATTTTCCGATTTTGTGGTGATCAATGAGTGTATTGTTTTATTTTGTAAGGTAACTATCACTTTTAAAGTTACCTTACTATTAAAAACCTATTTTAATAGTAAGATAACTTTAAACTGTTTCATAGGTAAAAACCTATTTTTACCTATGAAACAACCAGTTTATATAGAGATTTGTAAGAATTTTGCTTAAGTAAGCAATGTGAAACTTATTAAACACATTTAAATGTAAAGTTAAATGTACAAACAAAAATAAATCAATTGTTTAATAGGTAAAAATCTAATATACTACACTAAATAAAATATAGATAAAATCAAACTCTAATAATCTTTTGTATACTTAATAGATGAAACCAAAGAACCTCTAAAGAACAAACCAGTAAGGTGGTATTCACTGGACTCACTGCGACAAACTACAGCCCATCATGAAGAAAGAGATTCTGCTAGTGGTATGTATTGAAGCAAAAAAAGTATTTATTCTTATATAACTAAAACGATTTACTGTATTTACGCAAATTTTTAGAATCTCGGTCACCATCTCCAGCCCCGTCCAGTGGCGTCGAAAGCAGCTCCATTAAGGACTCTCCTCTGCAAATTGATATCGCATCAGACGGTGGTAACGCTGGTAAGTTGTTAATGAACATATTATTTTTTTAATGAATAACTTTGTATCTAATTTGTCTGGTTAGGTTAATTTAGTTTTTAAATAAACCTTGTCTGTTACATGAAAAGCGCAATAATTTCTAGCGATGTGCCGAGTACGGTTTGACTAGAGTCAGATTCGATTCCGGCTTTGGACTCGCCTACTCGAATACCAATTTATTTTGATTCGAGTACGCCGGACTCGATTCCGGTACTCGAGTCAGGAAGAATCGGTTCGTACTCGCTAACTTGACTCTATTTATACGGGTCCTGCAGACTCGAGTCTAGTATTCGAGTTTGGTTAACTCGCTTGTACTCGCAAACTGTTTACATAAGCTCCTATGCTCTATGTCTTGATTCAATGTTTATTATCTTTTGATAAAAATTGCAGTATTATTATTTTTGTGTCATTTTGCTTAACATAACCTACACGCTGTTTGAAGCTCTTTCTATTTTTCTTTTTAGTTCTAAAATCAGACTCTAGTTCTAAACTGGACTAGAATTTCCAGACTTGAATTTCTAGACTCGAGTCTAGGAATCAGACTCGAGTCTAGAAATATTCGATTACCAAATATAGAATTCGAGTACTGGGCTCGAATCAGGGAATCGAGTCCTGATTCGAATACCGTATAAACTGACTCGAATCCACCAAAACGGCGACTCGGCACATTACTAATAATTTCTAGAAGAAAGGAGTATGCCCATTCGTAGTATCACCTTTACTCGTCCTTGTGCCTTAACCAAACTAATACCATAAAATAAGTAACAATTTTTAACAAAACTCTGCAATATACCAAGCCGAAACTTCGCCGGAGATAAATCCACATAATAATTAGTAATTATTTCACTTCCATTTCATTCGCCGTGTATTTTTATTGATGATATATATTCTAATTTCATTGATAAAAAGTCTCCTCGGTATTGCCATATATTAACGATCGGATCGACTGGTCAAAAATATATTCGATACATTCTACTGTCCTCTCGTGAAAGGGTAAAAGGAATACCAAAACAATTAATTTTCTTTAGTCTTTTTTCTGCTTTCTCTAATATTTTAGTCATAATTCTGCTATTTGTAACGAAGACGAATCCGCCAATTAGATAAATTAATCCAGCCGTTTTTGAATTTATTTTATGTAAAACATAGATGTTTTTTTATGTAACTATATAGAATATGCATTACTATTACAAAACTAAGATTCCAATCTGTGATCTATCTATACATAAATATACATGGTTTTACATACTCATCAAGCTGATCTCAGAAATATTAGCTTGTATGTACATCATGTTGCAAAGAGGTAGCGTAATGAAAAACTGATAATGCGCAATTGTTTAGGAATCACAATAGATAAGTCGAGTGTATATTGATCAATATCTGCTACTTTATAATGTATAACCAATTTAATTTAGTAATATTAACATTAAGTCATTTAATCAATTTAAATTAAACGTGCGATTTATTATAATCGAGTAATAATTTTCACAGTGGTGAAAATTATTATTTTCACCACTGTCTACTATACTAAATACCTAACATTTGTAGATTTCACAAAGCAAAGGATTTAAGCAAAAGCATAAGACAATATTCTGCTTTATGAGTTTCTTTATACAGATAGCTAATATCAATGTTGCTAAAACAATTATTTTTGAATTAATTAATTATTTTATATGAATTATTGGATAGTTGTAATATTTATTGGATAAGATAGACTTAATCATTTTATAGTTTTAATCTTCTACAATTAAATAGGTATTATCAAAAATGATGATAGGAGAAATTCGTAATTTGAAAGTCTTTGGTGTTTAATTTCTATTTTACCCATCGAAATAGAGTCAAAAAGTTTTTAATAATTGAATATATAGTTAAAAATCTACAATATATCATAAAAATCATTATGGTACAAAATCATTTTTGATGATACTAAAGTTCATACTACAATGGGCATTCTCCTTTATATTAATAATTTTGTATTAATTCCTTTGTATTAATGATACAAATTCTCTACTACAAATTCAAATCTCAAATTCTCGCATCTCTAGAATGATAACGACCTTATGACGGGTTTAATAGGATCTATAACCACAGTAATATTCGTGACATTCGCTTTCATAATGATTCTATAACGTAGTAACATATCCTTATATTGCCGTTCGATACCAAAATGTATTAATGACGAAACGAACACGAATGATGTTACAACTATATTTATTTAATCTAAATAAGTAACATTGCATACATTAAACAAATATTTTACCATCATCCATACATTAAAGAAATATTTAACCATCATCCGTACATTAAACGCCAAAACTGCGTCTACTATATTCAGTTATATTTTGACAATTTAAAGTTCAACACTACTCAACCTTAACTCAGCTTTTGATCAGTGGTGGTCATATAATTAGAAACACTTCTTATGAATAAAGAACGTATCACTACAACTTACAAATGTTTGTAAAAAAGAAATCGATAATTATTAATAATAATGTAATATATATACCATCAGGCGGGCCGTAGGCCTGTATGCCACCATCGTGGTATAAAAAAAATATATATCCACTCAAATAAAAAAAACTCATTAAATGTATAAAATATAAAACATATCTTACGTTTAATTACAAAATGAGTCTTACACATGTACAAGTTTTATTTTCCGTTACTAACCACTTCGACACCTAATTAGAAACATTTTTTGAAAAAGCATATAAAGCTCGTTCTTTTTTGAATTTGTTTCTAGAAAGAACGAGCTTTATATGCTATAAACATTTCTTTCTTGTCTTTTTCTATTATTTTAGCGACAATTCAAAATTTAATCTCATTTTTGTTCAAAATGGACAAAAATAAAAGTTGCGTCGCGTCAACTAGGCAAATAATTGATAATTTACATATAGATCATAAGTGGGCGTACAGAAGAATAGTTAAAAATGTTCTTAGAAAGGCTCGGCCAAGAAAAACCACACCCAGAGAAGATACGCTAATCGTTCGTGTTGCTCTAAAAGACCCAATTAAATGCTCCAACCAGATTGAAAATAAAGTTTTTCCGACTGATGATTCGAAAAACATCTCATCAAGACTGATACGCCGAAGATTAATAGACGCTAAATTGTTTGGAAGAACCTGTCGAAAGGTACCGCTTCTTACCTAAAAAATACTGTTCTGATCCTGCTGTTAAATTCAAAATGGAAAGCGCTATGTTAGACGTCTTGTAAACAATGCTTTTAATTATTAATACACAAGCACCGTGGTGGTAACATTAAAGAATGGGGGTGTTTTTCCGGATGTGGAGTTGGATCCTTCGGAAGATGAAGGTGCAATGGAAATGGTAATTCAAAAATATCTTAGAGCACACAATGATTCTCCACTCGGAGTATCATCATTTGCCTTTAAGGTTTTAAACTTGAGCTTTCAGCATGACATCATTGTGTAACATACGGCTAATAGCGTCAAATCTTTTCTTAGCGAACAGCGTATATCCGTTTCAGACTAGCCAGCAAGTCCAATAGAAGATCTTTTTAACAAGAGATATATTGTTAAAAAGAAAGTCTCAAACAACGTCCCACCATATAACTCGGTAGGCTGTGAATAGTGGCTATTTCGTAAATAACAATATTAATAACAAATATGTACTTTAAAAAAATATTGTTTTTTTATAGTTTTTTGTTGTTGTTTCTTATTAGTTGACCATTATTGTTCATACCTTAAAACTTATTTAAATGTTTGTCCGTAATGTAATATTAAAACTGGACTTGTGTACTGGGATTTATATAGCTTTTGTAATAATTGATAAATCGTTTAACATATTGTTGTCCTATTTATTGTTTAATTTCAAAATAAAAACAGTTGCGATGAAGTATCTTACATAATGTTACGGACCGTTGGTAGTGTTTCTAATTATATAACCACCACTGTATGTATTTACTTGACAAATGCTTAATTCAAATTCTCAAATCACATGCAAATCAAATCAAAATTAACTTTATTGAAATTATTATTTATTTCTTTGACTTTAAAGAAAGTTCTTTTGAATCGTCCAAATTTTTTCCTATCTTCATTCAGGATGTATTTTTTAGCTGATAAGAAGAATGGGCGCTAGAAACTTATCAGCTTTATCAAAATTAATCACAATATTTACAATCAATTATATCGTATGTACATATTATTATGTGTTTACAATTTATACGGGGAAAACAAATATTTACACTTTAGAATGTAATGTCTTCAAATCAACACCAAGCATTGGCATCATTTAAATTATTATTGACTTTGTAATAGCCCTTACTCATTAGCCTTTTTATTAACATGTACCTTGAACTTATGAAAAGGCAATTCTGCTACACTATGTGGAATCTTGTTATAAAAATTTATACATTTGCCCATAAACGAACCTCTAGTTTTTTTAGCTTGTACGTTGGCAAGCTTACGCTACATCCACGTGTACCTTTCAGCTGTTTTCAATATATTTTTATTGAAACATATTTGTTAGGCTATATACAGGTTTGAAAATGGACGTATTCTTGTAGAATGGTCCGAATCGGAGTCTCTGGGAGGTGCGAGTGGCGGAGGCGGTAGGGACGCGTCTGCAGTGGGGGTAGTATTGGGTGGTACCGCACGTGGCTGGCTGCCGGACGTGGCGGCAGTGCTGTGGCGCCGCATGCTGGCCGCCCTCGGAGACCCCAACCACCTGCGAGACCCGCACGTGCACGCACACCTCTACAACTACCTCATACACCTCAACTCCACGCTGCTCAAGGTCAGTGCCTGTGTGCCAGTGATGTTGGACAATATTCTGTGGTGCCGCGCTTAGAGACACCACCCACCCGCGAGGCCCCCACGTGCACGCACACCTCTGCAACTACCTCGTACACCTCAACTCCACGATGCTCAAGGTCAGTGCCTGTGTGCCAGTGTTGTTGGGCAATATTCTGTGGTGCCGCGCTTAGAGACACCACCCACCCGCGAGGCCCCCACGTGCACGCACACCTCTGCAACTACCTCGTACACCTCAACTCCACGCTGCTCAAGGTCAGTGCCTGTGTGCCAGTGTTGTTGGACAATATTCTGTGGTGCCGCACTTGGAGACACCACCCACCCGCGAGGCCCACACGTGCACGCACACCTCTGCAACTACCTCGTACACCTCAACTCCACGCTGCTCAAGGTCAGTGCTGGTGTGTTAGTGATGTTGGACTATATACTGTGGCGCCGCGCTCGGAGACACTAACCTTAATTAAACCTTAAGGATATAAGCTTTTTTATAGCAATGAGTTGAAACACACGGAGCAGGAAAGCAACACCATTTCCTCACTTTGCTTAGTATACGCTGAGTGGTTATAACCAGCGTGTTTAGTTGTGCACGAATTCGCCTATCAAAAGCCGGACAAGATTGACATACCAACAGGGGAACATTAACATCACTTATGGCCGTTTTCACCAACCTTGTCTTAGCTTAGGTGACTCCTAAGAGACATGCTGTCTCACTCTTTTCAGTTAATATAAAAAGTGACAGCATGTCACTTAGGAGTCACCTAAGCTAAGACAAAGTTGGTGAAAACGGCCATTAAAGTCCGAAAAACATATGTCCAGCTAAATCTTGAAAATAAAAAGTTTATTATTCTGCATAGACCGTTACTAGCGCTTATTGACCTCAAAAGCAATTATATAATTGAAAAGGCACAAAATCCTTAACAACTATACAACCTTATACGTAAAGATATAAAAGGAAAAAAATGCATATATATAGATAAATAAAATGAAGAAAGGATAGATTGTTACCATCTTATATGAATTTATTTGGTTTTAAAAATCATAGTTGATGGTGTTATTTGTACTATCGTTCGAAATGCTGTCTTTTTTGTATTAATGAATTGAAGACATAAATATATTTTTTTAAATTGTTAATATATTAACGCCCTCTAGAATTACTTATTATAATAAGTCAAACTAAGGAGTACAAACGATAATAATAAGTTCTACACGGTCGCATAAACTGTATAGAGTAAGCAATCTATTCTACTTTGATTTATCTATCACAGATTACTGCTAAAAATCAATATAAACAGATGGCAACTCTCAATGTAATACTTAATGTGCTTTAAGAACTTTTTCTCCCTTATTTCATCATATGGTTTAACCGTTCAATAATACAACTAAAACATTCTCGCAAGAAAAGCCTGCATATGTAATCTAGATTATTTTGCGTGCAACGTCGCAATATGATGTTGTATGTGTATAAGCAATCAACACATACGTAACAAAACTATGTTGCCGATGAATGGGCATCTGTTAATTTTTATCTCAAATACGACATGCAGAAGTGACTTATCGGCTGATATCGGGGATCTGTTCTGTTAGTCAACTCGATATAGATTTCACAATAATCACAGGTCAATCATCAAATATTTTGTTGTACATAATGCGTATTGATTTTATAAAGGGGCGTTACTCTGTTGGGTTTTATTTTATACGGGTCTTGGTATAGTTCAGAGTTCATAGTTATTCTGCCGTTCGACAAGTGAACAGCAAAATTTTGTGCGAATCCAAATGTTGCTTGTTGTTTTTGAGAGTGTGCGAACTGATTTCTAATAGTAAGCCGTTTAAAGATTGCTCATGCGAAAGAAGAGCAGGAAAAAGGAGGCTCCTAAGGAGGCTTCGGAAGGTATCTTAAAAAAATTTCTAGCGTATACAAAATCTATTTTTAGTTTCTTCTATTTTATTATCTTCTATTTTCTATGTTAGATATGCTCCTGATTCCTAAAAATCCTTAATATATAGCCAAATCACTATTAAATACCGTTTATATTGCGATATGCCCTTTTCAAAATTAACTTTTCTTTGTAATAAAATATTCTCATATAAACATGCGTGTGTCGTAGATCGTAGTCTGATCTTAGATCGAAAAGAGGAATGTTCTACCGAACATGTCTAGTGGTAGTACTAGTATGGTCGATTTTCAAGAAATATGTGTTGGAACACCCCAAAATTGATGCAATATATAAACAATTTAAATTTACGATCTGAGATTGGCAATGGTTGAACGTACCAACTCCAGCATTCGGGCAGTGTCTGATTGGGGAGACAACAACCTTGTCAATTTCAACACCGCGAAAACCCAGGCGTGTCTTTTCTCAGCCAAAAGGAACCCGTTCAACATGGCTCCTACTTTCCGAAATGTACCTGTACCTATTACCAAACAAATCTCCTAGGCGTGGACTTGTCATCCAACCTAAATTTTGGTAATTACATAGAATCCAGGGCTAAGACAGCATCTAAAAAATTGGTAGTCCTTGCCAGGCTGCGCAGGTATTTCACACCCAGCCAATTGCTGAATCTTTATTCAGCCCAGGTACGCTCTTGTATTGGATACTGCTCGCACCTCTGGAATGGATCAGCCCGTTACCAGCTTGAGGCATTGGAAGCTATTGACAGATGAGCCAAAACACTAATAAATGACGAGGCATTAACAACCAAAACTCTCCAGAGCCTCGAACATCGCCGCCAAGTCGCGTGTCTGTGCGTTTTCTACAGGTTACATTTCGGGGAGTGTGCTCAGGAATTGCATGAATTAATTCCGCCTTCACCCTTCCACCATCGTACGATGATCCATCCGTATGTGATCGACATTCCACCTCTTCGTACCTCTCGGTTCGCTACGTCCTTCATTATGCGAACCGCCAAGGAATGGAATTCCCTACCTGCGTCTTTGTTTCCCGATACCTATAATATAGGGATTTTCAAGGCAAGAGTAAATAGGCACTATTTGAGTTTGCGTGTTCCTCCTTAGGCAATATTTTCACTTTACATCAGGTGAGATCGTTGTCAAACGCATTCAAATTCGGAATTAAAAAAAATATAAATAAATCATATCGACAGTATTATGGTCTAGCTTTGCTTGTATCAATTTTTACCTTTAATTTTTTCACCATACGCAGTTTTTAATGATTATTACGAAGCTACGCTAACATAAAATTAGCCTTTATTATTGAAATACGTGAAATACTAATATATGTTTAGTATGTTTAAAGAATTAATACAGTGTTTGTTTTCTTTTAAAATGTAAATAAACCACTTGTTTTGTTGGTTGCAGTCATTGATACCTATTGTTTTGTATATTTACATTACATTTAATAAGTATGCTTTGTTGTCACCTACGGCGGTGTGTAAAAATATACCGATGCTGAATAATGTCACTGGTTGGATATTATCTATGTAGGGTATTTTGATCTTGACTATCTTTATAGGTTAGAGTAAGCAGAATATTATAGCAATAAACTGACTTCCAACGTAAACAAAAATACAGTCGTTTGTTGTGTAATTGTGCAATATGTTAGATGTTTTGTCGTATAAAAAAATGAGTGTCGTTCACTCATTTTTTTATTCGATGCGTTATTCGATCGCAGTGAGGCAAGGAATTTTATTATTTGCATTTAGAACTTTGGATATTATTATAATATATATATGTACTTATATATACCGAATTGGGAAATGTTTACGTATGTTGTAATATTTTTACTTACTTGGTTAATTATATTAGAGAATAATATCCTTTTGACGATTATATCTAAAAATAAATTAACGAGAAATAACGTTAAGATTAAATGTACATGAAGTGATCTTAATAAAATGTTTATCAAAATTCTACCCAAAAACTACACTTATGCTTCTATTATATTGAATGTCATCATTTCTAGATAAGCGCAAACCAAACCCTAAATGGAAACACAGAAATTCACGTCCCGTTCAACTTATTCGCGGGATGGTGCCTAGAAGCAGAAGCTTTGCCACCCTCCCACAGGTATTTCATTAAGTCCTATTTAATATATGTTAAGATAAAGTGAAATAAAACTTATAACATAATCTTTAAAGATTCGGTACATTTTTTTGAATAATAAAAAATTTCGCTCGATGTTACATCTATCTAGATGTTTCTGTAAGAATAACATACAATTGCAAACATGAGGGCTCATTTTTTAACCTTGTATGGGCAATAAAACTAAAACTTTAATTTCATTGTACTAATATACTGTCTAGTATTCGCATGAGTCATATATATTTATATGAAACCATTTCTTCCTGAAATACTGAAGGTATCAGATGCGTGTAAAAAGCGATGTATACTTGTAGGGCTGGCAAACTGCTCGCGCTGCGGCTCCTATGCGAATCAACGCAGGCGCAAGGGCCCGGCGCGCCGTCCTCGTGCAACAACCGGTTACACTTGGCGCACCTCAACTTGTACCAGCGGGCACTACATCATGGTAAATACAACTCTACATACATAAACGTAACAATAGTCATTTTCGACATCTTATTTTAAATAACGATGTCCAGAAACCCAGTAATTTTTACAAATTGACCTTTCAATAGAAAATAGGCAGAATAAAGTAAACAATTAATTAATTTTATGAAATATAAAACAGAAATCCACATGATTAATTTTCGATATTTTTAAACACGAGCTATAACTATATATAAAGGCCAAAACAATTTGCTATTATCTTTCATTCCAGCCAATAGTTATTTTTAACCTTGGATCAGTTAATACACATGAACTGTGATGTGATTACGTTACTTGATACATAATACAAAATTCTTACAATGAAATACTATGTATGTTTGTTCGAATTTACGTATTCTTAATAATATGGTATATAAAGATTTAAAAGAGATGTTAAAAATAAACCGTCAGAGTTTCTTGTGTGTTCTTCTCGAGAAGACTCCCAATTTCCGAACAGGTGTAGAGTTAAAATATTTTTATTTCCTTGTTCGTTTGCACGTACAAGGTTTTTGTTCTCTTAAACTTATATCTCCATTGACGTCAATTCCTCATTGACGTCAATGGAGATATAAGTTTAAGAGACTGACTCCTGTCAGTTTAATATAGACTGGTATATATTGAATAAAGAATACTTTGATTTGATTGTATATTATTAGAAACGTAAAACCGCCTTAGTAAAAGTTAATAGTACTAATCTAGCAAAAAATGTGTCAATCGTCCACGCTGTTTTGTTTAAATAGGATTATGATGTCATGATCATCTCTTGACATCATAATCTCATGGCTATATAAAAATTTAAATTCTTATTGGCAAGAAAGCATAATTATTTTGTCTAAATATATATTTTTTAAACTTTTTATTAGGAAATCAACTTTTTAAAATATGTACTTTTATTACCACATTTCAAAGAGAAATGTATTTATTATTATTAGAACAACAATTTATTCTGGCCAGGATGTATATTATTATTACTTATTGAACAAATATTCCGGTTCGCCAGGTTTGACAGGAGAAGATCGTTCAGTGGTGGACGTACTGGTAGAACATGCTGCACCACGGTACTTGTCCCTGGCATTGGATGGATACTCGCTGTTACTGCTGGACTTTGTGCACGCGTCCACTGTTGTGCTCAACTCTTCAGACATGGGCGCTTCGGTAAGCTGGCTAATTAACCTTCTAAGGTGCAGGTAGAATTACGTTATAGGTCAATAATAATCATTTATTTCAGACTTTGCATGCATATTTTTGTTAGTATGTTAGTAACAATTTTTTTAAAGTAAATTAGGTAATGTTGGTAATACAATGATGTAATTAAAAATTAAAATTTACTGTTTTTTGTGTCCAATGACACAGAATGTAAATTATCAATAAAAAGAATTTGCATATTGGGCTTATAATAGCCATAGGTTGCGTTAGGTTACACTATTCCATACCTTTACACAGTTTTGTTTATTAACAGATTTTATTGCAATTTTCTTTTAAATGTTTTTTTTATTTCAAGTGTCCCCGTACAGCAGCAGTGACGTTCCTGGGCTCATTACTCTCACTGCCTGATGAACTGATGAATGCCCCAATGCTGCAGCCGTACCCACACCAATACAATACCGTCTCTTGTCCTGATTTGAAGGTGAGCTTCCTATGGCTCAATACACAGCATTAATTAGAAATATAAAAAAAACGACTTTAATTAATTAATATTTTAATTAAAGAAAATCGCATTTTTACTAAACAAACTGATTATTAATGGAAGAGTGACTCACCACAGAAATACTATAACTGGGTCATGGGTAGATGCAGGTTGCTTTGCATGTTTACTAAGAGCGTCAGATAAATATAAATGAAATTAAAAAACGAATAACAGTGGTACATGGCAGGCTCGTCTCTATGCGTCCCGAATCTCGCAATTCAAAAACTAATGCCGAGACCACAGCTCCACTGACGCTTGTGAGGTATAGCAACGTTAGAATGTGGCGTTCCCCACCAACATTGGCGCAGCACCTGCACGTGTGCACGTGTGCACATGTGCACATGTGCACGTGGGCCACGCGGTAGCGTTGCATTGTGATGACAGGAGCACGTGCTGAACATCGTGGTCCGCGTGTGCCGGCGCGAGGGCGCGGCCGCGGCGCGGTGCGCGGGCGCGTGCGCGCTCACGGCGCACGTGTGCCACGTGCTGGCCGCACGCGTCTACTGCCCCAGGCTTCCTTCGTACGTCACCTGCCTGCTACAGATGCTTATGGTGAGTTTTATCACAGATAATTTTCTGTTGTACTATTTTTCTAACTTCTGTTGTGCCTTACGTTCCATTATGGGTCAAGATAATCACATTACACGACAATCGCCCTGCACTTATCCCACTCTTAGGTGAAGTCGGCGCAACATGTCGTATACTTTTATTCCTTTCTATCATACGTCAGAAGTCGTCAGCAGTGACTTTTTCGCATGTATCTCCATTTTTTCAGCCCTAATTGCAATATGGAGTTATTTTCTTAACTGGCAAATTTATGCATGCTTTATGAATGGAGGCTAACGAAGATCTTATTTCATGTTACCATTACAGATGAAAAATAAACACATAGCCAAAGTGGTGAGTGACTGCATCCTGGTGCTCGCTGATTACACGGATCGAATAGTTGAAATGTATCCAGGGTTAGCCGGTAAGATCTTATTATTTTATAAAATATTTTAACATCAACATCATCAGTTTTACCATTATTAATCTGTATGATTTGTAATGATAGTAGGGGAATACAGTATAGATAGGGTACTTCAAGAAGGGAGTAAATAGGGATATAAAGGGTCCCTTATGTTGCATACGTTCATGATTATGGTGACCGCTCACCATCAAGCAGGCCATAAACCATTTCGCAACAACTAGCGTACTATTAAAAAATTGTTTATCGACTACATTTATAGCAACATGGTGACTTTAAATTCCTTGTGACTTCACTTAGCAGCTTAGTATGTCACTTCCTGAAGTGGCTCACTAAGCTTTCTGCTATTGTTGAGCAGGTAAAATAATAAGATGGATCTGTGCGTGCCTCGCGCAGTTGTCGAGCAGCAGCTCTCGAGACTCGGTGCGACCGCTGGCTGGCTCTTTGTTGCTCTGCCTCGCCGAGTTCGCGGTGCGCTGCGGGCCCGCCCACCTCATGGATGACAAGGAGGGCGAGCAGACGTTGCTACTTATTATATTCAAAGTTAGTATGTTTTAAACTGACAACTCCAACATAGACCATTGTTCACAAACAGTAACTGTTGAGACAGCTTTCGATCATTTACATATCGCACCTCCTCTAAAAAAGTGTCGTAACACAAAAAAAAAAAGGTTTTGTGAAAATTGAGATTTAGGATTTTTTTGTAATTTTCCGTCTTCTTGTGAATTGGTTGCTATAATTAATTTTGTTTTTATGATTTATATTGATTTACTAAGTAAGTCAAAAATATTATTTCTCATCGAAAATATTATTTAATTTTAGGAAAAACTGAAAAAAGTCTTATGTTATGTCAATTTTCTTCATCCTGAAAAGAAGATATTTCGAAAATGAAAAAATCTGTACAATATGAATCAATACGTTTTAATACCTTACTTTACCAATTATTTTATAGGAATATAAAAATATCTCTTTAAAAACATTTCTTCTCAATAAATCCCGCAGGACTTCGACATATTATACCTTATTACTAAACGAGATCTACCTTTAGTCTTGAGTTTAAACTCTTCTGTCTCTACTATATAGTATCATTTTGACAGAGGCAGAAGAGGTTTAAGTCTAAGTTTAAAGATTAAATAAAATTACGTACCAATTTGCTTAGTTAATGACACATCAACTTTAAGTTTGTAGTATACAATAAAAAACAATATAATCTGAACACTCGCAATTTTGTCTTTCGTAGGTTGAGAAAACGAAAATGTGTTTGGCATTAAGATTTTGATAGTTGTATTGGAAATTGTAGTGCGAGGGTTTTTGTAATGTCTTAAGTTGAGTTTTTATCTTGTATATAAATAGAGATATTATGAAGAATCAAAATGTGTATGTTAATAACATCCCCTTCAATAATAAACACTATTCAATAGTAACTTGAAATAGATATTTGTACTTAAGAATAAAAATGTACCTAAGGCACTATAAAAATTGCTTGGAACAGCCTTCATAATTGAATACTTTGTGGTAGTAAATTACGTAAATCTCACTTCTATTCTTCTTATCTAATTTAAATATGAATTATTAAAACTACACTCGCGAGCAAAAGTATGGAACACTGTTATGGCACTGTTTTAGATTGAGCCTGTGTCGAAGTCGCTCGGAACAAAAGAGACACTAACACCTCTAACTGCTATTATTGGAATAGACGATATGGCGTTTTTACACAATATACAGAAAATAAAAATAAACGTTTCCGTATTATTACTTCGATATCGACTTTTTTGTGTTATGACACTTTTAAGAAAATTCACTATGCCTACGCAAAGTTCACAAACAGAACGGACGGATGTTTCCTTGTCTAGATCAGACGAAAATGTTTTCTAGTACACAGAAATGATTCGCACTGTTACGTTAGTCTGACGAATATTCGTTATATGTACAAAGAAATGACCTAATGGAACGTTGTTACTCTGCCTCATCGAGATTGTAGTTCAACCATAGACGAACATGTTGACGAGCAGTATTGTTACAGTTAGCTTGTGACCACTTACGAACTCGATTTCAGTCTGCCTTACCGAGTTTGGTTTGCTGCGGCTCCATGCACCTACATGAAAAATTGCACATCTAAGGAAAGATATAGCAATTGCTCTTAAACCATAAGTCAGTATATCCAAAGAATGATATGCAATTTAGTTCATAAACATATGGCTGTCAAAGACACAAAATGACACTCTCAGACATAAGCTGGCAACAAATATTAAAAATAAGAGAACTTAAAAAACAAGAAGTTTTATATACAAATGGTAACTTAAAAATAAGTCTAAAAATATGAACATAATTTCAGATTGAACCGATCTTGTCATCAATATAATACACACATTTTGTACATATCACTGCCATTGACACGTTCCAATACTAGCTATATTTACAAAATCAACAAATTACTCATGCCACAGTTACGTGTACAGTATTTAATGTCCGGGATGATCGACGAATTATTGCGAATGGAGGCCATGCTCATTGGCGGTGAAATTCAAAGTCTAATAATTATTTATTTCCTATACTTTCTAATTTAAGACAATCTTTGATAATTTATCTTAATATATACCAATTTATGTTTTAGTATGAGATTAAAATACTAATCATTTATTAATTACGTTCTTCACGACCTGTGTCGTAATTGAACGAACTGTTTAATTTGAAAATGAACCCAATGCTGCAGATACCAAGTCAAAATTCTATTGATAAAACAGAGGTTTACTTCTAATCCTTTACCAATGAAACAATTGGAATACACTTCCACATACTATATATGACCACTACTCTATTAACAGGGTGTCAAGACCACTATTTGACGTTATACTATAACTTATATATGTATATATTGATAGCTTTTTGTACTGTATACTGTACATCCGTATATTCGTATGTGTGGGGCTGGTGGCAGATATTTCAGATAAAATAAGCAGCGGCTTTACACAATTTTTTAATATTATATTTTATCATATTTTGTGTATATCAATAAAAAGCTACCAATATTTTACAGGTATTATATGCTGTGATGAAAGGAACAAATGGATCTGAAATCGACGGATTATCGTTACCTGTAGACGAAGACTTCGATCCTAATATTCAGTTAGATAACTTAGGACCTAAAACTTCACCTACGTCTACGATAGACGTGAAGTTGTGGGCTCAAACGGTAAGTGTTTATTAAGGATTTCTATACTCACAGTAAAATACAGAAATAGATGTGGCCTGTACTGTCTACCGTGAATAATCTCAACGGAAGTTCCTTAAAGAACTCTGTTATTGCAATCAGATAAGATGACTAGCGTAGAGGCAGCTAATAAAATCAATTATTATGCTTGACACGTTAGTGATTGTACAATAGTGTGATCTTTATTTTAAAATGTGTCACATATTCTGCTTACGTCAGCAATATGCAAGTATTTAATGTTATAAAGAATTGATCTACTTCACCACGTCAAATTTTACACACTTTAATATTAATAATTAAACCATTACAAAAAAATCGGCTAAAGGTCTGCGTCTATACAATATCAAATACTATATAATCTATAAATATTTTAAATATCTACCTGATGCTGATCATAATGTCGAAAAAACAGGCAAAATAGTCACGTTTGTTGTATTAAAGATTTATTTTGTTCTGTTTTAGTATTTGTCATTATAATGGTAACAGAAATACATCAAAATTTTAACTGGCTAGTCAGCTCATGAGATACAGCCTGGTGACAGACAGACATTTAAATTTTAGTATCAAAGTTCCATTTTTACCCTTTGGGTACGAAATGTATTATTCCATAAAATAAATTAAACAGTTTCATAAGTCTTTACCTAAATATATTTATCGGTAGTTCCTTAAAACTGTCTGTTAAGAAATCTTAATTATACATTTAAATTCTAAAATACCTTGTAGATCTTTTTACAGCGTTCTTATTATTTGATAACAAAATTGAAATATAAACCTTTGTATAGTAAAGACTGGACAGCATCAAAACTGTCGCAGACTGTCCCAAACAATGATATAAAACTGTAAAAGTCAACTCTCACAAACAGTACACATATTTATTCCGATTTTTGAACGTTTTGTCTATGAACACTTGAGTTCTCCGTATATGGGCCATACGAGAGAACAGAATTAACATAACCATCCTATTTACTTAAGAATATATTTATTATATAGTTACAACTTGTCCCAATTAGCTTAGAGCATACATACATATACATAAGTACAAATATTTTGAATGTACTCTTTTCAGTTCTGTCGTGTATGTGTGTGTGCGCGCGATGCCGCGGCCGCGGGTTTTGCAATAAACAGTCGATCACTAGCAGTCGTGTGTTTAACTAGAGCTCCTTGTTCCCCGTATCTAACAGTGGCGATGAATTACGTACCTACCCTCAACTTAAGAAAAAATTAAGTAAACTGAGAAATGTCTCAAGTTGAGGAGTGGTTCTTGGCAAACGACATCGGATCGAAAAATTATACCGCGGGAATAAAACGAGGAGCGATTTTTCTAAGCGCACTTGCAGACGGTACATGTACACGGTACATTGCAGACTGGTGTAAAAATTACTTGCAAAATCGAACGTACTCAGTTAAAGTGGATAACAACTTTAGCCATCAAGTAGCAGTAACCGAGGGAACAGCCCAAGGCTCGGTGCTAGGGCCCTTACACTTCCTCTCCTACGTCAATGAGATGAGTAATTGTATCGCGGGCTGCTCATGCTATCAATTTGCCGATGACACTTGTCTTATTATTGGTGGACATGATCTTAATGAAATGTACGATACTTTACAGTCTGATTTTGATTCATTGCAAAAATGGTGTCATGACGCAGGTTTGATATTAAATGCGGAAAAAACGAAATTGCTTTTAATTAAGTCTCCATATAACAAACATTCAATAATTAATAAAGACCTAGTGGCGCATACTCATAGCTGTTTACATTCTATTTCTTCAAGCTGTTGCTGTCCGCGTATTGAGATGGTTGATACATACAAATACCTTGGATTAATCATTGATAAAAAATTTCATTGGAGTCACCATATTGAGTATGTTTGTTCCAAGCTGAGACAGTTCCTAGCAAATATAGTTATTTTAAAAAATCGAATTCCTTTTAAAACTAAACTCATGCTATACAATGCACTTGCGGAATCATATATCCAGTATGGTCTTAGTAGCTACGGCAGAACTTATAAATCTTATTTAGATCACATCAACAATTTAAAGATTAGAATATTAAAATCTATAGTTTCGGATAATATTAAATCAAAATTTAAAGATGATAACAATGGACTGCTTAAACACTGTAAAATATTACCAATACAACTGCAAATACAATACAGTATATTAAAGGAAAATGATTTCAATGAAACTTATAAAGTTCCTATAAAACATGCTGTATATACGCGCGGTGTGGCTAGTAACCGTCTTCACAAGCCGTTCGCCAACAATACATACGGCGAAAGAACGTGTAACTACCTCCTTCCGACTTTAATAAATGCCATGTCACCTGATTTAATTAACAGTATCACACACAACAACATTAAGTTAAAATTGAAAGAATATTTTTTAGGTTTGTTGTGATTCCATAATATATTAGTTACCTATCTATTATATTCAATGTATATTATTGTGTAAAAATAATACTACGTATAAATGACTGTTTTCATTTTGTATTAAATTAAGCAAATATTTAAGTTTAAAATCAATTGCATAAGCGTATAAACCTCTGTGGTTTTTTGTATGCATTGATTTATGTAAAATGATTGTAAGATTTTTTATATGGTAAATAAATGAAAAAAAAAAAATGTAAACTGGCAGCAGATTTGGCATTACCGAAGCAACTAGAAGAAAGAAATTACTGAAACTCCTAATTTTTACATTACTGTTCGCTCCAGATATGCAACCAACTTGTCCTATTCCTGGGGCACTGGCCGCTGTGGAGCGGGTGCCAACTGTCGTCGAGCGTGTGCGAGCACCACGACAGCCCAGCGCTGGGCGGGGAGCTGGGCCCCGCCGTGCTGGCCGCGCCGCACCTGCAGCTTATGCGGCTTAGCGAGGGCACGCTGGCCTCCTTCATAGAGCTGCCCGCGCTGGAGCTGCCCGCGGGCGCGGCCGCCACCACCCCAGGTATGTCGGGCACCAATCGAAAGAATCGGAGTCGTTAAAATAAACCATGGAGTCAACTATCGACTCGCCTTTCTACAAAACAATCGAGATATTTTTCGATTGTTTTGAGTCACCGGTCGAGTACCGCTAATTTTCGATTGTTCGAATCATTCACTCACTCACTCTCGCTCGGTCCCTACACTGGGGTCAATTACATTAGTTGTCAAAACTCAAATTACTGAAATGTTGCTAGTATAGGAACTGTCCTATACTAGTAACAAGTTGATTATTTTTAAAATAAAACGGTACAGCTAATTAGTTAGGTAAATCCTCCTTCAGAGTTTCTTGCCTGTTCTTCTCGAGAAGGCTCTCCAATTTCCGAACAGGTGTCGAGTCAATATATTTTTTCTTTTTTTTTTTCCTTATTCGTACGTACGGACAAGGTTTTTGTTTTTTTTTTTATTTAAGCTTTTTTTTTTGTTTTGTTTGTTGACGTCAATAAGTGCCTGTAAAGGTCTATGTTGAAAAAATATTATTTTGATTTTGATTTTTTTGAAATAATATGTCTGTGATTTTATATTAACAAAGACTAGAAATTATTACATTAGTGATGATTATAGAGATTAAAACTTTTCTGACACGATTCTGTGATTGTTATTTGATTAAGATTGTAATTTATCCGGTGCTAGACTGATTTTACCTTTAATATAAACAGTTAGATAACAAGATTAAAATCAATGCTACATTTGTATCTAATTAATAAAAAAGAACCATCGATATGTTTTATTTATTTTCATGATTCCTTCTACCAAAGTATTCGTACGTAGGCAACTTCTACCTACTTATTTTATTCCCGTCGCGATATCCTATCCTACTACTATTATAAAAGCGAAAGTTTGTAAGTATGGATGTTTGTTACTCTTTCACGTAAAAACTACTGAATGGATTTGAATGAAACTTTACCACAATATAGCTTATACATCAGAATAACACATAGGCTACAATTTATGAGGTTTCTATATAGGTCGTAAAAAAAAACTCATTTTTTGCGCTTACATTGCAAACGCTGACTGAATCCTACAAGATAGATCAAAACATTTGACTACAGTATTGTACAACTTAAAAAGGTCTACAAAAAAGTCCGTGATGGTATATGTTTATCTCTTAGGAATAACCCACAAAAGGAAAAAGATCGTTAAATGTAGTTTATAGGAGCATACTGCAGTAGCTACCTATAGGCCTATGATTAGGGCTCTGCAGTGCTTAGTTACCGTATTTCTTACTTATTACTAGACTAGACGGGACGAACCTGAAGTCCACGCGAACGAAGTCGCGGGCAAAAGCTAGTTGATTATATTCGATTGCTATTGTTGAAAGAATTAGTTTGGATTTGCAATCAAAACGCAAGTCAAAAACTCGTGAAACTAAAAATACTCGAAACCATTGAAGAACAACTCGCGACGTGAATGAACGCGTCATGCTCCAGTCAGAATAACAGACCGAGTCGGACTCGAGTCCAAGTCGAAACAATCGAAAATCATCGAGATGTTCGAGCAATCGAAAAAAACCTCTCGCCGTCGCGCATCGCTAGCACCGCTGTCCAGCTCTGGGCGTGGAGCTAGGCTCCGCCGTGCTCATGCACATGCGGCTCAGCGAGGACAATACAAGACGCCTAGAATTGCATCAGATTCAAGATTAAGGAAAATCCATAGCGCACATTCTGCCATCAGGAGGCAATCAATTGAGTATATGGGGTTTGCACCCACTTAAAACCTGCTGCACATCTCAAACATAGAGAAACTCGACACAAATCGTTCGAAAAAATATACAAGTCACTAGTCTTAAAAAGACGTTACACTTATTTATAGGATTATCGACGTCGGACCGTCAAGTGCGCGTAATATTGCGCGACATCGCAGGCAAGGCGTGCTGGGACGCGTCCGCCCTGTACTACGACCCGACGGCCGCCGAGAGCAAGCCACCGGAGCCTCTTCCTTTGCCGGACTAGTACGTTGACATATCATTTTGACAATCCATCACTTTCTTAAACTATACTCTGTCCATTATGTTATTTTCTTTTTGACAGATCGCGCGTATGAAATATTGTTTCTATTTTCAAATTATAGTGCTACAGTAATAATATACTTTCTAGACGGGTAACGCCCACATAGTGAAGTGCTCTGTGCATAACAAACTACCACAGACAATAAGCAGTTCTTGAAATCAGATAAATCGATAAATTGTCTTCAAATCAAATATTTGTAAATTTATTTATTTCCTTCTCGACAGCTACCTTACATTATTTATAGGTATGTGAATTTTAATATTAAAACGCATATGTAGTTAATAACATCTACGTCAAGTTTAAATCAAGAATTATGATCAAGAATACTTAGAAAATCACATACATACCATTTTTTTAACAAACTAGCTAGGTAATTGGTAATTCGCCAAAAATATAAAATTTTGCCTAATTTACTTGGCATGTGTAAAACTTTATTTTTTCATATATTTCTGATCCATTTAAGAGAGAAAAAGGAAAACTTTCTTAAATGGATCAGAAATATACGAAAAAATAAAGTTTTACACATGCCAAGGAAATTAGGCAAAATTTTATATATTTGGCGAATTACCCCAATTGGGTAATTCGCCAAATATATAATATAAAAATTAAACAAGTAAATTTATTTACATTATTTATTACATAGATTCATCAGATTCTTCTTCGTAAATTACACTAGACTCGTCAGTTGAGTCCTCTGTTACATAAATAACCAATTCTTGTGCCATCATGTTATCAATTGCAACATCTCGATCCTAATCAGACATTATTAATTTATTTCATGTATTTGAAAAAACCAGATAAACGAATTTAATATTTATAAAAAAAATAATATCGCTGCATTAAATCGATTAAAAGTTCTTCTTAAATAAAATCGATATTCTGTTTTAATCGAATCGGTAACTTGCGAGTTCATCACTGATTTCAAAATATCTTAAACTGTCAAAAAGAAAATAATATAATGGACAGAGTATAGTAATATACTTAAGCCTTATTTGTTTCTTGAAACCCCCCTTTTTTACGATTGAATTTTCGCCCTTGAATACCGTAAGAGTCGAATTAGAAATATTACCGCAATTGGATGTCTTGGACATAACCCGGATAGTGACAATACACTCGATCCTTATTACACTGAGACGTAATAAAATTATATGTTTAATTTAGACCTCTGCCTCCTTTCGAAGACCAAAATATATTTATATATATTTTTGTAAATATTGTTCGGAATATCTCAAAAGATTTGTGTGGTCTCCTAGTAACGTTTTCCTTTAACTACAACGGCTAAAGTGCTAAGTGACTCGATTCAAATATCCATTCTGTTTTTATTTGTTTCAGTGATGATAGTCCTCGGGATACTGCACTGTCATCTTTACCACCACCCTTGCCTCCCGACTTGCTTCCAGACTACAAAAATTGTCCTCCAGACAAACATCAATTGGATCACGTGAGTTTTCTAACAGAATTTAATTCTTAACAAATATTACATGTGATTTTATTTATGAAAACATTTATTAATAGATAAAAAATAGTTTGTTTTTGTAAAATCACGCGTATAGATAATAGTACTTCATATAACTGATACATACAGAGAGCCTTAAGTATGGTTAATACACACGTGTTTTAAGTCTTTTTTACAATAATTCTAAAACAGTTTCATAAACCGAAGGAATATTAAACAATTCTTTACATGGTCCTTTTTTACATAATTGTTTTACTAACAAAGATCTCAATTCGTTTGAGTATTTATATACTGATCAATCGTATTTGTCGTATCGACAATTTACAAAAATAATATACCGATCTGACGTGATGTATTTATTAAATTATTATTAGAATTATTAATGTACATAAATTTTGTTAAAATTTTGGTTAGCTTCTGGCGTATATCGGTCACACTTCCCCCGAAGTGGTGGGAGATCGCAAACTGGACGGAGTTGGCCCATCGCCGCTGCCCCCCGGCGCGGAGGACGAACTAGTGGCGGCGCTCGTGGCGCATACGAATACGGAGAGAGCATATTTGGCCAGCATCGACAGGTAAAATAACTCGTGCTAGACGAAGAGACAACGCCGCATTTGTTACTCAACACCGGTTTCATCAGTTTGTTGTATTTATTTAGAAATTAAATTATTTACAGCGAGCATTTAGAGGCATAATTGATCTAGTCCCCCTAACTTAGAGTAGGCTCGTGTCCCTCTGTGACCATGTGTAAGAACTGTTATGTATTAGGTTGTCGTTGTATATAACCATTCACACTATGTGAGCAAAGTCACGCTTCTAACAACAGTTTTTGTAATTATTAGTAATTTAATCTACTTAGGCCCGAGTTCGCCGACTTTGTATAAACAGTTGATTACCTAAACGCATGAACAAATGTTTAACCATGATTAAACAGGCGATTAAAAATCGGGTGTTCACCAATTAAAATCGTCTGTTGATTACTTAATTGAACGTTTTTGAATGAATGAATGAACTGTATAAAGATGTCAAATTAGAAAGATGAGTTCAAGCACGTAAAGCATAATGATGGGAGAACTAAACTCCATGGTCGTATAACACTATAAAAAGTGTCAAAATTAAATACACTAACAACTTAAGGTTATAGTGTTGATTTGCCTCCTTTTTTATTTAGTTTCATTATTGGTGTCAGTTGTCAAAATAGCGTGTTGATTTATTTGAGTTAAAATTTTCTCTTAACGTATCGTAAGTAACGTATTCTCAAAAAAGACCAGGTCAGAAGTACCCGCAATCGTCGAGCATGTATGAGGAATGTTATGAAAGTAGATGAAGCGAAAGAGATATGTAAAGACCGTAGCAAGTGGAAAGACGTAATCTCTGCCTACCCCCATGGGAAAAAGGCGTGTGTATGTATGTATGTATCGTAAGTAATTATATACTACTTTTAAGTTCGTCTTGTGTGTTTTCATACGAAAAACTGACGTAGTATTATTATTATCAGACTGGTGCAGGCCTAATGTCTTTTGGAGATGGTTTGTGTCATTTATTAAATGTGTACTGTAATAGATAGGAGTATTTTTTATTTATTTAACCAGCAACATATTTATATTATATATAACAAAGTTCTCAGCTGCACAATAAATAAGATATTTTTCTTAGTTGAATATGGACTTACTTGTCATTAGGATATTCAGTTTATTTTCAATCAAAGAAAGAACTTCCATTGTTGATTCCTTAGATAAACGAAATCTTGTTTTAAAAGCTTTCGCATCATACTCTTCATAATAATTCCGACGCGTTGGAAAAATTCGAGGCATCCGGGTTACCCTTTCAATAGTTTCCAAATGTTCAAGCATACTCGTAATTGGATGCGAAAACAAAATCAAATGCGTTGTTCATTATAAATAATATTTGTATAATTATCGAATTGAATTATTTTTGCAAGCAGTCTTCAAGATAAATATTTATATATAAACAAATGAGTCATATAATATCAAAGGCGGCAATGTCCACAATGTTGGATTTTGAGATAAGTGAAAAAATATAATATTGTGAAATTTATTAACTTCTTTGGTTAATATATATTTTAAATACCAAACTAGCAATAACAAAAATCGTTTTCAACTATATCGTTAAACAAATATGGCCTGTATAAAGCAGAATTTACGTAAAACTGTTGGAGATTACCGACTTTGTTAGAAACACTTGGATATTGCCAACTTTGATTTAGACGGGCGTGGACATAGCCATGTTTGTTACAAACGTACATTAAACTGTACTAGCTTTAAGGATCTTGATACTTTATGCGAAAATTTTAAATAATAGTCCTGGTAATAAAGAAAAAAAATTTATCATTAATCTTAGCGAGACTCAGTCTCAATCGTTTTTATAGGAACTAAAATCACTTTATCACAAACAACTTCACTATTAAAATAGATATTAAAGATAGTAAAATGTAAATAAAAATCAAGAAAATCAACATTCGTAATGTAACAATTTTATTTTATCATTATCATATCATCAAATCTGACCTTTCTTCTTCAACTAAGTTAAAAAATGCTTTCGCTTTTAACTTGTGGACCCTATATTCTACTATACTTCTACTATATTCTAATATAAGGTTTTTGTACATCATTTCATTCTCTTTGATTTTTTTCTAGAAGTTGAATACACATAGAATAGACGTCAGTTTTAGGACTTCCAAATCCAAGATTGTAGTAATTGTTAAATATTTTTCTGAAGTCACCTTTTTTTACTTTAAAGAAGTATTTTTTTTTTATGTGAGACACTTTAATGAAGAATTTTGTATTAAGTTTTTAGGCACATTCCTTTTTGGAACAATAGGAACGCAGAATTTTAATAAAAATGCGTCTTGCTTTTCTTTTTCTAGATTTTTGTAAAATGCTGTATGGAAGTTAAGAATATCGCGCATAGATAATAATGCGCAACTGTAAACTCCCTTCCTATGTTCCTATGTTCGCTCCCTTCTTATGACAGTTTTTCTGGAGCTCCTTTAGGGGAATACCTATAAGAAAAAAAAATAACACAATATACTAGGTGACTTCTAACATGATGTGTTAAGTTTAAAACAGATTATACAAATAAATATTCAGATAACTACAAAAATTGATGATGCCACATTGTTATATTTCATACAAACTACATACTGCGATCTCGTTTTTGACAATTCATAAAAAGTGCAAATACTTGACTTGCCGTCAAGTATCCAATATAATATACATACAACGCAAAGCTATATAGAATAGTTTGCCATGGAATTCAGAAAACCACACATTAATTAACACATAAACGAAGTAAAATAATAATTTAAAAATATTATTAAATAAAAATTAAATCAAGTATCAAATTCATGCAAGCTACGAGTACTTACCGCTGCCGTTTTGCTATATTTTGCTTCCATGTTTCTGGTCTAGCCCTACATTTTTGCGTCTTATTTGATACACTAGGCGATACGTGACACTCCATATTATAGTCTTTACAATAAAACTCTAAAGAAAATGGCACGAAATCTACGAAAATAATAAAAAAAGCTAGACTGCTCCACGCTCTTTGGTTGCCATGTCCCTTATAAATGCTGTACTCTGATTGGTCGTTACGGATATTGCCGTCTTTGAATTCAACGGTATGGAACAATGCCGGGTTTGTTACGAACTCGAAAATTGAAACTGTGTTTTATACAAGATAATGGCGTTTTTGATGCATAATGTATTTACCTACATATACTATGTCCACAGATAAATAAAACTACATTCAAAGTTCATTTTTGACATTTTGGGGATATTGCCGCCTTTGTTATTATATGACTCAAATATAACCTTAAAAAATTAAGTGTCAAATGAAAACAACCTGTCAAAGTCTCATAATCAAGAGTTAATCAAGGTAGAGAAGGTCCGTTCAGTTAATGAACTGATTAACTGGCAAAATCACAATTTAAGAATTGATGAACACGATGAAATCGTTAATCAACTGTTTAGATCACGTTAACAGCTAGTTATGAGCTGATCGACTGTTTAATGACGTTGGTGAACTCGCGCCTTAGTACAACGGGTTGTATTTCAATGAATTGTTTCATATGATGTGAATCACTTAGAGATTTATTTAAGGATATAAATATAATGACATTAGCGTGTCAATATATTTAGAAAAGGGTATAGCGAGGTAAGGAGGACGAAATGGCCCCCATGGCCCATGACGGAATTATCATTTGTACTGGTATTGGCACTCTAAAAGAATACGAAATGTAAGGTCGTTGACCCCTGACCTTGACCTGTCTTTGAGATATTCGAGAAAGTTAGTATGCGCGCCGATTATTTTCAAAATTTTTTTTCCGAAAAACTATAAAAGTTATAAAGATGGGACCAATTGCGTATAATGAGGGATACTTTGAAAAATTCTGTATTTTTTTCAGAGTTCTCGTGAAATGACAACTGTGCAAAATAATTAAACAAAATATAAATATTTTTTTTTAGTACAGTTCTATTATGTCTACCGCGCCAAAAAAAATATATAATACTCTTTAATTTATATACTTATACCACACAAAAGCTGATCAAAATCAAAGAGACCATTGTGCACCTTGACACCGCGCTGGCTAGGCGCGGCCGTGTGTGGGGTTCTCCGGTCTGAGAGGACCAACCTATCCACTAAAACCCCCTGTGTTCTCTAGGCCCAAGCGGGGCACATTCCGGGGTGCGCTTTCACGATTCTACCGCCATGTGCTCCGGGTGCCGATACCCCCGGTGTTGCAGTGAATGCTCACCGACAGGCAGGCCGTAAATTGGGTAGACGACAATTTTTTAAATTCAATATATAATAAGAGTAATCTTTTAAGTGAGAAATATTGTAGAAGCAACAGTACACCTGCGCCTATTACTTTTGAAGATACATCGACATGTTTGCGGCGCTGTCGCGGATCGCTCAAAAACGCTCCATACTAAAAACACTGCAATTGTGACGTCATAACTATGTAAACTCGCCTAATTTGTATGAGCGTATAAACAAATTTTAAAATAACTTTGTTATTTGTACGTTTATAGGTATACTTTCTATATAAAAAAAAATGTTACATTTAATATGAGAATGCTAGAAATGCGTTCGTTTCATTAGACTTACGTAAATAATAATAATAGCAAATTTTTTAGAAATCTAAAAACAATATAAATTAATAATTAAACGGAAATTTCTATATTGACATATATTCATGAGATATAAATTGCTCAAATCAGATAATTATAGTATAAAAACGGCCATAATCAGTTGTAGTCGTGTACGCTATTGTTTTGGTGGCATGGTAGAATAAAAGCTTGTGGTCCAGCGAGGACGAGCCTCCGTGGGGCGCGCAGCGGGGCGGCGCCGCGGGCGGCGGCGGCGGGCCGTTCGCGCAGAGCCGCCGCCTGCTGGCGCAGCTGGGCGCGCTGGCGCCGGCGCGGCGCGCGCACGCGCAGCTGCTGCGCCGCTCCGAGCGGCTGCTGCGCGAGCTGCGCAACCTGGACGCGCTGAGGTACCTGGCTGCCGTTTGTGTGTGCCTCTGTGACATCAATACATGTTTTGCAGTGTAAAGTTCCATTTTTAATTCGAGTCAGTAAAATGACATTTCCAGTGTCATGTGTCACAAATCATATTATTTAATATGGTATGTATTACATATTTACAATAAAAAAACGCATCGATACGTAATAAAATAAAGCATGACTAAATGTCTAAATCTATTGATTGCCGAACATCACTATTGTATAGTCTGATTATTAATTCACTAGAGTAAACTGACAGATGCTAATGTCACATTGTAAAATTGTGCTGCCATATTTATCGTACTAGTGAGGTGACCTGCAAATATAATTGGATAAATTGAATAAATCGATAAGGACTTCACCCTTCGTTGTTATTCAGATCACTCACACAAAGTCAGTAACAACGTTTATTAAAAAAAAGTACTCAATTAATTATAATATAGGTACATGAATTCTATCAGATACAAAAAATGAAATTCACTCACTTGCTAGCGTTCCCGAACTATGCGGTCAGTTAATCAGTAAATAAATTTTTTGAACTGTAATTATTCGAACATTCGGAAGTACTTTAATTATTGCAATCTTTTTAAAAGAAAAATACAGATTTAACCACTGTGTAATAGTAGTTATTGTATTTCATTTTAGACAAAACATAATTCTGTAAATTATTTATCGTTGTAATGGATATAACCACGACAATTTTACGTCAAGTTTTTTTTTTATTTATTGCTGGTTATTACTGGTTACTGGTACAAGATGGAGAAGCTGTGTGATCATGTAATAAACTTAGAAAATAAAATGTTTAATCTCGACCATATGATGGACAATATTACGGACCGTTTTAATAATAAGTGTCACTGACAGCGACGACGATAGTGATAAAATTATGTCTGACGATGACGAATAAAAAGCTATCCATTGAATATTTTTGTTTCATTTCATATATATAATTCGAGTAATTACGACATTTCAAAGTTATCACCTATTTACCCTAAAGGTACCATGCTAATATTATTACATCGATTAAACAAAAGTGGATTAAGATTTCTTAATAAAGTAAATAAAATGAGTAATGTGATTTGAGGACGGAATGAAATTGAATGAATGAGTTTGATTTCAATATTCTAGTCACAACACTATTTTCTGTTCATCATAAAGTGGTAACACCGTAAACGTCAGTTTACTCCAGTGAATTAATGATTAGACTTTAGTGGGTCACCCTTTTTTGTATCAGTAACAGTTGCACTTGTCATTTTACTGACTCGAATTAAAAATCGTAGTTTAGTCATAGAATTTGTTGTGTCCGCGACGAGGCTCCAGGAGACGAATTTTTGAAAAAAATAGAAAACCAGTTCGCATTCGAAATCGTGAGATTCGTATACGAATTACCGAATTGACTATTTCTGAACTTTCATTTCGTGCGTTGTGCAACGAGCGGTTCAACCCACTCGTTTTTGATTTCTACTAGTAGAATATCCAACGCTGACGTGACCTTGACAGTGATCCGTTTCACGTGTCCGAGACATCGCCAGATTTTTGTTTTTGTTGTTGTGGTTTTGAATTTTTCTGCGTGAAACGGAATTTAATTAAGAATTTGTTCTGACAACACTGAATTCGAGTGATTCAAAGATCTATAAAATTGTAAGCAGTAGAAAATAATTTCGCGCACGATTTGTATTCGAATTCCAAATTCACGTCTAATAATTCAAAAATACGTCTCCAGAACCAATTGCCCGCAAGTATTCACGACAGTTCATCCGTGGATGTTTTCAAGAGAGTACTTAAAGATCATTTGCTTCCTACTCTCCCATAATCATAATGTGTATGTGTATATATGTATTTATTTATTTATTAGACACACCATCAACAATATTACACATCATTTATTAATAAATTTTAAGACAGTCTTAGACAATGTAACTTGTTTTTACAGGTAAAATTTTAAAGATAAAATTTGAATTTTATATAATCGCATACAGTCGAAGATAATGGAAAACTAAGTTACAGTTTTCTTAAGTCTTCGTGGGATTTACTCTTCGTTTCTTCGAATAAAAATGCGTCCATTCCGAATCCATACATATTTTAAATCCCTTCTCTCGTGCCAACTTCCTTGTTTCAGCATGAAGATGGTGGAAATGGCTGATTTATCACCCCCATAGCCAGAAGATGGGTGTTTAAGCTTATGGTTTGGATTGGCTCTGTTAAATTTATATACAGCTGCCAGTACACTGTCCCTAGTACGTGTACTTATTAACTTAACTACAATGGACCGCGGTCAGCGTCGGACTGGCCATACAGTCGAGGTGGCATTTGCCAGCCGGGCCCCAGCTTGCGCGGGCCCCTACGGACCTGGGTTGCGGGGCACGCGGCAGGGCACGTAGCACAGCGGCAACGCTGCGCGGGCGGGCCCCTGTGCTACGGTTGCCCGCGTGCATGTCTCGGAAACTATGCGTCGTACAAAAAAGGTTCTCGGGCCTCGGATTGCGATCAGCCACCCGGCTCTTCCGGCCCAGTCCGACCCTGACCGCGGTCGTTTGCTTATTGCATCGAGCTTTCTTACTCTGGTACATGAAAGAATATCTGAATCCTGTAGAGGACACGAGATTACTGTACCGAGTTGCTTGAGTAAGGAAGGTATGATTTCCGATTTATTTTCTGAGATACCGTTAATTTCTAAATTATTTTCACGACAATGCTGTTCCATTAATGTTAATCTAGACGACAAGTCCCGCATAGCACTTAATATTTCAGTATTTTCTTTTTTCATAGCAGTAATTTTTTTCTTCGTGAGTTTTGATATCCATCTTTATAGAGTCATAGTCCGCACTTAAATATCTATAGTAGACTTGAGTTCCTTTAAGTTCACTCCTGATGTAATTCATTTTCGAACTTATTGGTGAAAGTCTTCATTGACTCTGTAACAGCTGAATAGATTTCCTGCTTAATAAAAGTTAGAAGAGCCGGGTCGAGATTTGATGTACGCAGCGCTTTCGGTGCCTGTATTTCGCTTGTTGTCACGTTTGTCTTCGAGATCCCATCCGAAGTATCCGTATGTACATCTGAGGACTCCATCCTGTTACTGCGTATGGGAGTATCAGAATTATCGACCGAAATACATCAACCTGTATGGTAAACGAAAGATAAACTATCATGTTCCTTGCTTTATTAACGAATTGCCGGTATCTCTGAAATGCCCTTACAACTGAGAACATCAAGATCAAGTTAAAACATTATTTTTTAAATATTACACCCACTCAACTAATATAAATGTATATTCGCATTAAAAATAATTAATTTACTTACAATAACCATCGCAATAGATGTATACCATAGAATTAGACGACCTCCATAGTCGAGTGGATAGTACACCGGTTCAAGGTGTCGCCATCTCTGAGGTCCCGGTTCGAATCCCGGTGGGGCAGATGTTTGTGTGATGAATGCCAGCATTTGTACCTTAGTCATGGTTGTTGATATATATTTCAATAAAAATTATTTATATATGTTTAATATATGTATGTCTATTCCGTTACCCTAGATCCATAGCACAAGCCTTACAGAGCTTACCTTGGGCTAGGCTAATTGGTGTAAGTGTAACAAATATTTATTTATTTATTATTATTTATTTATATATCTACCCACGTATTCGTCAACCTGTGCCAATAACAACGCTTTTGTAAATTATGTAAGTGACTGATGTGATGAATCTTTAGTTTACAGAAAAACTTATGTAAGTTTATGTTTGCACTAAATTGTATGATTTTCTGGTGTAACTTTGTAAAATAATAAATAAATAAAGAAATCGCCCATTTTCGGTTGTCTACTTTTACAAACAGGACACTTCCGTGCATTTTTACTGTCCTTAGATAACTTTTTGTAGTTTTCCTTTGTTATATTTACACATATATAATGGTAAACACCGGAACATTTAGTACAGGATATCACGTCAGAAGCCGATACATTTGTTTTTTGCATCCACCACAGGTACTCTTTTTTTTTCCCCAGAAATGAACTATTTTTTTGGATGTGGTAACACTTTTTGTCTATGCTCACTTGCCAAATCAAATAGGGTACTGTCAATTGAGTTTGACGTATTGTGTTAATAAATTAGTGGAGGTAGGTCTAAAACAAACCGTCATTTATTTTTGTATTCGGTGTTGCAGATTTCACTAAAACACTGTTTTCCTGTACATAATTACACTTATGATAAGAACTGTGACTAAACTGTACACACTAAGGAACTATTATAGATTAATAGTTGTTATTTAATTTAATTGAGGTAAAAAAAACTAGAAGAGTAAGTACCGTACCGACGTTGACTTCTAGTATTACTATGACGGTTTATGGCGCGAAGGTTTTATCGCGCTTCCCGTGGGACTATCCGTTTTTCCGAGATAAAAAATACCGCAAAACCTTGCTCAAGAATCACTCTATCTATTGATGAAAACCGCATGAAAATCTGTGCAGTAGTTTTTGAGCGAAGCCTTTATTGCGCATCCCGTTGGATCTGTCGATTTTTTATCTCGGAAAATGTAGCCTATTAATCCGGACTCTTATCTTTACATCTGCAAAATTTCAAAGCAATCGGTTCAGTAGTTACGGCGTGAAAGCGGAACAAACAAACAAACTCACTTTCCGATTTATAATATTATTACTATTATTATTAAACTATAACAAAAGTTGTACATAAAACTTTCCCGCACATTTCATTCAAGACGTCCGTTTTGGTTGACTGGAAGAGATTTCTATTAGAAATGAGACCACCATTGTACATATTCTTTCTTGTATATAATTGTGCAATAAAGTGTTATATTACATAACATTTTATTTAATAACTCAATAGTTACGTTGCTAAACATTTTGACTATAGTAAATAACATAATGAAACTAGGTTTTATAAATCGTACACATTTATTACTGACGTCTTCTGACCTTAGCAGGTCAATACGTTTATGAAAATTAAATTTATTTTCATAAGAACTACAATAAAATAACATTCACAAATTAAACACGGATAATAAAAATAAGGTTGCTTTTCCAAAGTACACGCCGTAAAAAAACTGGAGGCTCTTTTATTGGGAAATGCATAGCCTTTTACATCAAAGTTCCACAAATACTACCGATTTGCTGTTTCACTTATTTAAATTAATTATCAAAAATACAATAACTGGAAAACGACTTTGAATTTTATGCAGGCATGCAATATATCAAATTTATATTAGATACACATAAGGTTACACAGCCGATGGTAACACAGATTATTTTCTTAAAAGATTAAAGAAAAATCATGACTTTGTTGATTGTTACTACAACATCATTTAAAAAGTGATATCATGAAAATATTCATGCATTCTCTACCAATCCACTTAACGGAAAAAACTTATAGTTGAGGAAAACAGTAGTGAAAATTATATTATATATATTATTTATTTGTAGATATACACACATGCATTCATATTTACATGCAATATAAACATACAAATATAAATAAAAAAAGAAGAAAAGATACTAGAAAGAGAATTTTCAGCGTTAGTTGGGTTGAAGAGCGTGAGACTTACTAAGGAACTGGATTTAAGATAGTAAGGAGATTTAGGGTTGAAAAGAATGTTGAATAAATTGACCTCGTAGTAATTTCAAATATTTTGAACTCCTAGTTTTGTTACTTATTACGTACTACAAATTATATATGTAATACACAGATGCAGAGAAACTCATAAAGTAGCTGTGATATACGTGGCAAAGGGTCAAGAGGCCCGCAATGAAATCCTGTCGAACCGCTGTGGCAGCCCGGCCTACGAAGCATTCTTGGCAGCGTTGGCTTGGGAGGTAAGTTCATTTCATAAGCATTTATACTCATGCATATTTTTTTTATAAATACAAGATGTATGCCTCGCTGGAAATGGCAATTTCATGTCTCGTATTATTGAAGTCCGCGCCTGCAACTCGTCAATCAACTAGTGCAATTGCAAATAAAAATGTATAAATTACCCTATGGGCCGTAAGTCTTGTTACACAAGTAGTAAAACGAGCTAAATTGGTACATAATCAATCTTGCTTATTCAGTTCTTCGAAACTTTATAAAAAATATTGTTATAAAAAAATGTCATTCTTTACAAACTACACCGAATTGCAGCTCTGTAAACATTTATAGAATTTCTATATAATTGACAAATACGCGCTCCTAATATATTTAGAAAACCACTACATAATATCACCATTACATATATATATAATAAAAAAAAATTTTGAATATATTTAACTAACTGGTGCCCGTGACTTCGTCTGCGCAGGATTAGTATTTCGAGTAGCTTAATATAAGCTATATATAAATATAGTGTGGCGCATATATGTAGTTTTATCCGTGAAAGCGTAACAAACATCCATTCATACAAACTTCTACGTTTATGATATTAGTAAGAGTTGGTATAATATATTCTTTATTTAATTATACGTACAAAACAGGTTACAGCCAATTAAAAAACAAAAACAATCTATATCGTACCTTAAAAGCTAGGTTGAAACCCAAGATATGTACATTCTACTTATTGTATTGTTAACGTGCAGCGAATAACATTCTTCATCTAATAACAAAACTCATGATTGGATTGGATTTCCAAGTATCAAAGGATAAACAAAGCAAAACAAAACATAGATAAAAAAAATATACATTATTTACAATTAAACCACAAGTTACCTTAAATTATTTGACAATAAATTCTTAAAACTATAATGAAAAATCGCAATTAATTCCTGCGTCTGCGCAACCCCTGACGAGCTCATTATACTGGCGACACATTCTAACTAAGGGATTATAATAAAAGATATTGTTCACGAAAACCCGAAGTGAGAATAAATTTACGAGCACGATGGTAAGTGCTAAAATTTAATTGGAATAGAAGATATAGTGAATCAATTTGCGTGTGTATGATTTTATATAGAAGTCTTAAATCTTGCTGCCTTCTACGGCAGCCAAGTGCAACCAAAGCGAACCTAGCCAGCAAATCTTCGTAAGAATGTGCAGAACGTTGAAGATTCATCCTGAAAGAAAGCAACCTTTAAAATTTGTACTACCAGGTGGAGCTCGAAAGCCACATAGGCTTCGCTGGCGGGTTACGTGGTGGTGGGGGTGGCGGTGTCAGCGCTCCATACATAGCAACCCTCACTGTTGAGGCACTATTCCATGTGGCCACGCGTATGCCCGCCGACTCTCCAGACGCCATACTAAACAAGGTATTAATTAAATCATTCTTGATTCAAACTAACTTACCAAATTTAAAATATTAGTATAGATGACTTTCAATGTAAAGTCGCTCGGAAAACATAAAGGATAAACTTTATGGAGACTGCTAAAGTTGATGCTGATAGTGCGATGCATGTTTACAATGGACGGTGACGCTCAAGTTTGTCGTCAGACCCGGCACCTGGGCAACGACGAGGTGCACGTGGTGTGGAGCGAGCACTGGCGGCCGTACAAGCGCGACACGCTGCCCACGCAGTTCTGCGACGTGCTCGTCGTGCTGTACCCGCTGCCCGGCGGGCTGCTGCGCTGCACCGTCGCCAGGAAGCCGGACGTGCGTGCTCAACTATACACTTGCAACTAGTATTAATTATCGTCGACGTCATAATAGGTATTATGACGTCGACAGGGCTTTTTGAAGAAGTAGGAAAAATTGCCTCACATTCATTGTTCATGATTTTACAATTATAAAAGTGTACAGTATTGTTTATTTCAACGGTCGCCATTATCATTGGTCGTCTTCGGTAATATATGTTGACGATGATATCCTGTGCATGCATAGCGGAAACAAAGCTCTCAGAAACGTGGATGACGAATTCCAAAACTCTGAGAAATAGCGAAATAACACAGCCTGTATTATTACACTATTCGATAGTGTTTTGATATCACAGTTTTGTTTTTGGAAATTCAACTCTTTAAAAAATGCAATGTCTTTTCTTCTATTTTAGATTTTGTGAAAATGTGGCCGAGACTCCTTTGAGTACCTTTAGCTGTATTTCTTATAGTTCTGGATTTCGCCATCCATACCCATTTAAAAAATTCAGCCAGTCAAAAGCGCCGTCCATATTCACTGAAATGTTTGAATAGATATTTTGAATAGTCACAATTGAAACTTGTTATTTTGGAATAAGTTTTTTTTATAGACGTTTGTGTGTAGAAACCCAAATTGATGTTTAAATTGCAATTCTTTCTGAATCGGACCGTCCTAACGGGACTTTAACCATATTCGATGGATTGCGTTGGCAGGTGATGCCGTTCGGTCCGGTGTGGGAGTCGAGCGTGGTGCGGGTGGAGTGCGCGGCGGCGGTGGTGCGCGGGCTGGCGTGGGGCGGCGGGCGGGCCGTGCGCGCCACGCTGCCGCTCTACCAGCACGCGTACGCCGAGCGCGCGCGCTCGCTGGACGCGCTCGTGGCGCACCACACGCTGCCCACCACGCAGGAGGCCTTCCTCGAGCGGCTGCGGGACCCCGCGCCGCCCGACCCGCAACCTGACGGTGAGTGGCGCACCGCACGCTGCCCACCACGCAGGAGGCCTTCCTCGAGCGGCTGCGGGACCCCGCGCCGCCCGACCCGCAACCTGACGGTGAGTGGCGCACCGCACGCTGCCCACCACGCAGGAGGCCTTCCTCGAGCGGCTGCGGGACCCCGCGCCGCCCGACCCGCAACCTGACGGTGAGTGGCGCACCGCACGCTGCCCACCACGCAGAGGCCTTCCTCGAGCGGCTGCGGGACCCCGCGCCGCCCGACCCGCAACCTGACGGTGAGTGGCGCACCGCACGCTGCCCACCACGCAGGAGGCCTTCCTCGAGCGGCTGCGGGACCCGCGCCGCCCGACCCGCAACCTGACGGTGAGTGGCGACCGCACGCTGCCCACCACGCAGGAGGCCTTCCTCGAGCGGCTGCGGACCCCGCGCCGCCCGACCCGCAACCTGACGGTGAGTGGCGCACCGCACGCTGCCCACCACGCAGGAGGCCTTCCTCGAGCGGCTGCGGGACCCCGCGCCGCCCGACCCGCAACCTGACGGTGAGTGGCGCACCGCACGCTGCCCACCACGCAGGAGGCCTTCCTCGAGCGGCTGCGGGACCCCGCGCCGCCCGACCCGCAACCTGACGGTGAGTGGCGCACCGCACGCTGCCCACCACGCAGGAGGCCTTCCTCGAGCGGCTGCGGGACCCCGCGCCGCCCGACCCGCAACCTGACGGTGAGTGGCGCACCGCACGCTGCCCACCACGCAGGAGGCCTTCCTCGAGCGGCTGCGGGACCCCGCGCCGCCCGACCCGCAACCTGACGGTGAGTGGCGCACCGCACGCTGCCCACCACGCAGGAGGCCTTCCTCGAGCGGCTGCGGGACCCCGCGCCGCCCGACCCGCAACCTGACGGTGAGTGGCGCACCGCACGCTGCCCACCACGCAGGAGGCCTTCCTCGAGCGGCTGCGGGACCCCGCGCCGCCCGACCCGCAACCTGACGGTGAGTGGCGCACCGCACGCTGCCCACCACGCAGGAGGCCTTCCTCGAGCGGCTGCGGGACCCCGCGCCGCCCGACCCGCAACCTGACGGTGAGTGGCGCACCGCACGCTGCCCACCACGCAGGAGGCCTTCCTCGAGCGGCTGCGGGACCCCGCGCCGCCCGACCCGCAACCTGACGGTGAGTGGCGCGCCGCACGCTGCCCACCACGCAGGAGGCCTTCCTCGAGCGGCTGCGGGACCCCGCGCCGCCCGACCCGCAACCTGACGGTGAGTGGCGCACCGCACGCTGCCCACCACGCAGGAGGCCTTCCTCGAGCGGCTGCGGGACCCCGCGCCGCCCGACCCGCAACCTGACGGTGAGTGGCGCACCGCACGCTGCCCACCACGCAGGAGGCCTTCCTCGAGCGGCTGCGGGACCCCGCGCCGCCCGACCCGCAACCTGACGGTGAGTGGCGCACCGCACGCTGCCCACCACGCAGGAGGCCTTCCTCGAGCGGCTGCGGACCCCGCGCCGCCCGACCCGCAACCTGACGGTGAGTGGCGCACCGCACGCTGCCCACCACGCAGGAGGCCTTCCTCGAGCGGCTGCGGGACCCCGCGCCGCCCGACCCGCAACCTGACGGTGAGTGGCGCACCGCACGCTGCCCACCACGCAGGAGGCCTTCCTCGAGCGGCTGCGGGACCCCGCGCCGCCCGACCCGCAACCTGACGGTGAGTGGCGCACCGCACGCTGCCCACCACGCAGGAGGCCTTCCTCGAGCGGCTGCGGGACCCCGCGCCGCCCGACCCGCAACCTGACGGTGAGTGGCGCACCGCACGCTGCCCACCACGCAGGAGGCCTTCCTCGAGCGGCTGCGGGACCCCGCGCCGCCCGACCCGCAACCTGACGGTGAGTGGCGACCGCACGCTGCCCACCACGCAGGAGGCCTTCCTCGAGCGGCTGCGGGACCCGCGCCGCCCGACCCGCAACCTGACGGTGAGTGGCGCACCGCACGCTGCCCACCACGCAGGAGGCCTTCCTCGAGCGGCTGCGGGACCCCGCGCCGCCCGACCCGCAACCTGACGGTGAGTGGCGCACCGCACGCTGCCCACCACGCAGGAGGCCTTCCTCGAGCGGCTGCGGGACCCCGCGCCGCCCGACCCGCAACCTGACGGTGAGTGGCGCACCGCACGCTGCCCACCACGCAGGAGGCCTTCCTCGAGCGGCTGCGGGACCCCCGCCGCCCCCCGACCCGCAACCTGACGGTGAGTGGCGCACCGCACGCTGCCCACCACGCAGGAGGCCTTCCTCGAGCGGCTGCGGGACCCGCGCCGCCCGACCCGCAACCTGACGGTGAGTAGCGACCGCACGCTGCCCACCACGCAGGAGGCCTTCCTCGAGCGGCTGCGGGACCCCGCGCCGCCCGACCCGCAACCTGACGGTGAGTAGCGACCGCACGCTGCCCACCACGCAGGAGGCCTTCCTCGAGCGGCTGCGGGACCCGCGCCGCCCGACCCGCAACCTGACGGTGAGTGGCGCACCGCACGCTGCCCACCACGCAGGAGGCCTTCCTCGAGCGGCTGCGGGACCCCGCGCCGCCCGACCCGCAACCTGACGGTGAGTGGCGCACCGCACGCTGCCCACCACGCAGGAGGCCTTCCTCGAGCGCTGCGGGACCCCGCGCCGCCCGACCCGCAACCTGACGGTGAGTGGCGCACCGCACGCTGCCCACCACGCAGGAGGCCTTCCTCGAGCGGCTGCGGGACCCCGCGCCGCCCGACCCGCAACCTGACGGTGAGTGGCGCACCGCACGCTGCCCACCACGCAGGACGCCTTCCTCGAGCGGCTGCGGGACCCCGCGCCGCCCGACCCGCAACCTGACGCGGTGAGTGGCGCACCGCACGCTGCCCACCACGCAGGAGGCCTTCCTCGAGCGGCTGCGGGACCCCGCGCCGCCCGACCCGCAACCTGACGGTGAGTGGCGCACCGCACGCTGCCCACCACGCAGGACGCCTTCCTCGAGCGGCTGCGGGACCCCGCGCCGCCCGACCCGCAACCTGACGGTGAGTGGCGCACCGCACGCTGCCCACCACGCAGGAGGCCTTCCTCGAGCGGCTGCGGGACCCCGCGCCGCCCGACCCGCAACCTGACGGTGAGTGGCGCACCGCACGCTGCCCACCACGCAGGAGGCCTTCCTCGAGCGGCTGCGGGACCCCGCGCCGCCCGACCCGCAACCTGACGGTGAGTGGCGCACCGCACGCTGCCCACCACGCAGGAGGCCTTCCTCGAGCGGCTGCGGGACCCCGCGCCGCCCGACCCGCAACCTGACGGTGAGTGGCGCACCGCACGCTGCCCACCACGCAGGAGGCCTTCCTCGAGCGGCTGCGGGACCCCGCGCCGCCCGACCGCAACCTGACGGTGAGTAGCGACCGCACGCTGCCCACCACGCAGGAGGCCTTCCTCGAGCGGCTGCGGGACCCCGCGCCGCCCGACCCGCAACCTGACGGTGAGTAGCGACCGCACGCTGCCCACCACGCAGGAGGCCTTCCTCGAGCGGCTGCGGGACCCCGCGCCGCCGCGACCCGCAACCTGACGGTGAGTAGCGACCGCACGCTGCCCACACACGCAGGAGGCCTTCCTCGAGCGGCTGCGGGACCCCGCGCCGCCCGACCCGCAACCTGACGGTGAGTAGCGACCGCACGCTGCCCACCACGCAGGAGGCCTTCCTCGAGCGGCTGCGGGACCCCGCGCCGCCCGACCCGCAACCTGACGGTGAGTGGCGCACCGCACGCTGCCCACCACGCAGGAGGCCTTCCTCGAGCGGCTGCGGGACCCCGCGCCGCCCGACCCGCAACCTGACGGTGAGTGGCGCACCGCACGCTGCCCACCACGCAGGACGCCTTCCTCGAGCGGCTGCGGGACCCCGCGCCGCTCGACCCGCAACTGACGGTGAGTGCGCACCGCACGCTGCCCACCACGCAGGAGGCCTTCCTCGAGCGGCTGCGGGACCCCGCGCCGCCCGACCCGCAACCTGACGGTGAGTGGCGCACCGCACGCTGCCCACCACGCAGGAGCCTTCCTCGAGCGGCTGCGGGACCCGCGCCGCCCGACCCGCAACCTGACGGTGAGTGGCGCACCGCACGCTGCCCACCACGCAGGAGGCCTTCCTCGAGCGGCTGCGGACCCCGCGCCGCCGACCCGCAACCTGACGGTGAGTGGCGCACCGCACGCTGCCCACCACGCAGGAGGCCTTCTCGAGCGGCTGCGGGACCCCGCGCCGCCCGACCCGCAACCTGACGGTGAGTGGCGACCGCACGCTGCCCACCACGCAGGAGGCCTTCCTCGAGCGGCTGCGGGACCCCGCGCCGCCCGACCGCAACCTGACGGTGAGTGGCGCACCGCACGCTGCCCACCACGCAGGAGGCCTTCCTCGAGCGGCTGCGGGACCCCGCGCCGCCCGACCCGCAACCTGACGGTGAGTGGCGCACCGCACGCTGCCCACCACGCAGGAGGCCTTCCTCGAGCGGCTGCGGGACCCCGCGCCGCCCGACCGCAACCTGACGGTGAGTGGCGCACCGCACGCTGCCCACCACGCAGGAGGCCTTCTCGAGCGGCTGCGGGACCCCGCGCCGCCCGACCGCAACCTGACGGTGAGTGGCGCACCGCACGCTGCCCACCACGCAGGAGGCCTTCCTCGAGCGGCTGCGGGACCCGCGCCGCCCGACCCGCAACCTGACGGTGAGTGGGCACCGCACGCTGCCCACCACGCAGGAGGCCTTCCTCGAGCGGCTGCGGGACCCCGCGCGCCCGACCCGCAACCTGACGGTGAGTAGCGACCGCACGCTGCCACCACGCAGGAGGCCTTCCTCGAGCGGCTGCGGGACCCCGCGCCGCCCGACCCGCAACCTGACGGTGAGTAGCGGACCGCACGCTGCCCACCACGCAGGAGGCCTTCCTCGAGCGGCTGCGGACCCCGCGCCGCCGACCCGCAACCTGACGGGAGTGGCGCACCGCACGCTGCCCACCACGCAGGAGGCCTTCCTCGAGCGGCTGCGGGACCCGCGCCGCCCGACCCGCAACCTGACGGTGAGTGGCGCACCGCACGCTGCCCACCACGCAGGAGGCCTTCCTCGAGCGGCTGCGGGACCCCGCGCCGCCCGACCCGCAACCTGACGGTGAGTGGCGCACCGCACGCTGCCCACACACGCAGGGGGCCTTCCTCGAGCGGCTGCGGGACCCCGCGCCGCCCGACCCGCAACCTGACGGTGAGTGGCGCACCGCACGCTGCCCACCACGCAGGAGGCCTTCCTCGAGCGGCTGCGGGACGCGCCGCCCGACCCGCAACCTGACGGTGAGTGGCGCACCGCACGCTGCCCACCACGCAGGAGGCTTCCTCGAGCGGCTGCGGGACCCCGCGCCGCCGACCCGCAACCTGACGGTGAGTAGGCGACCGCACGCTGCCCACCACGCAGGAGGCCTTCCTCGAGCGGCTGCGGGACCCCGCGCCGCCCGACCCGCAACCTGACGGTGAGTGGCGCACCGCACGCTGCCCACCACGCAGGAGGCCTTCCTCGAGCGGCTGCGGGACCCCGGCGCCCCGACCCGCAACCTGACGGTGAGTGGCGCACCGCACGCTGCCCACCACGCAGGACGCCTTCCTCGAGCGGCTGCGGGACCCCGCGCCGCCCGACCCGCAACCTGACGGTGAGTGGCGCACCGCACGCTGCCCACCACGCAGGAGGCCTTCCTCGAGCGGCTGCGGGACCCCGCGCCGCCCGACCCGCAACCTGACGGTGAGTGGCGCACCGCACGCTGCCAAACGCAGGAGGCCTCCTCGAGCGGCTGCGGGACCCCGCGCCGCCCGACGCAACCTGACGGTGAGTGGCGCACCGCACGCTGCCCACCACGCAGGAGGCTTCCTCGAGCGGCTGCGGGACCCCGCGCCGCCCGACCCGCAACCTGACGGTGGAGTGGCGCCCGCACGCTGCCCACCACGCAGGACGCCTTCCTCGAGCGGCTGCGGGACCCGCGCGCCGACCCGCAACCTGACGGTGAGTGGCGCACCGCACGCTGCCCACCACGCAGGACGCCTTCTCGAGCGGGCGTCTGCGGGACCGCGCGCCCGACCGCAACCTGACGGTGTGGCGCACCGCACGCTGCCCACCACGCAGGAGGCCTTCCTCGAGCGGCTGCGGGACCCCGCGCCGCCCGACCCGCAACCTGACGGTGAGTGGCGCACCGCACGCTGCCCACCACGCAGGAGGCCTTCCTCGAGCGGCTGCGGGACCCCGCGCCGCCCGACCCGCAACCTGACGGTGAGTGGCGCACCGCACGCTGCCCACCACGCAGGAGGCCTTCCTCGAGCGGCTGCGGGACCCCGCGCCGCCCGACCCGCAACCTGACGGTGAGTGGCGCACCGCACGCTGCCCACCACGCAGGAGGCCTTCCTCGAGCGGCTGCGGGACCCCGCGCCGCCCGACCCGCAACCTGACGGTGAGTGGCGCACCGCACGCTGCCCACCACGCAGGAGGCCTTCCTCGAGCGGCTGCGGGACCCCGCGCCGCCCGACCCGCAACCTGACGGTGAGTAGGCGCACCGCACGCTGCCCACCACGCAGGAGGCCTTCCTCGAGCGGCTGCGGGACCCCGCGCCGCCCGACCCGCAACCTGACGGTGAGTGGCGCACCGCACGCTGCCCACCACGCAGGAGGCCTTCCTCGAGCGGCTGCGGGACCCCGCGCCGCCCGACCCGCAACCTGACGGTGAGTGGCGCACCGCACGCTGCCCACCACGCAGGAGGCCTTCCTCGAGCGGCTGCGGGACCCCGCGCCGCCCGACCCGCAACCTGACGGTGAGTGGCGCACCGCACGCTGCCCACCACGCAGGAGGCCTTCCTCGAGCGGCTGCGGGACCCCGCGCCGCCCGACCCGCAACCTGACGGTGAGTGGCGCACCGCACGCTGCCCACCACGCAGGAGGCCTTCCTCGAGCGGCTGCGGGACCCCGCGCCGCCCGACCCGCAACCTGACGGTGAGTGGCGCACCGCACGCTGCCCACCACGCAGGAGGCCTTCCTCGAGCGGCTGCGGGACCCCGCGCCGCCCGACCCGCAACCTGACGGTGAGTGGCGCACCGCACGCTGCCCACCACGCAGGAGGCCTTCCTCGAGCGGCTGCGGGACCCCGCGCCGCCCGACCCGCAACCTGACGGTGAGTGGCGCACCGCACGCTGCCCCACGCAGGAGGCCTTCCTCGAGCGGCTGCGGGACCCCGCGCCGCCGACCCGCAACCTGACGGTGAGTGGCGCACCGCACGCTGCCCACCACGCAGGAGGCCTTCCTCGAGCGGCTGCGGGACCCCGCGCCGCCCGACCCGCAACCTGACGGTGAGTGGCGCACCGCACGCTGCCCACCACGCAGGAGGCCTTCCTCGAGCGGCTGCGGGACCCCGCGCCGCCCGACCCGCAACCTGACGGTGAGTGGCGACCGCACGCTGCCCACCACGCAGGAGGCCTTCCTCGAGCGGCTGCGGGACCCCGCGCCGCCGACCCGCAACCTGACGGTGAGTGGCGCACCGCACGCTGCCCACCACGCAGGAGGCCTTCCTCGAGCGGCTGCGGGACCCCGCGCCGCCCGACCCGCAACCTGACGGTGAGTGGCGCACCGCACGCTGCCCACCACGCAGGAGGCCTTCCTCGAGCGGCTGCGGACCCCGCGCCGCCCGACCCGCAACCTGACGGTGAGTGGCGACCGCACGCTGCCCACCACGCAGGAGGCCTTCCTCGAGCGGCTGCGGGACCGCGCCGCCCGACCCGCAACCTGACGGTGAGTGGCGCACCGCACGCTGCCCACCACGCAGGAGGCCTTCCTCGAGCGGCTGCGGGACCCCGCGCCGCCCGACCCGCAACCTGACGGTGAGTGGCGCACCGCACGCTGCCCACCACGCAGGAGGCCTTCCTCGAGCGGCTGCGGGACCCCGCGCCGCCGACCCGCAACCTGACGGTGAGTGGCGCACCGCACGCTGCCCACCACGCAGGAGGCCTTCCTCGAGCGGCTGCGGGACCCCGCGCCGCCCGACCCGCAACCTGACGGTGAGTGGCGCACCGCACGCTGCCCACCACGCAGGAGGCCTTCCTCGAGCGGCTGCGGGACCCCGCGCCGGCCTTATTGGAAATGTTTAACAGATTTTTTCCGCACTTAAGCCTCATGATTGGGCATTGTCGATTCGTAGTCATTGTCAGTTGAGATTGGATCAACAAATTGGAAGTGACAATTTTATCTAATAACAGTATATCAAAGAGATTAAATAAAATTCTATAATGTAACTTTTTATTTCGAATCAATATAGAATAATTTACTTTAATTTGGTCTAAGTTAACAAGAATCATTTTCCAATAGATCAGTCCAGCGGTGGGCTAGCGGCAGCTTTGCTGGATCACGGCGCCAGTTCATGGGGCGTCAACTCAGGAGGTAGCACAGAATCCCACGCGGTTTCTCCACGTCCAACCAAGCGCCTAGGGCCCTTCAAAAGACCGCTCGTCAACCACCCTGGTCCCCTCTCTGCCCCCGTTACTACTAACCCCCCGGCACCCCAACCAGCACCACGCAAGAACCGGTGAGTCACGGTCAAACTACAGAAATTCGGAAAACTGAACGAATGAACTCAAAGTTCGCCCGCTATTAGAAATCGCATCGAATATGTAAGTGTTTACGGTCAATACAGGATTATGAATTTAGTTTTAGATTTTTTTCTGACTAATGGAGTGATGAGGTCTTTAACTATGATATTGCCGTTTTGTCAAGAGATTTTTCACGATTTTTGTTTTCCTTATTTATTTAATAATGTAGGAAGAGAACTTTGTCACACAGTGGCTAATAACATAATTTGGTAGACAGTAAGAAAATTGTGGCCAATGAAATTGAAAATTCCGATGAATTTAAAATTTAAGCTTATTTCAAGCTTCCTTTTTTTAAATTTATATTTACATAATAATATATAATTACACTGTAAAGTCAAAATATTATGCAAAAATTAATTGTTTCTACAGCTTTAATTATTTTTGTATATAGTTAGATGTATGTACGAAAGAAACGGTAGTTTCATAGATTAAGACCTATTACTGACGAAAGTCGCTACAAAGACTCGCTAATGCACAAGACACACGTGCGCGGAGTCGGCGCTTTACACTCATATCATAATAGGAAGTATATACGAGTTTCATATTTTAAGTTGCATGGTAATACGTCATCATTATATCACAACCTAAAGAAATCTCCAAGAAACAGTACAATAACAATGAAAATAAAAAAAGAAATTAACTTATGAAAGATTGCACACTATCTTTTTCTTGCATAACAATTTTGTTGTATGCGTCTTGGGTGGCGGACGCGTACTGTGACGTCTAACCAATAACTTGAGCTTTATACGGATATTTAAGAAAAAAAATAATTTTGTTGTTTGTTTATTAGAAATATATATATTCTAAGCCCCAGTATCAATAAAGACTTTAAAAAGCCTGCCCCTAAGCATGAGCAGCGAAACAAGATATGATAAGCGTTTATCGTGAGATATAACCACCATCTTGAAATTTCTATTTTCTAAATAGTTCAAGGTTTAAATTCCTCTAACATATAGCATTTAGTTAATTGAGTTTGATCGTTCAATAAATTTTACAAGTTAGTGAAAACTAAACGTAAATTACTCAGCTAAAGAACTTTAGCAATACAGACCTAAAATAATAATTTTTCTTAACCTGTATTCCGTATATCAGAGACCGTATGGTTATGGCTACTAGTATAGCTATCAATTTACCGGCAGCAGGAATGTAGTGTATTTTTTGTGTATGATTTTCCAATTTGGAACACTTTCCAAAAGTAATATTTTATACAGGCAGGATTCTGAATGAAAAATAACATATATGGGGCATGTAGATTAGATATTTTATAGACCTTAAGCTTTAGTGTTATAGAAATCTTAATTTCGTTAATTTATTTGAAGCAAGAATTTACTTCTTTAAGAATTTATTTCTGCGAAATCTTATAAATGACTATTAGAAACACAATGAGAATTTAGAAATAAGCTACATAAAAGTTGACGCATACGCATGTATTACTTAATATCCACTTACACCGAGCGAGTATAGAACTTAAAAAAATTATGACTAAGATCTACATTCTTGAGTAAAATGAGATAGAATCTAGAGAAAGCAACCAACGTCACTACAAAACTCATTCATGATGTAACATTCCCAAGTAAATGACATCACGGCCACTACTTTAACATAAGCATGGAGAAAAGGCCCCAATAACGTCACACTTATTGATTAAAATATATTTTATTAGCTCTGTAATATTAATGGCTTTTGCCGCGCCTGTGCACAGCATCCACCAGCGCTAAATAATGGTTTCTCTGATGCTAACATTAACCTATCAACAATAGGGAAGATGCAATATTTTTATGCTCATTTCAAAGAACTCCACGTAGAATAGACCACAAGTATATTAAAAATGAAAAGACTATATTACTGAAAAAAAATGCGGTTTAAAATTGTTAATTTAAATTTTTGCGCGAAAACGGACCTGTAGTTCGTATGACGTCACTCCTGTCCGTCATTGTCACTGGCTCACTGATTGTACTGCGCATGTCATTGCTGGCTTTAGTTGTTTTTGCATTTATCTCGACTTTCAATATATTATTTTGTAAAAATTTACAATGGACTATCCATCAACATCAGGTGATCATAACTATACCATTGATACTCCGAAAAAAGCCGTATGGACGTATGTTGGGCCAATGTGTCTATCTACTTCAAATAAGTTTCCTAATAAATTGTTTTTGACTGGACCTTCTGACCCAAAACTGAGAAAAATGTGGTTTCAAGCGGCGAAGAGGAATGACATTTATTCCCCAAAGACTATCGTTCGATGCTGTGAAGACCACTTTGACGTAAATCGGCAGATATATTTATTGTAAACTTAGTTAATCTGCTTGTACACAAAAGAAACAGTTCCCTACCTAACACTTACCCAAACTTTTCAATGTCTTTTTGTTTAGTCCCTTTCATTTCTACACTTGAAAACCCTGCACTTTCGACAAAAAATGTCACTACCATGTCAACATTAACTTTTGACAGAGTCCTAGAATATGCTTTGGCAAACCCAACTTCTATTTCTATTCAAAAAACGCAATTAATTTTGGTTTAATTGTTCACTTTTACTACAACTTATAACCTCAAATAAGTTGTCATAACCGGAGTGACGTCACTGAACGATGATTGGCGTTTTAAATCCGTCCCGTTTCACGTTACCTTTGATTCGTAATTATTGTTAAAAAACAACATTATTTTAAATATAAACCTCGCAGTGGCACTACTTTCATATTTTTTTAGCATTTTAATAATAAAATCTTCATAAATATTATAATTGCATGTTCCCCAATAGAGCTCATTTAAGTTGTATGGAATAAACTATCGCGTTTAATCTCAATTCGTAAATATTATTTTGCCTTTACATCAGCTTTGTCCTGCATCTAATATACAGACTACACTATTTTATTCCCCGGAGACATTGTTTTAATCCACGCGAATGCAAAAAATTCTAGAAAACAATTTAATGTTGTATTGGTTGAAAATTATAAAATGACTGTGAATTTATAGTATTCAAATATTATTTTATATTACGAAAATGTACTTAATGTTTATTAAGGAATTATAGAGATTTTCCCATTGAATTACTTATATAGATATATTTAGATTTGTTAAGTGTCTTTTTATTTGTAGAGAAAAGCTAGCTCCTTGGACACAAAGTCCGAGGCGGTCGCACAATATTTATTAATATATAGTCACAATGCATTTTACTAAGTATACAAACTAATCATCGGTGTCTCTAATATTATTATGATAACGTATAATCATACGTTATCATAATATACAATTAATTTTTTTTTTAACAAAAAAAAATGGCTCCGGATTTAGAGTGCATAAATCAGCAATGTCTTCATTATTGTATAGATTTACCAATTTCAACATTGTTAATTCTTAAATTTACTCAACATTTCTCATACTCTGTAAATTCTAGTTTGAATATCCCGTTATAATTATATACATATATAAATCACAGATTTGTGCACTGAAGAATCTGCGTAGATCACAGATACTTAATTGAGTGAATGATTCACTCGTATTTAAATAATCAACGAATTCACATGTGATCTACACAAAATGTTAATAACAATATTTCACCCACTTTGAGATTATTATGGACTTATACTTAACCTTTTTTATGTACTTAAATATATTAATTAAATATAAGTGGTAAATCTATGGATTTTGTGCATTTATAATAGTGATGTTATGGTAGAAGTTATTATGGATTTCACATAAACCAATCAAAGTCGCTACTTGATTACAAAAAGTTCATATCAGACATGGCAGAGCCTTAACGTGTTTATAAGTATATGTACTAGACGAGTAGCTTTGTTTTTTTTTTTCTTTTGCATATTTTAATACCAAATTAATTCTACGTTATTTCATATAAATTAAGTCTATGTGCTGATTCAAATTAGTAATTCATTTTCTTAATTGTAAATATTTAATATGTATTAATGTATATTCCTTTTTAGTTTTATAGCAATTTCACTTGTTTATTCCTTGTACACTTGTATATGAATTATTCCTATTCTCTTTACGATATTACCTATTTTATAATTAACATTTCCTTTTTGCAAAAACGATTATTTTTACATTTTACACACAGATAATTGTACATAATGCCATCCAATTCTCTCAAATTTCTTTAAACTGATTATGAACTAAATGTCGAACCTAATGTGCTCGCATCTGCACTATGAGTTTTTGAGGAATACACGGTGTAAAAATCCTTAACGAAATTAGAGTCTATGTATATTATACGCGGACACAAGTTATATTACCAGAAATAAATACAGAGAAAATATTTCAATTTTTATGTATCAAAAAAATTATTATCACACCTCAATAAAAACCTACAACGCTGGTGCCCTCTACAGAAACAAATTGCGCGCTTGTGAGTGTCTCATGTACGGACCACTACGTTACGTATCGATAATAACTTCGGAATATTGTTTTATTACAAATATAGAAACTATTTTATAAGAAATTAAAGGTATATAAAAATAGTACATTATGGTACAAGTGTGTAATGATAGTTGGCGAGGGTCTTAAGGAGCCGAGGACGGTAATCATCAATACACACGTGTATCATACAACGTTTTTCAACACACTTCTGAATAAAATAATACTTAAATAAAAAACCATTTTCTTCATAAATTGTATTTGCAGACATCTTAATTAATAACTAACTAAATAACTTCAAAAGAGAAAATGAGACGAGTTGTGAAAAATGTTTCGTAATGGCGGGAAAAATTAATCAGTTTTCCTATGCGCGCGCATCGGCCATAGACTAATAAATTTCGTAATGGCGGGAAAAATTAATTAGTTTTCCTATGCGCGCGCATCGGCCAAAGACTAAAAAATGAGGTTTCTTTTTTTTTGGGCTTTTCGCGTATAGCTTTTTAGCGCAAATGTAAGCGTAACTCAATCAATAATATTAAAAAAAAACTATTACTCACTCGTGAATAATAGTAATGAAAAAGTCACAGTTTGATTATAGGTGTCATTATGTGCCTAATTGCCATGGGATTAGAGCCACTTTATGAGGAAGTGTGTTGAACTGGTGTTCCAGTTGGCAGATTATCAATTTCTTTTCCTATTACATTTTGATTGAACCTGCATTGCTTGCTTGAAATGCATTATATATAGCTATTCTTTGGCTAATGCAAAAATCGTAATGATGGAAAAATTTGACTTTAGTTTTCGTTGAGGATATTTTATACCTACTGTGTAATATTGATTATGTAAGTTTCATTTTTTAAATATAACTAGGTATCATATACATAAATGAGTATTTCAATTACATTGTATCATGTATGTAATTGTTCTCTCTTATATAGAACCTAATCAAAATTATTTTTATATACCAAATTGCGATATGTATAAATATCTTTTACTAATATCACCATCTTCTAATCTCGTGGACAGGTGATTTAACTGTATTATAAATATAAAGCAAACATTTATTGATATTGGTAAAGTGAATAAAACCAGTTAGGACGGGCTTCTTTGGTGATCGGTATGTTTAGGCTCTAAGACGGTAGATACTACTAATGGGATTTCCATTCGTAGCATCTTGATTCCGTCTTTTCTTAATGTGGATTGAGATAATTTGATGCTATTTACGTAAACAAACCAAACCAGTCAGTTTTAGGAAACTATTAACCAGAATGTATTTACTAACTAGAATTTGTAAAAGATTGGTGCTTTAAAACGAAATTTCTTGTAACATTCCACTAAAGTATTTTACTTATTGCGAAATATATATATGTATTTGTAAAGCATATCTAGATCATAGATTTTAATGCGATAATGAATATTGAAAGTGCATTTACATCATACTGTTTGTAAATCATTCCATTAACATTGTTTCAATGAATCTGTATTGTTTCTCAGTATAATTTGTTAGCTATAATTTATTTATTTAACTATGCTTAATGTATATTGTATCTTATTGTTTCACTTTTAATTTCAAAGCAGTATTTTATAGATGTTAAGACTGACACAAGTTTATACACATAAAATCACTAAGTATTAAATTATAATGCATAATTATTTTGATGTGGTGGTTTAACTAATGTTTGAATTAATTTATTAATATATTATTGTTAAAATAATAGCTTCAGTTTTACTTGTCGCTATAAATAGATTGTAAAAAATAATCTGGGTTTCGACCCGCGGAACATTATGTGTAATGTAACCAAATTTTTATAAAATTTATTTGAAAAATAGAGTTTTGTTAAACTTCGCCATGTTTTATTTAAATTCTATTATATGAATAAGGGCCGTTTTCACCAACTTTGTCTTAGCTTAGGCGACTCCTAAGAGACATGCTGTCTCACTCTTTTCAGTTAATACAAAAAGTGACAGCATGTCACTTAGGTGTCGCCTAAGCTAAGACAAGGTTGGTGAAAACGGCCATTAGTATTCTATTCGGCAATGAAGATAAGCCCGCCATTGTCGTACAGTAAGTTTCGCGTTCGTCCACCTTTATTGTGAACTGGAGACCTATTTATGAATTACGAACGCGATTTCGAAATCACCGCTGACTAAATAGACTTTGAGGTCACGGATTCCTAAACATCCATTTTTTGAAAGTAGATCGCAGAGCTGCCAACATAGATAAAATACACACATAAATGTTCGGTTCCACGCAGAATGTAGCCGCTGCCGGTTTAACCATTGTGGTTATTATATATATGCTACATTCATATATATAGGTATATATATAGACTGAAAAATCAACACATCAACTTCAGACTCTATTCAATAAGTTCTCTAAACAAAACACAGATAACATTTCCACAAGTATGAATTGATTACGAGTGGGTGAGGGCACTCGTAATGAAATCACATCCGTGACTAAGGTAGTCACATAAGTGATATTCAAAAATACGAATTATTGAAAATCGGTGATTATTAGTCACATCGGTGATTTCGAAGTCGCATTCGTAATTCAAAAATAGATCTCCTGAACCACGCTTATATGGCTCGAAGTAGCGAACGTTTTCGTTGTACTTGTACTGAGGGGCGATCGCACTAATAAATTGCAAACGAAACGCAACCGAACCGTTCGGCTTAACCAATCCAAACGCCACAATATCACGTCATCTATTCGATGACGTGATATTCTAGCTCTTGGATTGGTTGAGAGCTGCGATTTGTTAGTGCGATTGCCCCCCTGATTAATTGTATCGTGCGGCGGTAAAAGAATGCCTTTGATGCTACTGGTACTACCACTAGTAACACGGAATTAATATTATCCCGTAGTACCAAGTAGTCTAGTAGTGCTACTCAAACAGCACCCATAGTACTAAAAACAATAATATGATATTTTTTAACTCTTATTCACGATATATATGGATTTTCTTACATCAGGTAGAAACCTGATATAAGGCTTCAGTTGAAAATATATCAGAAAATCTCAAATTTTATTGCACTGCGCTATTATAAAGAGTCCTTAATAGTCATAGTACCACTGGCAGATTTTTACATAGTACTAACGGACTATTTGGTAGTACCACAGGCAACAAAGGAGTGCGCTCTTCTTGAAACTATAGTGTAAATATTACAATGTAGTATATATACACTCGTAATACTTATATACAATAGCTTAGAGCCATGTGGAGAGCTTTGAATTTACTGAAATAACACCTGATGGTACGGATTAGGTAATTATTTTAACATGTGTGAAATAACAAATTTTCATTTTAAATAACGGTGTCACACACGGAACACGAGCCCACGGCATCCTTCCGCATACGGTCTTCCTGCGTACAAGAAAATGTCATAGTTACGTACGAGTTTTTTAATATCGTATATTCGTGATGGGTATCTCGACTGATATTAAGCTGTAGTGCGATCTACGGTGGAATGCGCTTGGCTTACTGTCACTATGCCCCATTAGTAAACGGTCACTATTTGGCAAATTCTAAAAAGTGATATAACGATCATGTTTCGTTACTAAAAAATAACCACATTTATTAATTTTAGTTATGTTTAGGTTATATGAAATAAATAGAAATAATCAAATAAAAAATATATTTATTAATTCTTAAAGTAGATATTGTAATGTTCGGTCGTATTACAACCCACATTTTTATTTATGGCGTCAGGTTTTATTATAAATATAAAAGAAGATAGTTTTTAAAGTTTGATATTGACATAGGTTGTCTGGTCTCAGAAAAAACTGTTATTTTATCTTAGTTAATGTAGAATTTCAGAATTAAACAAGACACTAATTTTCACAGAGATTTTATTAATGACTAGCTTTTGCCCGCGACTTCGTCCGCGTGGAATAGTGACTTCCGGCAGATTTTTGGTTTTTCCCACATAGATCATGTATAGAGGAATAATTCTTTCATACATATTTTTTGTGTATCTTGAACCGTTTTCGCAGCGCACGCAAAGAAAGCCTTCAAAAATGAATAATTTTCCCCGTTTTTTACACATTTACCGCTCTGTCTTTGCTCCTATTGGTCATAGCGTAATGTTATTTAGCCTATAGCCTTCCTCGATAAATGGACTATCCAACAAAAAAAGAATTATTCAAATCGCACCAGTAATTTCGGAGATTAGCGCGTTCAAACAAACAAACTCTTCAGCTTTATAATATTAGTATAGATTAGTATAGATCATAAACAAACAGCATAACTGGACATCAATACAATAGTTCTTTTTAATCTATGCTAACAGATCATAATCAATGTCTCTTATTAATATAAAACATAATCAATTCAACGATTTAGAAAATAAAAACTACATTACAAAAAACATTATATATATTTATTTTTTTATTTGATCCAAAATATTTATGTATGTATGTCTATCCGTTACCCTAGAACCCGTAACAAAGCCTTACAGAGCTTACTTTGAATTAGGCTAATTGGAGTAAGTATAAGAAATATTATTATTATTTAATTTCGGTTATTGTAACTTATTGTGGATAGAAATATATATTATCAAGCATGACCAAGGTACAAGTACTCGTATTCATCATACAAACATCTGCTCCCACCGGGACTTACACCCGGGACCTCGGAGATGGCGACGTCTTGAAACCGGTGTACTAACCATTCGACTGTGGAGGTCGTCAATTTAAGGTTTACAAGTGTGTACTAATTTTATTATGATTCGATTAAATAGTATTTTAATCGACTAAATATTATTAGTTGACTTTTAGATCTTCCTCCATTTGTTTATCTAACATTCTTCTCAACTATTACATGATTATGGTCACTATTATCAATTATTGATTCGTCATCGTTATTACTATATATCCTTTTTATTCTCACACTCTATTTTGATTATTACCTACATTCTGTATGTGTATACTTTTCTTTATGACAATATTACCTGCAGTCATTTTTTTTTTTTACAATATAAGATCTAGGCAAGTAAATAAATAAATACACCACCACCACCACTTACACCAATTAGCGTAGCCCAAACTACGCTCTGTAAGGCTTGTGCTATGGGATCTAGGGTAACGGATAGACATAAAATACTTATATATTACACATATATAAATATTTTTTATAGAAATATATAATAAAAACCATGACTAAGGTACGGGATTCGAACCCGGGACCTCCGAGATGGCGACACCTTGAAACCGGTGTACTATCCACTCGACTATGGATGTCGTCGAAATGATACTTATCCATAACTAAAGCAAGAACCCATTCCTGTTCTTTTTGAATCAAAATCTTATTACCATTATAAAAATTATCTTAATTTTCGACTTATTAAAATTTCTGCAGGGAAGTCATTCAAATGAGGTTTAGCTGTTATAGGTCCTATAACTTAACAAAACACTTTCTAAATCACTGTTATCTTTTATTGATATTTAATCAAACTTTTAGCTATATGTACCGCCTTTCCTGCCATTCCATTTGATTCAGGGTTTCAAAATTTACAAGACACTAATTTTCATAGACTTTATTAATAATAATAAACAGATATCATAACAGGTCATCAATAAAATATTTTTTTTAAATAAACAGATCATAATATCATAACAGATAGTTACATAATCAATACAACAATAGTAAGTTTAGCTTATGAAGAATTTATTAAAACGTTATTAAGTTTTAGCGTTTTATTGATTTTTTATTATTAACATAGAAATAGATGCACTAACTTCGATGAACAATTAAAATTTGACGAGTGCAGCAGGTAATACATAATTACGTCATAGTATAAAATAACATTTTCAAGGACTGAACACAGAGGGGACCAAAAAATATATCCATTATTTAAAAGTCCATAACTTACAAACTTTACTCTACCTTTTAAATGTTATTGATTACGCACATCTTAAATTCAAATTCTAAGAACATGTAACGAAAACACTTTTTGGTCCATGGTAAATATCAGTAAGAACTATCAACATTTCGTTTTTGTTTATGATTAGTTGGTATTTTTTGTGGCTATTATACCATTTTGGAATCTTGGTTAGTTACGTCAACTTTTTAAATAATTAGCCATAGTAGTGTCGATACAATTTTTATACACTTTTGTAGAAAAAAATATTTTGATAAATTTTTGAAAAACTATTTGTATTCAGGTATTTTTAAGGGTTTTGGTGGATAGCAATGCTACTTAGGTTGCCAATACAAAAAAAAATGTGAGATATTTGAAAAATTGTAGTGATGGTAGTTAAAAACACCATAAGGGATTTTCGAAGAATTTCATTTTTTTTTGTAATTTAAAAAAAAAATTGAGATGTTTTTTCTTATATTTTTTCTCGAGTAGCCATGAGTAGGTCCACTCTCTGATGGCCGCTTATCGTTGAATTTTGGGACACGTTGTATATCTGTATAGTATATGTATATATTTGTGTTACCCTAAATCCTATAACACAAAGCCCCGGGGTAGTATTGGAGGATACGCATGCAAACCAAGTTCGTGTCTATGTATGCTGGTTACATCAGTAGCTTTCTAGTATACATTTTATCTTAATACATTGTGCAAATATTGGCACTGAGCTATGGCTCTTTACATGTTACTGCAGCACACATGAACATAATTTTTTCTGTACGGTGGAGAGATCTGTTTTCCTGTTTGTACCCTAAATTAGTAATTTTTCTTGTAATTGAATAATAATTGTTTTGTGTCTGTAGAGCAAATAAAATATCTATATAAATATAATATCAACATATACAATAATATCATTGATCTTTAATCTAGATCTGTTCAATGTATGCACTTTTGCTTTATTTTTGTAGCAGAAATAGGTATGGCAGAAGTAGAGAAGCTTTGTATATGTAAAAAATAAAAATCGAAGGTTTACTATTTAACATTTTAATGATAAGCTTATATTTTTATAATTTATCCTTTGGTAATTTATACATTCCACCCTGGTATACTAATTGATGTATTCGTACTTTTGTATCTAAAAATTGTCTTAATTCTTTAAGACTGCATTCAGCACCAGGCGCTTGTGATGCAAACATTTTCAACATTTGATGTATACGGTCTAAGGGCAGTGAGTCTAAGTTAGTTAACATACCCACAATGTATGACCAAAACACTTGCAGTTCACATTCTCTTTGATCATGAGCTGATGCCATAACACTTTCTGCTTCATCATCTTCACAGATCATTTCTTGTACTTGATTTGAAGCAACATTAGATTTTGTTGAATCTGAGCCATCAACTAAAACATAAGTGTCAGTACATTTCTCAGATATCAAACCCAGAGATTGCCAATATGTAATTTTTCTTCTAAGTACAGTAATTGGCACTTTCATTACTTGATGAAGCTCTTCAAGTGACCATTCAGATTTGTTTTGAAAATGCATTATTAATGTGGCATTAAAAGGAGAAACTATTAAATCAAATCTTTTGTCAGGTAAATCTATTTCAATATTAACATATCCTAAATGTGGTTTCCAACTCAGTGTTCTGTTCCCTTTTAATGCTTCATATGATTTTGTATATGATTCTAAATGTTGTTTTATTTCTTCAGGTAATTCTAAACTTTCATCCTTAAATGGAGGCCAAAATTGGGCAGACAGAATCAAAGCATTACATGAAAAATTATCATCAACAACTTCAAGATTTTTATCCTGTTGTATTAAAGAGTTCATTCTTTTAGAATCTGAGATATCCTTTAACATGACCTCACAGAAATGTAGCTGAGACTCACCAAATTTTAATTTGAGGAGTTCTAAGTATCTTATTTCTTTGTCAGTATTGATTGCACTCTGTGCTAATAATCTATCAGCTAATAATGTCCTGTACTCATTAACAAAGAGTTCTTTGCTGCCATAGACATTCACCAACATTGATATTATGTCATTAGCTTTCCTTTCATTAGAATCAACTTTTGGATCAGCATCTACTGGATCGGGATTCCATTCATCCCAAGCTTCATCTTTTTCATTTTCCAAATCAGCTTCAGCTGCAAATTTAGTCAACTCTTCTGCAAGCTCATTTCCTGCCCCATCTTCTGTAAGACTGCTAACCACACTACGTACAGTATCTTCTCTATTTCTTAAATAACTGCGAACAGGCTTTGTCACTGTTTCCAGTATTACACCAGATGGATCAAGATGTCTTAATGCCCTAATTGTTGAAACATAAGCAGTTAAAATATCAGTTGTGTTAACACCCGAATGTAACAAACGTGTTTCCAAAGCATTTTGTAATCTTATACAAAGAGTTGATCTTAAGTCTGTCTTATCTAAACATAATTTTATATCATCTACAGCAGGCTGAGAATCAGGATATTCAATAATAATATTAAAAAGCTGATCAATGCGTAGTTTTGTGTAACTGTGATACAAGTAATAACTTAGTTTCTTTTTGAATTGAGAGATTGCACACTGAATATTATGATCATCTGGTGGAGGTTTTGAAGAACCTGCACAATAAATCCTAGTCAGCCACGACATAACAGTAGTATCCAGCCAGTTTTCTAAGAAATGTATATGTGACACATCAAATGTTCCATCACACAGTTTCTGTATATGATTTTCAATTCTCAATTGAATAAAATTTGTTAATACTTGGCCAGTAAGTCTTTCTAGTAATTGCAAATCCATTAATTTTCTGTTTGTTTCGTGAAATACTTTAACAATATATGCACAGTTACAATCAGAAAAGTCATTACCACATCCTGCACACATAATATCGCCCATGTCAGAGTGTTCATTCTCATTATCAAAAACATTAAAAGATATTTTATAAAAGTAGTTAATGATGACATGGTATTCGAGTGGAAGCTGTGACAGCAAGGTTGCACGAATGAGCTGCTTGAATCCTAGTATGACATCCTTCTCTCCAAATATTGGCTTATTATCACAACAGCTGCTATTGAGTATTGACAGTCTTCCAAGCATTTCAGAAAAATTTGATATCGACTCATATAGCTCGTTAACAGCAGACTTGAATAATTGAAATCCCTTAACTTCCTCATCAACTTTCGAAAATTTTGACCAGAATGAAGGTGCAATATGCTGTCTAAGATATTTCTCGATGTGAATCAAAATAAGATCTCGGACTCTATGTTGTACTCCCATTCCAATAATTATTTGATGAATCTCATCATACTCTGCTCTACTACAGTCACTAAATATCGTGTCGTTAAGAATTGGGAAGGCATAATTTATTCTATTCCAATAAAGTTTGAGTTCACTTATCGTGTGAGCCATAATAATATACGGAACATATAGAGAAATTAGCTTATTAATTACATGAACTGTAACATATTGCTAAACATATATACCACAGAAAAATATTACTCCTATATACAATTTTAAAATTCTTCTTCTTTTGGGTTTGATAGAATTTTAAAATTAATTACTTTTTTTTTTTGAGTTTATGGCTTGGCTGCTATGACCTTTGAGCCATGTCTCTATAAATTAATACCACAGATTAGTATACTATTTTAGTTCAATACTCAATCTTTAGATCAACTTCATTCTTCATTCAGTTTTTTCAAGATAGGCCATTTTGAATGGTGTAACTAAAGTCTGATATTTTTTTGAGATGCTTTACTGGCCTGGATTCTAGTCCTTTACCATATGGTGTAACATATGGTAACAAATGTACTCTGTGGGTGTAACTGAAAACCTGAAAACTATATCCAGTACAAACCGACAGATGAGTATACTATTCTACTAATATTATGTTAGACAATTACAAATACAAAATAAGGAATTATAGTCGTTCCAACCATTTTACTTTTGACAAGTCGAATAAGAGGTTGAAATTTTGTCTCTGGTAGGTAGTAAAAAAATTTGAAATTGTAGTGCAAGGGTTTTTGTAATGTTTTATGTTTAAGTTTTTTATCTTGTATATTTAAATAGATATTATTGAAGATTAAAATGTGTATGGTAATTTGATCCCCTACAATAAGTGTTGTACCAATGTATTACGGATACGATGTTTTGTAATAATCGATTTTAGTCTGGAAGAACTTATAATCGATTTAACACGGATATTTTATTTTTGCTTAAATACATATTTCATATTATTCAAAAACTTCACTTCTGTAAATATATTTGTTATTTGGGCACAATAATTTTTGCATACCCACTAATTCAGTCCTCCCAAAATATTTTACTTTGAACTTTGCAAAAGTAAAACTCCGCTGAAAAGGGTCCGCTGCTCCAAACTTTACTTAGAGACTAAAAATTAATATATTTTATTTAATATAGGTCTAGTTTATAATAAAAAGATATAGAACAAAATGATAAGTTTTGAGTTATTTTATAATTGTAACATATGTTTACAACTCCTATTTACATCGTTTGGTTTTACTTATATAAAATTTGGTTTTATATAAACACTAGCTTTCCGCCCGCGGCTTCGCCCGCGTTATATTCGAACTTCCCACAGGAAGGTACGATTGGTATATACGGGGTGGTTACCCCGTATATACCAAACGTAAAACAAAAATTGATTAGCTGTTGTTATCGGATTTTCGCATGGGAAAAAGTTATTTCACCGCGGTAAAATATTTTATGTCATTTCCGGGTCTCAAACAATATTCATACCAAATTTCATAAATACTGGTTTAATAGAGAGTGATGTGAAGGGCGGATAGACAGACAGATACTTTCGCATTTATCATCATCCTCTTGCCCATTTCCCATTATCTGGGGTCGGCGCAGTAGATCTTTTTCTTCCATTCCTCTCTATCAGCCGTCATTTCCATGCTTACTCCTTTCATTCTTATATCATTCTTCACACAATCGATCCATCTTTTATTCGGCCTTCCTTCCATCCTTGTCACACCACACATCCATCGTAACATTCTCATTTCATTTGTATGCAATCTATTTTCATCCTTCTTCTTGATGGCCCAGCATTCACTTCCATACATGACGACAGGTCGGATGATCGATTTGTAAATTTTCCCCTTCAGCCTTATTGGCATTCGGGGATCGCACGTTGTAGCTGTGACCTGTCGCCATTTCATCCACCCTGCGTTAATCCTATGCTGCACAGCTCTGTCTATTTCGCCGTCGTCCTGAATGAGGGAACCTAGGTACTTGAAATCTGAGCAGGTTGGAAGTATAGCGCCATCTAAAGACATGGGTACAGGACTGGAAAGACCGCCGAAATCACAGTACAGATATTCAGTTTTGGATCTGCTGATCTTCAGGCCAACACTCTCCAGCCTCTGTTGCCACCCCGTCAGTCTGCTTTGTACCTCGATGCCCTCTTCCCCGACAAGCACGATGTCGTCGGCAAAGAGCATGCACCAGGGTGCCTCCTCCTGCAGGTCCGACGTCAGAGCGTCCATGATCAGAAGGAAGAGGTAGGGACTCAATGCCAACCCTTGGTGCAGCCCTACAGCCACACCGATACCGTCCGTCGTTCCCGCGGCAGATCGTACACATGTAAAGGATGCTCTGTACATAGCATGGACCAACCTCACATACTTCCCAGGCACACCTTTCATTCTTTAACGCCCACCACAAAACCTCACGGGGAACCCGATCATACGCCTTTTCGAGGTCGACAAAAACCATATGCAGATTTTTGTGCACGCGCCTGTACTTTTCGCACAATTGGCGTAAAGCGAAAATGGCATCTGTCGTACCTCGACCGGGCATGAATCCGAACTGGTTTTGTGTTATCTCACACTCTTCTCTCATTCTTCTCTCTATTATTCTTTCCCAGACTTTCATAGTATGTGACATGAGTTTTATTCCCCGGTAACTGCTGCAGTTTTGAACGTCTCCTTTGTTTTTAAAAATGGGGTCCAGTACACTACTGCACCATTCCTCGGGTATTTGTTCTTCGTGCAACAATTTACCGAAAAATAAACTCAGCTACTTCCATCCATCCGCACTAAGCAACTTCCACACTTCTACTGGTAGTCCATCTGGGCCGACCGCCTTCCCATTCTTCATATTCCTAACAGCCATTTTTACTTCTTCCACACTAATCTCTCTCTTAAGCCCATATTTACTGGTGGATTTTCAAGCATACCATTCCATTCATTCTCCTCATTCATTAATTTCTCAAAATAATCCTTCCATCGCGCCTTTATACTTTCATCGTTAGTCAAAATCCTTCCAGAATCATCTTTTATACATTTTACATGTGAAACATCTCTTCCATTCCTTTCTCTCGCTCTTGTAATTTTAAAAAGGCGTTTTTGACCTTCGGGGCTTTCAAGGGACCGATATAAATTATCTTGTGCCTTTGCCCTACAAATAGCAACTTCCTTCTTCGCTCTCTTCTTACATTCCTTATAAGCCTCTCTCTTACTTTCTTTCATAGATTCATTCTGGTCTTCTACGTTCTGCCATTCTTTAAAGGCATTTTTCCTTTCTCTCAAAACTTCTCTAATACTTTCACTCCACCACCACCCATCCTTATCTATCATACGCTTTCCTTTTGTTTCTCCCACTACCTTCCTTGCCACACTTCGGATACAATCAGCCATTTCCTTCCAGCACTCATTCACACTCACTCCTTCCATATCCCCCATCTCTATCATCTTGTTTACAACTTGCTCTCTAAATTCACTTGCATACTCCTCTTTTTGCAACAAGTGCCACTTTATTTTGGGTGGAGGACGTCCTTATATTTGTTGAGGGGAATAGTTAGGCAGATGTCAGCCAGCAGAAGTCGGTGCTGGGATACTAAGTCTTCACCTGGAAGCACCTTACAGTTTTTGACACTCTTGATTTGGTTCCGTCTTAACAGAAAATAGTCAATCTGTGTCGCGTGGTGGCCACTTCTATAGGTAACAAGATGCTGGTCTCGTTTTTGGAACCACGTGTTTACTACAGCCAGGTCGAAAGCACATGCTGCTTGCAGAAGTACTTCCCCCTCACGGTTCCGCACTCCGTACCCCCATCCACCGTGTATTCTTTCATACCCGTCATTCATTCTCCTACATGTCCATTAAAATCTCCTCCCATATAAACATCCTCACTCTCTGGTATTCCCATCATCATACAATCAAATTGCTCCCAAAACTTTTCCTTTACACTCTCTTCACTGCCTGTTTGCGGGGCATAAACACTTACAATATTCACTACTTTGTTTTCAATCATTAATTTAACAACTATCATTCTGTCATTTATTCTTTTCACTAGCCCTGTCATATATCCCACAACTCGTAATATTCATTGATGTACTGCATGGGATTTGGCAAGAGTTTTACAGTCGGCCGCCTGCCTGACACCAACCCTCTTTGGGAATGCTGTTGTTGGTAGAGGAAGCTACCAATTTGGGAAAGGAAAAGAAGGTTAAGGGTAGGAACGTAGGGGTAAGAATACTGTTTTCTCGGCAGGAAGGGTATGAGAATACCAGTAGCTCGGGGAGCCGGGGTCGCGTACCCGTATTCCATAACAGGATCACCGGAAAGGTAAACCCGCATGAAAACCCCTGGCTTTCACATTTATATATATTAGTATTGATACGGACGGATAAAATTTTATTTCAATCGGTTCAGTGGTTTTTACAATACTATCATAGAACCTTTCACTCCCTCCTTTCAACCCTTTACAGCCCTTTTCTGCTTTAAAAGGTAGCTCTGTCCTGTCTCAGTCTCTAGACTATTGTGTTACCAAATTTCATTTAAATCAGTTCAGTAGTTTTAACAATATTTCTATACAAACCTATATATCCCTCCTTTCAACCTTTTTACACCCTTTACAACCTTTTTTTGCCATGAAAAAGTAGCCTATGTCCTTTCTCAGGCTCTAGACTACTGTGTACCTTTCATTTAAATCGCAGGTTCAGTAGTTTTGGCGTGAAGCGGGAACAGACAGTGTGACGTCCGGGTGCTTAGGGGTAAAGAAACACCCGTTCATCCACAAAAATAAATTTATTGTGAGTAAAATTAGGGTGTGGGTAGATAAGCCCGCTTAATTTGCTTTCCCGCTTTCGGCACTTCCCTGTATGCTCCACTCCAGGCGAGTTCTGCTGCCAGCCAGGTAAACAGATCCGTTTCTTAAGTGGTTGTGGTGCATACGGAAACAGGTGTTTTCGGGTGAGGCAGCACCCCAAGCCGTTGCCGCAGTCTGACGCCGTATTTGTATTTGTGCCTTTTTTTAATGGTGTTCCATGAACCCTGAAATCCACCAGTTCAGCAAATTAAGCACGGTTCTCCAACAATCTGCTAGGTATTCACCACGAAGAAGCATAAATAACAGAGAACTACCGACTGTAGTGGTGAAGTGGCTTATAGAATTCGGAAGGAATTTCTATAATAATAATTGGTAATTAATATGAAAAATCAATCAATATGAAAAAAACAAAAGAATAATATTTACCAAATAAGTTAAGATTAATGTAAAGTTAAACAAATTCTAATAGTTTTCGGCAGTTAATGTTTTTAAACCAAATAGGGCGGTATATATAAAAAAACTGTAATTACGTTACATTTCAATAAGCATATAAAATTGGCAAATAAACTAATTGTATACTTTACTATAAGCGCATCACAAGCAAGCTGTAATTAAAACATAAGAATAAAAGTATATAAAGCACCATAACACAAAATAATCAGCACTAAGATACAGTTAGATATTTCTAGTTCAACACTTACCCATTAACGGGGCAAACACCAAAACAAAGTGTATAATATTTTATTATTTAATTAACACAAACTTTTCTTGAAGTTTCTCGCTTCAGAAACTTATATTAAAATCTTAAATTTGGCAAGCTAACGTCGTGAAGTCGTAAATGATGTTACGAGACGTGCGCGCCAAAATATTGTGTGTCTCTAATAAGAAAGACTTCCAAAAAAGGACATGGGCAACACCCGGCAGAATACCGGTCGTCCACGTCACAGCTTCGCAGAGCAGTCCAAGAAACGAGTCACCAAACAAAAGACAGCAGGCAATTATCGCAATGCATTGGTATAGTGTAATGTTGTTTGATTTTGAATTTTAAATTCAGAGGTATAAGTGTCTCTGTCAATTTACGTGACTAACCAAATAATTTTGTAAACGAGTAAAGTTGGTTGTTTGTTGTTTTATTAGTTTTATATATATTATTTTCATTAGCTAAAAATAGGATTATGTTTAAGGTAATTACTACTAATATTTAACTTTATGTAACTACAACGTTACATTTCCCCCTCGCCTGCCAAGGATTTTATTTCCTAAGAAGTAAAATCCGAATGTAATAGTATTGCTTACAACATTCACACACATCATATCTTTCATACATCACACAGTCAACAATTGAAAAGCAACAGATTTTTTAATATGTAAAAATACTGACGCGTCCTAACATTATTAAGAGTCACACGAATACTCTTAAAAGGTAAAACGGTGACTCGTGCAATTACAAATCAAATAAGATGTTAACAGCGAACGACAAAAGTTATATTAGTTAGTGCAAATAAATTTACTTATAACTACTACCTATCCATTTCAAATCTTTAATGTGCCATGTGCCCAAATCTTTCCCTGACATATCTTCTAAGATATAGACCAAAGGAGATTTTTTAGCGACTACACGACATTTAATATATTTTGGAGCTAATTTTCTGCTAAAATTTTTATCTTTATCACTAAGAACATATGCTTTCTTCATTACTATATCTCCAACAAAAAATTCTGCTTGCTTGCGACGCAAATTATAACGAGCACAATTTTTCTCATGTGCTTGCCACAGTTTTTGTTGAACCTTAACAAACACTTGTGATAAGCAACCAAGGTTTTCCGCGTAAATATCCCTGGGAAGAAATACTAATTCATCGCCTAAAGTAGGGTCTGTATAGTGTGAACCGCAAGGCACCAGCTCTCTACCAAATACTAAAAAAGAAGGTGTAAAGCCAGTAGCTTCGTTGACAGAACTATTTATGGCGAACTGTACCTTAGGGATGAATGTGTCCCAAGTCCTGTGATCATCTTCTACAAAGGTTGATATACAAGTAATAATAGTTCTGTTGTAACGTTCTACGGTGTTAATCTGAGGCGTATATTTAGGTGTAAAATATATGTTTGGAACCTTGTATTTTTTAAAGAAGTTATCTGTTACTGTACTTATGAATTGACTGCCATTATCCATAATTACAGTCTGAGGAATACCGTGAACAAGAAACACAGCTTCTTCCAAGATTCTAACTATTATGTCTGAAGTTGCACGTCTAATAGGAAAGATGAGACAGTATTTTGTAAAACAGCAAGTTACAACCAAGATATAATTATTTTGTTTTCTAGTAACTGGCAAAGGACCCATCAAATCCACCGAAATCATCTGAAATGGTCGTGAGCATTGTTTAGGACGACCCATTTCACCTAGTGTTTGATGATTTTGAATTTTATAAGAAAGACACTTGTCACATTCACCTACAAATTTCACAACATCATTGTACATACCGGGCCAATAATAACGTAAGGCCAAACGATGGTATGTTTTATAAGTTCCTAAATGACCAGCAGTAGGTTCGCTGTGATTATTATTAATAATTTCAGTGCGCAGCTCATTAGGAACCACCTCTTTCCAAGAAAAGTCAGAAGTTAGATGATTTTTATTTTTACTCAACCTAAACAAAACATTATTTTTAATTAAAAAATTTGGAAAATTTTCCGGCTTTGTTAAGCAACCGTTGTAAATAGATTTGTACCATGAATCACTAGTTGTAGGATTATTATTTAAAACTTGAATTTCGGTAAGAGGTACTGATCGAGAGAGCGCGTCAGGTATAACATTATCAACTCCTCGACGATGCTTCAACTCGAAATTAAACGCAGATAAACGTACTCCCCAACGAGCAAGTCTACCAGTAGGGTTGGTCAATGAGAGGAACCACTTCAATGCACTATGGTCGGTGTAAACTTTAAATTGCTTACCATTTTCCAAATAGCATCTCCAGTGTTCCAGAGCGGTTATCACTGCTAAAGCCTCACGCTCTGTGATACTATAATTCCTTTCGGCTTGAGTTAGCGATTTGCTCATATAAGCAATGGGATGTTCTTTGCCTGAAATGGTCTGTGTAAGCATAGCTCCGATGCCATAGCTACTTGCATCTGTATGCACCTCAAATGGTTCCTCATAATTAGGGCAGGAAAGAACTGGAGCATATATTAAAGACTCCTTAAGCTTATGAAATGCTATATCCGCTTCAGTTGTCCAATTAAACGAATTGGTGCCCTTTTTACCTGACGTTAACTTATTGAGAGGGCCTGCTATAGTGCTGAAGTTTGGTACAAACCTACGGTACCATGTAGCAGTACCTAGAAACCTTTTTAGATCCTTACGAGATTTAGGTGTAGGATAATTTACGATTGCCTCAACTTTCTCAGGATCCGTACGTAGCCCACGACTATCAACTACATAACCTAAATATTTTAATTGACTACGGAAAAATTTACATTTCTCTAAATTTATAGTTAAACCTGCATGTTTTAATTTATCTAATATTTTTAACAATAACGAGACGTGGCTATTATAATCTTTAGAAACGCAAATGATGTCATCAACATACGCGAACACTTGAAGGTCAAATTCCTGAAATAGCATGTCTACAAGACGCTGTTGGGTAGCGGGAGCATTAGTGAGACCGAACGCAGTTCTTTTAAATCTGAAGGTGCCCCTTGTAGGTACGTAAAAAGCAGTCTTGTCTCTATCCTCAGGAGCTATCTCTATCTGCCAGAAAGATTTGGAAAGATCTAGACTTGACAAGAATCTAGCATCACGGAGATTGTCTAGGATCTCAGATATATAAGGCAGACTATAGGCATCTCGCTTGGTAACAGAATTGAGCTTGCGACTGTCAAGGCAAAACCTAGGTTGACCGTTCTTCTTATTGACGATGAGTACAGGAGATGACCAAGCACTCTCACATGGTTCAACAACGTCAAGAGCCAGCATTTCGTCAACCTGTTCCACAAGAATACGTTGCTTTTCAGGTGACATTCTATAATATCGCTGACGAATAGGCTGAGCGTCTCCAGTGTCTATGCGATGTATTATAAGATTGGTTTTACCTAAGCCCTTGCTTTCTATAGAAATATCTTTAAATTGATCAATGATTTTATCTGCCACTGACCTTTCCGAATCAGTAAGTGTTTCGTAACCGTGTATGACTGGTTCCTGTGCAGCCTCGGAGACATTAGTGTCAGCAATATTAATAGCATGCAAATATTTAGGACAAATGTCAAATTTACGCCAAAAGTCTACACCAAGAATAAGGTCAGTGTTAACATTTGGAATGACAAATGCCTTTATTAAATGAAACTGATGTTCAAAACATATAGGTAAATTAATAAAACCAATACTATCTAATGTCTGACCACCTGCAGCAGAAACTGTCAAATTACTGTCGTTTATAAGAACGAGTCCTAAAGAAATAAATTTATTATGCATATTATTACCTATTATAGTTACTGCAGAACCTGAATCGAGAAGACCATAAAAAGAAACATCATTGATAGTAACAGAAACATATGGACGATTATCATGAATTATATTATTTTTAAGAATTGTGTCAATTTTGTAATATTTAAAGTAAGAACTAACAGTTTGAAGCCATGCTTCCCAATCATCTTTATCAAAATTACTTGAAGTGTTTGGTACTGTGACACAATTCTTTTTAACTAGTTTTTTGAACTAGACGGCTGCACTTTACAACAATCAGGGCAGTTAGGTGTTTTGTAACCTTCACGACCACATTTAAAACAATAAATTTTACTTTTGTCCGCTTGACATTGACGCAAATTATGGGTGTTCTCACGACACCGTGGACAATAACGAGATTTAGGAACAGTAACATCAAGTGCATGAACATAATTTTTATTACCATTATTAATTTCTGATTTATATTTTTGTGTATTATTTATATTCTGTTTATTTTTATTAAAATAGTTACTATTATTAAAATTTTGATTATATCTAGAATAGTTATTATGTACCCTATTTTCATATTTAAAATTATGTTTACTATGATTACCTACATAAGCAAATTCAGGAGCTAAGGTATCACTACTAACCTTAGGAGGGTCACGAAAATGAGCTAGACGAGATTGAACAGTCTCATAATTACGGCAAATTGATCTAAGATCTGAAAGCGATTGTATGTTTGCTGATGAAGCTAATATATTTGCATAGTCTGGACGAATATTGTGAAGAACAATTTCTAATTTGTCCTCTTCAGAAATACTCTTAGACAAGCGTGAAAACAATCCTGACATAATAGACAAATAAATAGTGATGTTCTCTGTCTCTCCTTGAGTTCGCGAGCGTATTTCAGATAGCAATCTATAATCGTAATCATATTGGTCAAAATCTTGTTTTAAAAGCTCTACAAGAATCTCGAAACTGGATATTTGATCTTTCATACCCCTATACCAATGCAAGGCGTCACCCACAAAAATCTCGGTAGCATGAGACAGTATTGTCGAACCGGAGATCTTTCGAGACTCACAATATTCCGTAACACGTTGAATAAATGCCCTAACGCAAGATTTGCCATCATATCTTAATTTATTAAAATCCGATGAACCACGGTTACATTCCACGGTGATGTTCAAAGGAGGCACTGAATCTAAGCTATCCTGTTTAGACGACAAAGATAAATGATCTGTGGCACCATCTTTCACAGTTTCAAAATTTTCTAATAATATCTTATACCTACTAACACATTCCTCATACAAAGGTGCGGTTAACTCATCAGTGGTAATGCGATTCAAACGGTGATATAGATGATTCAATAGGTTCTGAATTCGCATAACACTGCTCTTTTCTAATTGCGAATCAAGACTAGTTTCGATTTTTAATAGGACTTCGTTAACACCTGCTAAGTCTTCAGCTGTCGGTAATGAACTATACAAAATATCTTCTGACGGAAACAAAGGCCCTATTTTTGCTATTTGTTTTCGCATATCTTGTACCGTATGACTAGGTGTAGTACCTCTTATAGTTAATTCATAATCCAGCTCAGACTTTTGAAGTGACAAAAATTTTACAGGATGAGTCATTTTGTGTTATTAAAATTATTAAATGGGTAAGAGTTGAACCAGAAAACAGTAAAAAAGCAAAATATTCCTTCCGTTACAAAAAGAAAAAATAACGTTTTGGTTGAATGCAACTCAAAATAAATAAATAAATAACAAAACAGCAAAACAAAAAATAAAAATATATAAATAGCAACTAGTGTGTACTGGCCTTAATAACACATGACATTTGACAAAAACAAAAATACTGTTATATTATGTATGACAAAATTATTTTTTTTTATTATAAAAAATATTATGTAGATAGTTATTAAATAATACAAATATCCTGTAGGTAGGTACACACCAGTTACCCGCAACCAAAAAAATAAAACGTTTTACAAAAATACAAAAAAAAGCACACATACACACAGCTACAAAGCGGAAGCGCAAATTAAGCCTTAAAAACCACGTTAAAGGGCGCCAGTGTGACGTCCGGGTGCTTAGGGGTAAAGAAACACCCGTTCATCCACAAAAATAAATTTATTAAGAATAAAATTAGGGTGTGGGTAGATAAGCCCGCTTAATTTGATTTCCCGCTTTCGGCACTTCCCTGTATGCTCTCCACTCCAGGCGAGTTCTGCTGCCAGCCAGGTAACCAGATCCGTTTCTTAAGTGGGTTGTGGTGCATACGGGAACAGGTGTTTTCGGGTGAGGCAGCACCCCAAGCCGTTGCCGCAGTCTGACGCCGTATTTCGTACTTGTGCCTTTTTTTTAATGGTGTTCCATGAACCCTGAAATCCACCAGTTCAGCAAATTAAGCACGGTTCTCCAACAATCTGCTAGGTATTCACCACGAAGAAGCATAAATAACAGAGAACTACCGACTGTAGTGGTGAAGTGGCTTATAGAATTCGGAAGGAATTTCTATAATAATAATTGGTAATTAATATGAAAAATCAATTCAATATGAAAAAAACAAAAGAATAATATTTACCAAATAAGTTAAGATTAATGTAAAGTTAAACAAATTCTAATAGTTTTCGGCAGTTAATGTTTTTAAACCAAATAGGGCGGTATATAAAAAAACTGTAATTACGTTACATTTCAATAAGCATATAAAATTGGCAAATAAACTAATTGTATACTTTACTATAAGCGCATCACAAGCAAGCTGTAATTAAAACATAAGAATAAAAGTATATAAAGCACCATAACACAAAATAATCAGCACTAAGATACAGTTAGATATTTCTAGTTCAACACTTACCCATTAACGGGGCAAACACCAAAACAAAGTGTATAATATTTTATTATTTAATTAACACAAACTTTTCTTGAAGTTTCTCGCTTCAGAAACTTATATTAAAATCTTAAATTTGGCAAGCTAACGTCGTGAAGTCGTAAATGATGTTACGAGACGTGCGCGCCAAAATATTGTGTGTCTCTAATAAGAAAGACTTCCAAAAAAGGACATGGGCAACACCCGGCAGAATACCGGTTGTCCACGTCACAGCTTCGCAAAGCAGTCCAAGAAACGAGTCACCAAACAAAAGACAGCAGGCAATTATCGCAATGCATTGGTATAGTGTAATGTTGTTTGATTTTGAATTTTAAATTCAGAGGTATAAGTGTCTCTGTCAATTTACGTGACTAACCAAATAATTTTGTAAACGAGTAAAGTTGGTTGTTTGTTTTGATTATTTCATATTAGGTTTCATTAGCTATAAAATTTATTTATTATTTACTACTTATATTTAACTTTACAAAATAGGATTATGTTTAAGGTAATTACTACTAATATTTAACTTTTTATGTAACTACAAGTTACAACAGACAGACAGAGTTACTTTCGCATTTATAATATTAGTATGAATTAATTCGAATTAATATAAATATATTGTTTTATATTTCAAGGAATTATCCTCTCTTCTGGCTTGCACGACTTGTGCATTAGCCACAAACAAGGGTAAAAGGTAGGGAAACGAATGAAATATGTAAGGATCGGAATATATGAGATTAGGATCAAAATCAGTAGGTAAATAAGGGTGTATTATAATCAAATATTCTCGTTACAAAAATAATATACAAATAGCATTATATACATTAGGATTAATCGACAAAATTGAGATTAAATAATAAAAAAAGTGACAAAAGAAAAATCATTATGAAAAAGAAAAAAGCCGATATTGCCTTTACTACAGTGGATTTTATGCGAAAAGTTAAAGTAATATCAAATTGGTAAGTTAAGGTAGTCTTACTTAAAAAATCAATCAATCAAATTACTGAAAAACCAACCATAAAAGTATCCGAAGGCAAAGGTCAAAGATTGATTATCATTATATCACTCATGCTGGATCTTCATCTGGTTTTATGTCTAATTGCTGGTTGGCTTTCAAATCTATAAAAACGTCTAAATATCACGAGGAGGCGAATTTCGAAAAGTTTAAGGAGTGGTTTTTGTTGTATCAGCTTATTATGTTATCTATAGAGCGTGCAAGTTATTGGTCTGTGAGTGCATGTACAAGGTCGAGAGAGTTATCTATGTTGGTGACTTTTACTTTATTAAGCAGATAAAACGGTTAAGGGTTATACTTGAGGATATTGTAAAGAGATTAATAAAAGATTGTATCTGAAGACAACCGAGTATATATTAATAGTACATGGTGGCAGCGGTGTTTTCATTTTTGTATAATGGAAGACCAAAGAATACATGTAGTGCAGCTAAATGCTGTTAGTAGTATTATGCCTCCAGAGGCATTCGATTTCGACGCTTCGAAGTAGTCAAAATGGCGAAGAAGATTTATACGATATTTAACAGTCAGCGATAATTCGAACAAAGAAGATAAAGACAAAATAGATTTATTATTGTATTTGATGGGTGAAAAGGCGGAGGATCTGCTACTTCAATTAAATGCAGAAGGCTCTTTTACACAAATACTGGAAACACTGGACAATTATTTTGAACCAAAAACTAACCCGATATATGCCAGGTATGAATTTAATAAGAGGAACCAAACTTCGGGAGAAACGGTCGAAGAATATATAAGATCTTTATATGTGGCTGCTGATAGATGTAATTTTAGTGTGGATGTGAGAGACGAGATGATAAGAGATCGTATTGTAGTCGGGATTTTAAGCCCAAAAGCTCGAGAAAAGATGTTACTCATGTGTAATTTGACATTGGAAGATGCAAAAACTATCTCTAAAAATGTCGAAATGTATGAAAAACAAGGTCGATTTGAAGGGTTCGATTTACAAGAAATTAAAAAAGACCATAAAAAATGGGACAATAAAAAGAAATCAACATCATGCTGGTTTTGTGGGGTAAAATTCACCAAACGCCAAACATGCCCAGCGTTTCGTGCAACTTGCATGAAATGTAAAAAAGTGGGACACTTTGCTCGATGCTGCAAAATGGGACATGTTGCCAATATAGAAACGAATGAAAACACAGAAGAGGTAAATTTGTACTATCTAAACACAATCAACAAAAAAGACAAATACAGAATTAATGTAAAGGTGCTAATTAATAATAAATATAAAGGAGCATTGTTATTTATTGTAGATACAGGAGCTGATATAGTGGCTATTCCTGAACGTTATATCAGCAATACAACATTAAACAATCTTCAACCGTGTAATGTGGTGATCAAGGGGCCTGATGAAGGACATTTGACAGTGCTGGGAACGTTGAATGCTACACTTCAGTATGAAGACAAACAGTATGTCGGACAGGTTTACATAATCAGAAATTTACGTAGTCCTATATTAGGTATACCTGCTATAGAATCTATGAATATTTTAAGAATTTGCTCTTTAAACAATTGTTTAACTCACTCTCAAGTTAATGTAGATAAGGAATTCCAAAGATATTTGATAGTTTAGGGGTCTTTAAAGAGCCATTTCATATAAAATTAGTGGATGAAAGTAAAAGCTTTATTCAATGTGTTCCTAGAATAGTACCAATTCCATTGTTAGATAAATTAAAAAATGAATTACAGCGCTTATGTGATTTAAAGGTCATAGAAAAAGTAGAACAGCCTACTCAGTATGTGTCACCTATTGTTGTAGTCCCTAAAAATGATACTGTTAGAATCTGTGGTGATTACACTCAACTTAACAAAAATATCCTACGTCCTATTTTTCCAATACCTAAAATTGAAGTAACTCTTGCAAGATTAAAAGGGTCTCAATATTTTAGTAAAATTGATGCGACATCAGGTTTTTACCAAATACCATTGACGAATTCAGCACATTTGACTACAGTAATTACTCCTTTTGGCCGATATATGTATAAAAGGTTACCATTTGGTCTCAACTGTGCTCCTGAATATTTTTCAATGAAATTTTCACAATTATTTGAGGACCTAGAAGGTGTAGTAGTACATGTCGATGATATACTTATATATCATAGTAGCATATTAGGCCATGACAAGTTATTAAGAACAGTGTTGTCAAGATTAGAAGAGAAAGGAATAACTATAAATAAAAGTAAATGTGTATTTGGTGTAAATGAAATTAAATTCTTGGGTCATGTTATAAATAGTGATGGTATTAGTCTAGATCCGGATAGAATTACTGCTATTTCAAATTTTCAAGTGCCAAAAAATAAAAAACAAGTTATGCAATTTTTGGGAATGATTAATTTTGTAGGTAGATTTATAGATAAAAAATCTGAATTACTGCAGCCTTTATACTTATTATTAAAAGATGATGTTAAATTTAACTGGGATATTTATCAACAAAAAGCATTTGAGGAAACAAAAAAAAATCTGGAATCAGCTCCAGTATTAGTACATTTTGATCCATCATGTAGGATAGTTTTAGCAGCAGACAGTAGTTCTTATGGTTTGGGTGCTAGTCTTATGCAGGAGGACACAGAGGGTTATCGTAGAATTATATCTTATGCAAGTAGGACTTTATCAGACACAGAAAAAAGATACTCTCAGATAGAAAAAGAAACATTAGCACTAACCTGGGCAGCAGAAAGGTTTAAAGATTTTATTTATGGTATTAAAATATATCTAGAAACAGATCACAAACCGTTATTACAAATTTTACAAAGCAAACCCATAGATGAGTTAACACCAAGATTAATGGGTTTCAGAATGAGACTATTGCGTTTCAATTATGAAATAACATACATTCCAGGGAAGAAACTAGTAATTCCAGATGCATTGTCTAGAAACCCAATGCCTGAGCAAGGTAATTCTGTTAGTAAGTTTGAACCATTTGTAAATTCTGTAATCAAAAATACAACCATAAGTGACACATTGTTAAATAAAATTTTAGAAGAACAAAGCAAGTGTAGTATATGTCAAATAATAAAGGAGTACACTAATCAGGGATGGCCAAAACAATCTAAGTTAGGTAATAATTTAAAGCAGTACTTTCAATATAGGTATGATTTCTCTATAGTTGACAATATATTATTGTACAAGACCAGAATATTTATTCCTAAATCTTTACAATTAGAAATGTTAAATAGAATTCATGAAGGTCATATGGGCATTACTCGTTGTAGAAATAGGGCTAAGCAATCGGTGTGGTGGCTGGGTTTATCAGTACAAATTGAGTCTTTAGTTAATAATTGTCCTAATTGTGTAGAAGAAAGACAGAATCCTAAACAAGACATGTTATCTGAAGACATTCCTGATAGGGCATGGAAAAAGGTAGGAATGGATTTGTTTTACTACAATGGAATGTGGTTTGTAATTATGGTTGATTATTATTCTAGGTACATAGATATTAAAAAGTTAAATTCTCTGTCGGAAACTTCTATAATAGATTATTGCAAGGATTATTTTCCAAATTTGGCATTCCTGAAATAGTTAGGACTGACTGTGGGACGCAATTTAAAACCAAATTTCGGGAATTTGCAAAGGAATACAATTTTATGCACATAACTAGCAGTCCATATTACTCGCAGAGTAATGGGGCAGTTGAGTCGGCAGTTAAAGTAGCAAAAAATTTGATTAAAAAGAATTCAGATATTTATCTAGCTTTATCAATTTACAGAAATAGTCCTTTAGAATCAGGTTTCAGCCCTGCAGAACTCATGTTTAATCGAAGGCTGAGAGATAATTTACCTACAATAAATAAACAATTAGAGATTAAGAACAAAATAAGTAGAGAATATAAAAAAAAAGAACTAATTAGAAAGTGTAAAATAAGATGTAATTATAATAAGCGACATAGAACACGGAGGTTATCAGATTTAGAAGTAGGTGAACATGTGTGGATAACAGATTTGCGTACATATGGAAAGGTAATAGAAAAAGCTAAAGAACCTAGGTCATATATTGTAAGTACTAGTAAAGGAGTATATCGTAGGAATAGATGGCACCTTATATCAGCTCCTTATAGAGAATTTTCAAACTATAACAATTATGATGATTATAATTGTAAAGTTGATGATAAATATTTTCATCAGTCACCACAGCCCATTCAAGTCCAGACAGAGGTAGAGAGAAAAAACAATATGTATAAGGAAGGGAATAAGGTGGATGATGTTGTTTGTAAAAGTAATGTTGATTGTAATACTTTTACAGAATGTAATGAGACTAATAAAAAATGTGATGCAAATGGTATTGTAGACAGTGAATACAAAAAAAGTAAAAGACCTGTAATAAGACCTAGATGGTTAAATGATTATGTAAGTTAAGCTTGTTATGTTATATTATTTTGATTTTAATTATAATAAGGAGGATGTTGTATCAGCTTATTATGTTATCTATAGAGCGTGCAAGTTATTGGTCTGTGAGTTGTAGAGTTATCTATGTTGGTGACTTACTTCATGAAGCAGATAAAACGGTTAACGGTCATACTTGAGAAATATTGTGAAGAGATTAATAAAAGATTACATCTAAAGAAAACCGAGTATTTATTAATAGTGTTTTTTTGTTAGGTAGTTTAAAGGAGCCACAATGATAACGCTCCATATACTCGGGTCCAAAGGCAAAAACCACCAACTTCAGCAAACAGAAAGATATAAATTATTGCATGGCTGTAAGAAAAGAGAATAAAAGCCAACGAAAGAATGCTCAAAAACGAATTGTTAAGAATCATTGAAATGCACTTACCAAATACTCCAAAGTATATTTTAGATGCCCCACGAAAGTCATCACACCGCCATAAGACTACCTCTGTGACACTGCCATTATAATCCAATTGAACTTATCTGGGCCCAAGTCAAAGTTACGCTACCAAACACAACATAACACCACCATTCACAGCAAATAAATTGTTGCAACTACTTAAAAGTGCAATAGAAGACTGGAAAAAGGTGATAAACAAATTCAGAAAATTAATGGACGACGATTAGGAACGAGACGTTCGATTTGATAATATATATGAAAACAATTTAATCATACATTTACAAGATTGTTCAAGTGATTCGGAAACTGACTCCAATGTGGATTTAGGGTGTACTCCTTTGAGAGAATAAATGGATTTTATTAAAATAATTCGTTTCATTTAGTATCATCGTACGTAATTTTATCAGACCTAGATATTATAATTGTTACATTACCATCAATAATAATAGAAATATCGCTAATTCTTACTGTTTTTTTTATCCTTACAAACCTAGCAATGTCTGTTTGACATATGTCAGAGACAAAGCTAGCTTTTATAGACTATAGAATATGATTTTTGATTTTTAGTTTGGCAAGAGTTTTGAGCATCTATGCAAAATCTTTCATGTTGCTGGGGCTAATATTAGATTATAATTTTTGTACAATAATAATACAAATAATAATGTCTTAATTTATAAACGAAAATTTATGGAAGACACCAGAGCCTAAATAGTTGGTTATAAACTTGAACACAACAGAGGAGGTTTCACTGTATCTATCAATAACGTTGTAGATAAACATTCGACTAATAACAAGCCGATGGCTTCTGTTTCATCTGTGTGAATTATCAAGTTTGCTATGTCGGTTAATAAATAAATAAGCAAAATGTTAGTTGTGTATTTAGACTGAGCATAGAATACATTTACTCTTGTCGCGACACTCTCGCGAAATATAATTATTGTATATAGCAATACTGATAATTTTGTATAAGGTGAGGAACTTTACCATAACTAAATAGTTCTATAGTCTATGAATCCTCTACTTATTCTTTCACTCATTGAGACCGACGTTACGCATTCTTTTTACTTGAAGTTTTGGCGCCTACCGCATCTACTTAGTCTTGCTAGTTGTGAAGTTGTTATAAAGTCAGTGCCAGATACCTGTAAAGTTGAGGAGCCTCCAGTTGATGAAAGCTAAGTGCATAGGGTTGATGTATTAAAATCCTAATTGTTGTCCTGTGGGGGACTGTGTTTTGATCGTACCTGTGCTCACACCGTAAGGGTGTGGGGGCTGCCGGCAGAAGGGATACCCAAAATTCTGGCGAACCTGGCCGTGAGGGTCTTGTTCGTGGTGTCACGCCATATCCCATCCCCTCTTTTGAGGTGAAGAAAATCGATCATAAAGCATGTAATAATTATATAAATGTATTAGGTTGGACCCTCGCACTTGGATTTCCTTAACAAGGGAATGATGTGTATTTTTATACCTACAGGTTGATGATTATGAAGAGGCCAGTCAAGTAATAACGAGTCAGGGTGAAACACAAATGGCATACATAGCAAATTATAATAAAGCGAAGCAGATCGTTACATCCATCACACGCTGGCTGAAGTAGCATGGAAATAAGTAAGTCAAAGTAATTCATTATCAAACCCTCCCCAAATACTTTCGACAAGTCGTAGGTAATAGGCACGGATAAGTACTCGCTGACAATATCAAACGAGTCCAACAAGGCGACTTGCCGACATGGTGGAGGTGCTGGGATTATTAAATCTTATCCCTATAAAATGATTGTGATGAATCCTTGGGTTTGGTGATGTTTGCTTTGACTTATAAAAATGTAAATCATAATTTCATGTTGAATGTTTTTGTTCAATTAATATATGTATCGCCATCTGTGTTCAATTTAAAAAATAATTTTTTTGGAGTGAGTGAGTGATTCTTATGGTAAAGCTGCCTGGATAGACATGTAGTGTGAGCCAAAGTACCTATTATTAGTATTAATTTGTATAGATTACATTTGTAAAAATTTATATGAATAAATAAGCTGAGGTTTTATTTTAAGATTTATAAGTCTATACAGTTGGACAATAGTTATTATTTAACTGTGTGATCAAGAGCAAAGTCAATACTTACCTTCATATTACTTTAGATTTTTCTATAAAAAAAAATTAAGATGGTTAACAATCTTATTTGTCTCAAATTTTTTTAATTTTAAGTACCTAATTTGTTATAATTTTTATTTATAATTTAATCATTGAGATCAGGCACATTGCTTTCTGTTTAAAATGAATAAAGTTAACTAATGAGTAAAATAATAAATACATACATGCCCACATAAAGCAGAAGTACTTTCAAGGAAGGTATTTTCATTTTTCATTCTGGAATTAAAATTAGACAATACTTTCATTTGCACTGGTTATACCTATTAATGATTATAATCATACATGGGTTAGGTCTAAACTAAAAGGGGCATCAATGCTTAAGTTCTAACTTCAAAGTGCAAAGTGCATTGCTATTACAAAGTAATAAAAGGCAATAAAAATTAGAATGCATGCATCATAACAACTTATTAATAGTAATTAGTAAATGTGATAAATATTTTTTTGAAGATGTTGGTAAATGATAGGTGGGAATTTGCAGACTATTAATGGATATTTGCCTAGTGCATACTTACATGTACATAAATTTTAGGTGTTAATAATAATAAATACTTACTCTATTCTCTAATAAAACAAAATTTAAGGCTAAATTTAATTTTAAATGAAACTAAAATTTAAGACTGAGGTTAATTCTAGTTTAAATCAGATTTTGCTTTGTCCATTTTGGTTGAGAAAGCATTACTTTTGTCAGCTAGGGTGGATAGAGTGAAATTTGTAATATATATACCGGTACACATATGTTTATAATAAAATCAACTTTACAAAAAAAAAAAACCTGAAATGGAAGCCATATTAATGAACCGTTTGACTAAAATTGGCGAAGAAATCAAAGCCATATCTACACGAGCTTATGATCTCTCCAATAATTTAAATGATGACAATTTAAAAGAGGCAAAAGTACAGTTAGCAAAACTAAAATCATTATTATCACTATTCACATCGGAATTGTATAACTTCTTCAACATTTCCAAGGATCCGGATGCAGATGCGATCTCAAATCTAACAAATACCAACTTCAGGGGGAAGAGATTGCAGCCGAACTAGACACAAAGATTAAATCTAAAGGTGAAATCGCTCTTTCAACTAAGGCACACTCAATGACATACAGCAAACTTCCGGACCTTAATCTTCCTCAGTTTGATGGAAATCTCCTAGAATGGTGCTCCTTTTGGGATCAGTTCAACTCAAGTATCAACCAAAGAACACTAACTGAGGTAGATAAATTACTATACCTTAAGAGCTCCTTAAAGGGCAATGCTCTTAAATTAATAGAAGGTTTAAGCACAACAAACAAAAATTATCATATCGCTGTGAACACGCTGAAGGCCAGATATGGCAAAGAACACGAAGTAATTCATGCACATCATAGGGCTATTAATAATATAAAACAGGCAATACATTTTGATGACTGCCGAACCACATTGGATGAAATTCAACGTCATTTAAGAATACTCCAATCTATGGGAGAGAATACCGACACAAATCAGATGAGATATTTGATAATGGAAAAGTTTCCTACCGACTTAATCTATGACACTAAGATGAGAGTGGGGTCTGATGGTACTCTTACTGTGGAAAGCATTTTAACTCATTTATCTTTGATAATATCCACTAAAGAGGATGCTATGAGAATAACACAGCAACCTTATAGTAGTAGTGCTGTTGAAATTCCATACACTACAGAAACTCTGCACATAAAGCATGCCACTAATCTAGAAAGACCGGGACCTGGAATATCAAAGAAAATTTTCACTAATAATAAAAATTCATTGAGAAAATTTCAACACAACTTCGAACCTAATAATGATAGACTGAAGAGAAAATTTGTTACAAATCCAACTAGAGAAAGAAAATTCGAAAACATTGGCAAAAGGAAGAGATATTTTAGTTGCATATTCTGCAATGGTGACCACAATAATGCCAATTGTGAAAAGTTTGAAACTATAGAAGAAAGAAAGACAAAACTTCAAAATAGATGTTTTATTTGTTTTAGAAGAGGGCATAAAAGATTGCAATGTGATAAAAAATGGAAATGTCACTTTTGCGGTAAGCATGGAGTTCATAATCCAGCATTATGTCCTACCAAAGTGCAACCAAGGACTAAAAATGATAAGGAACGGACCAATGTGATGCATGTAAGCAGAAAGAAGACAACAATATTACAAACAGCCGTTGTTATAGTATTAGGTCACGGTAACAGCAGAAGAAGCTGTAGGATATTGTTAGACACCGGAAGTGAAAGAAGCTATATTACAGAAGCTATGGCTAAAGAACTCAATCTTCAAGAGGAAGAACTAAACAATCTTGCAATATTTACATTTGGATCTCAACACCCTAGAGAGATAACGAGTCCATTAGTAAGGATACGCATTATAACAAATAATAACACAATCAAGACAATATTTGCTAACATTGTACCATCAATATCTACAGGAGTACCTTATCCAGAAGAAAATTTACTTGGATGGAAGAACGCTGACAAATATCATTTAGCTGATGATGGTTCACTGCATGACCGGATTGACATATTGATTGGCAACGATCATTATTATTCTATAATGGCAACTGATAAAATACAGATAGGACAGGACTTATACTTGGTACAATCAGAATTTGGTTGGATAGTTTCTGGTAGAATAAATGCTAACAAATGCACGCAACAATTATCAGTGCTCACATATTTTGAAAATTTTGGTGATGATAGTTTCAGTCAACTAGATCCACCACTACATAGTGAGAGCTTGAAATGCTTATGGGATTTAGAGTCTATAGGTATAACAGACTCACCTAAAGCAAATAGAGATGAAGAAGCTATCAAACATTTTAACGAAACCACAGAGTTTAAAGATCACAGATATTATATTAGCTGGCCATGGAGTGATAACCCCACTGGATTGGTATCTAATTTTGGGCTAGCATTTGGCCGACTCAAAAGCTTACTTAAAAGACTAGATTCGCCTACATTAAAGTTGTATGATGACATAATCAAGGATCAGTGGAATAATGGAATAATTGAAGAAGTTCCTAAGGGTCAAGTAAATAATGCAGTACATTACCTTCCTCATCACGGCATTTCTGCACCAGGAAAAGTACTACGTATCGTCTACGATGGATGGACCTCTGTTATTGGAAGATTTAACAGGGTTGTTAATAAAATTTAGATGTCACGCTGTTGGAATAGTAGCAGATGTCGAAAAGGCATTTCTTCAAATAGGTCTTAAAGAGAAGGATAGAGATGTGACAAGATTCTTGTGGTTGAAGAACCTTCATAAGCCAGTAACAGATGACAATACTATACATCTCAGATTTACCCGTGTTCCATTCGGACTTACAGCGTCACCATTTATTCTAAATGCCACCATCAAGCATCATCTGAAACATTCAAAATTTGAATGTGTGAAGAATATTGCTAATGATATTTATGTAGATAATCTTTTAACTGGATCTAACAATGTTGATGAAGCAGTAACGCTATACCATAATCTGAAAAATACATTTGATGAAATTTCTATGAATTTAAGACAGTGGAGTTCTAACTCTAAAGAATTTATAGAACATATTCCAGATGCGGACATATGTTTTGACAAAACGGTAAAAATACTAGGTTTAGAATGGAATTTAGATCAAGATACATTAAGTTTGAGAGCAAAGGTAAACGAAAATAATAAATGCACAAAAAGAGGAGTTTTAAAAACAATAGCAGCAGTCTATGACCCTTGTGGATTTAGCGTACCTATCATGCTATCTGCAAAAATTTTCTTACAAGATCTGTGGAAGAAAAGAGTAAAATGGGATATTCTTTTAGACACTGATACAATGGCACAATGGAAAACTATTGTGAAAGACATAAAGAATATTGAAAACATTTGCATACCTCGTAGAATTATTACCTCTAATGATGGGATAGCTGAATTACACTGCTTCACTGATTCTTCTTTACAGGCTTATGCTGCAGTAGTTTATCTGGTGCAAGGAACTAATATACATTTCATAATAGGAAAATCACGACTCGTACCGATAAAAGATCAACAAAATTTGAGTATACCCAAACTTGAGTTACTTGGTGTACTTATTGGAAGTAGACTGATTAAATATGTTCTTAAATTTTTAACAGTGCCGGTCACTAAGCAAACCTTGTGGACAGACAGTCAAATTGTGATAGATTGGTATAATTCTAATAAACTGCTTACACCATTTGTAACAAGAAGGTTGGAGGAAAAAAACTGAATAAGAATTTAATACTTAGACATGTTCCATCACAAGAAAATCCTGCTGATACTGCAACGAGACCATACGCCTCAGAAGAAGAAAGGTCACATTGGTTACTGGGGCCAGAGTTCTTGAAGAAAAATGGCAAATGGCAAAATACCAATACTTTTTTAGTGCGGGAGGATCTGCCTAATGCAGAAAATCTACAGTCGTATATTACACAAGAAGAAGATATGTCTGAAAAGATAGCTGAAGAGTCTCAGTTACAAGAATCATTAGATGAATTGCCAGTAGAAACGCACTTTGAAAACAGCATATTAAAAGAAATTAAGAAGTTACAATCTGAACATTTTGGAGATGAATTAAGTGGAAAAGAAACTAATCTTAGTCGAAATCTAGGACTCTTTAAAGATATTGACGGTATACTTCGTTGCAGAGGCAGATTGAAATATGCAGAATGGGCATTTGACAAAAGATATCCAATAATTATACCAAAAGACTGTGAATTTACCTCTAAAGTAATTATAAATGCACATGAAACAAATTATCATGTAGGGGTCAATCATACATTGAGTATAATACGTGAAACGTACTGGATACCTCAAGGCAAAAGCCAGGTTAAGAAAATATTGAATAAATGCTCCCGTTGCATGAAACATGGTGGCGGACCATATAAATTACCATCAACACCAGCGCTGCCTCCAGAAAGAGTGAATTATAGTCAACCATTTTCTTTCACTGGCGTTGATTATTTAGGTCCGATAATAGTAAAAACTGAAAAGGGTACATGTAAAAGATGGATATGCTTATTCACTTGTCTTGCGGTTAGGGCTGTACATCTCGAGGTGGTTGAAGATCTCTCAACTGAACAAGGGCTACTTGCTTTAAGAAGAATGATTTCAACTAGAGGAGTACCCACACTTATAACTTCTGACAATGCTTTGCATTTCAAATTGATATCCGACATAATAGCAAATGCGTATTGTGTTGCGAATAAAATAAAGTGGCGTTTTATACCTGAACTCGCACCATGGCATGGAGGTTTTTATGAACGCTTAGTTGGATTGATAAAACATTGTATGCGAAGAACATTTCATAAACACCTTTTACGAGATTGTCACCTGCTAACGATGATGAAGGAAATAGAAGCTGTGATAAATTGTAGACCACTAACTTGTGTCGATACAGAACTGGAACATATTTTAAAACCATCCGATTTTCTTCAATTCGGCAGATGTGTTACTCTAGAGAGTTCTAAAACTGACGTGCCTTTACAAGGAACTTCCACAAAAACAAATTTGATTATGGGTTGGAAGAAGTCTAGAATAATTCTAGATGAATTTAAGGAAATGTTTCAAAATCGCTACTTACCTAGCTTAAGAGAGCGATACAACCATTCCCCTAAACAACCACGCGTTACTTCAAATCTTAATCCAATAGTGGTCAAATAGTACAAATAAAAGGAGATAAGAACAGAGAAGGCTGGAAAGTTGGTAGAATAGTGTCCTTAGTAAAAGGTTCTGACGATCTAGTTCGAGTAGCACGAGTCAAAGTAGGTAATACGATCTTCACCCGCTCTATCGCACATTTATATCCCTTAGAAGTTGAAGATGATGAATGTTATGATAAAGATGTCCAGGAAGCAAGAGAAGGTTCTGAACTCTTTCAATTACCCGTAGAAGCTCCTGAAAAGGTAAAAGAAGTAAATCCAACTGATGCGACAGAAACTGAAGTTGTTCAAAATGAAACATCATCTGATTTGGAAACAAGACAAATAGACACAGAAATGACAGAAGATATATACGATTAATACTAGTAACAAACCAGGTGTCGAGAATGAGAACGCTGATAGAAATGATTATAATTGTGAAGATAGTTATAATAATGATTTGAGAGATCCGTCAAAAGACATGGAGAACAACGATAGATCAAAAACGGAGTACTAAGGAGCAAACGTGCTGCCGCCGTCCGAGCCCTTGAGAAGATAAGGGAGTGGACGCAGAATTTGATGATTACTTTCTTTTAAATGTTTCCGGCGGGAGTGTCGCGACACTCTCGCGAAATATAATTATTGTATATAGCAATACTGATAATTTTGTATAAGGTGAGGAACTTTACCATAACTAAATAGTTCTATAGTCTATGAATCCTCTACTTATTCTTTCACTCATTGAGACCGACGTTACGCATTCTTTTTACTTGAAGTTTTGGCGCCTACCGCATCTACTTAGTCTTGCTAGTTGTGAAGTTGTTATAAAGTCAGTGCCAGATACCTGTAAAGTTGAGGAGCCTCCAGTTGATGAAAGCTAAGTGCATAGGGTTGATGTATTAAAATCCTAATTGTTGTCCTGTGGGGGACTGTGTTTTGATCGTACCTGTGCCCACACCGTAAGGTGGGGGCTGCCGGCAGAAGGGATACCCAAAATTCTGGCGAACCTGGCCGTGAGGGTCTTGTTCGTGGTGTCACGCCATATCCCATCCCCTCTTTTGAGGTGAAGAAAATCGATCATAAAGCATGTAATAATTATATAAATGTATTAGGTTGGACCCTCGCACTTGGATTTCCTTAACAAGGGAATGATGTGTATTTTTATACCTACAGGTTGATGATTATGAAGAGGCCAGTCAAGTAATAACGAGTCAGGGTGAAACACAAATGGCATACATAGCAAATTATAATAAAGCGAAGCAGATCGTTACATCCATCACACGCTGACTGAAGTAGCAAGGAAATAAGTAAGTCAAAGTAATTCATTATCAAACCCTCCCCAAATACTTTCGACAAGTCGTAGGTAATAGGCACGGATAAGTACTCGCTGACAATATCAAACGAGTCCAACAAGGCGACTTGCCGACAACTCTAGCGAGAGACTGAGTGATTTGAGACCTGGAGAAAGACATGGGGAAAATTTTATCTTTGGATCGAAATCAGATCAGCTGAGCAGCATTTTTTTTTTGTCCTCAGGAGAGGAGGCTGAGAATCCGTCATGGATACCAACGCAACAGGCAAGCAGGGATGCGTTGATTATGTCGGACTCCTGGTGAATCGAGGCGGCTCGACCCACCAGACCTACCGACTAAACTCAGTCTAAGCCTTTGGTCCTAATGAGCCTACTGGCTTATATGGAAGGGAGCCGCACCTCAGGAGAGGTACGGTTAGCGCTGCCCCATGGAGAGGGCATAAGCGCTAGAAGAGGCGCGGTTCTCCAAAGTGGGACCGGCCTGTGTTAATTGGGAACCTACTCGTGGCGAAACAGAAGGCTGCCGAATAGGGGGAGACAAGGGAGGCGACGACGGCCCAGACGCCGCCGCTTGCAGGTCTAGAAGGTCCTGCGTTAATTGATTAGAGGGGTCGCTTAGGACATGTCGCGGTCTACGTGTCCTCTGCCAATATGGATTGGTGTCGTGGGATGAACCCGCTGAAGGCGGTATTGATGGGTAGTTCACTGACTCTCGGATTAACGGGTTGACGTGCTCGAGGACTTGCGGCTCGGCATGTGCAAATACCGAGCTCGCGTGCTGAGCAGCATTTTTACAGCTGAAATATATATCTTTCCTTTAAAAAAAAACGATATAATGCCGCATTGTATCGATTTTTTTAAAAGGAAAGATATATTTCCCGCATTATTAATGCGGGTGAAGTCACAGACGATATATGTATCTATGCTAAAACATCAATGTATTATGGTCTTAAAAGAAATTAATAAAAAAAATAATAACCTAAAAACCACAGTCTATCTCTGTGGTCTATCTAAATCATCTAAATCACTCTAACTAGTCTGTGATCTAAATCCCTACTACGTTAGGAATATTATGGTTTTGCTGTAATCTAATTTTAGTGTCAGTCGTATTGTGTTATTGTGTGAATTTGAATATTTTAAGACAATAATGTATTTAAGATATTATTTAAACGAAAATGGTGAGAGACAGTATACCCTGGCCGTAAGTATTCTATTTGTCACTTGCATATATTTTTGTAACTATCACTATTCATTCGAAGAATAATACATTACTATTTTCACACAAAATTATTTTTATTTTCAGACCGTCGATCCTACTGGAAAACCTACACTGTCGGCCCACCCAGGTATGCAACACTATTTATTTGCCCTGTCGTAAAATAAAGACAAAATGCCATTAAATGGTGGCGAAACATAATGCTGCATTTATTTATTTTAGACATATTTATAATAAGTAGGTATTCAATAGTGTATATTGACAACAGCATATTGATTCTCATATCACATAATAATAACTTAATATTTTATATTTTCATCAATTTATATTTTTGCGTTCTACTAGACACATTGCAATGTCAGAACTTTTGTAGTATGTAATAGTTCCTTTTCTTTGAAATCATGGTATATGTATTTAATAACTTGCACACTGACTTATGTTGACTCTTTGTGGGAGCCTCCATACTATAGATCTTTTGTACTACCTCATGTTCCCTGTCCTAACCTATCAATTGACTTCCACCATCAGTCCTCTTATCATCTATTTTGCTCTTGGCCTGATGATATCTCTTGGTGGCATGCTCCTGTAGTCTTGATGAGTAATGAATTCCACCAGCTTTTAGTCCTGTGGACAACAGCATCACAATGTCACAAACCCTTAATAAATAATTATCAAATGTGACATATTGTCTTTACAACTTACAACTTTTTAATTACATATGATAGCTTCTATTGTGAGAGGCTTGGTACATGTGATATTGTAATGTGTACATGCATAAAATTCATGTAATAAAAATCAAGACTAAAGAAATCCTCTTACTTGGATTTGCCAATGAGATCATACATATACAAGTATGGACATAAAAAATACTACTATTAATTTGGTTTACAAATACAAATATTTACAGGATCAAAAGTGATAATACTTCCCATTTACGAGATCATTAATGACAAATATTGTGAGAAATTACCTGACAAGTTTAATATATTTGTATTTATTTATTTGATATATATAACAAAGATAGATAATTATTTATTCAGACATAAGGATACAGAAGTGATAAAAATGCAAATACATGTTTTCATTTTTCACCATTGTATGTATGAAATATCTGATACTGAAGACACAAATTATGAAGGTGCAGATGCAAGTTCTCACCCTTTGTATTCTTCAAGTAAATTAACCAGATATTTAAGAAATTTTTATATGCCGGTGGCGGCGTTTTGTGGTTGTGACCGGTGCCCCCGTGTGGGAGCGCTTAGAGATAAAGCCCAACAATTGAGTATTCTTCAGCAAAAATTAAAAAAAAAATCATATCATAATAATCTTACTGCACATGTTATGTATTTCAATCTTAACTGAAATATTTAATGTGATCTATATATTTTGCTATGTATTGAAATAAAATAAACCGATTTGAACATACATTTTTTTTACCTTATCTTAAAGTTAAAACTAATCATTCATTAGATGATAATGATCCTGTGAATGTTACTTTATTTAGTTATTGCAGTTTAAATAGTGGCTAAAAGATATTTTTCATGTATCATTATTGCAGATAACCATAAAATAGCATAAACTCTTATTTAAGTTCACCAAGTTCTAGAGTGGATACCGCGAAACGGCAAACGTAGTGTAGGACGTCCTCAGCCAAGGTGGAGTGATGATTTGCGCAGGACGGCTGGCAGGAGCTGGATGCGAGAAGCCGAAAACAGATCTCAGTGGCGTACACTCGAAGAGGCCTATGTCCAGCAGTGGACGAAGAGGGGCTGATGATGATGATGATGATGATATAAGTTCAATAACTGTTATTGCGACGCTGTCGTCATAGTTTGCAATACAGCAAAAGAATAACTAATACATGTAAATTTATTACAACAATACACATCCCACCAGGATCAGTCATTACTGACATACTAGCTGATAAAAGTCAGTGTGCATATTCAATTTGTATGTCCAAAAACCGACATTTACGTATCATACAAAAACTTGTCCAAAAGCCTTCTTTGTCTTAAGGCTACTTTTCACCATGGGATATGTATTATATGCTGAAATGTTGCTTGAATCCATATTTTTTTATGCAGTAACTTTTAGAGGTTAAATAATTTTTTAAATGGTTTCATCCAATAAAGTACTGTATTTTGATTAAAAATAATATATTCTTTTAATTATTCAATTAAATATTCCACTGTATTTTTAAAAAGAAATACATAAATTAATATTTTCTTAGCTCTTAAATTGGTAAAATTAAATTGGCGGCATGGTAAAACCGCTATGAGCAGGCAAGCAAGTTTTGGTATTTAAAAAATATTTCAAGATATAGGATGTTACTTCAATCAACATCTATAAACATAGAAAAAACCACCATAATAGCAGACTTTAAAATTAAGAAGCCCACATTTAAAGTAGTATATAATATAGGTAACATGTAAATGACCTTAATAATGTACTTATAAAATATTGTTCCAGCACGTTTTTCGCCTGAAGACAAATATTCCAGACAAAGAATTACTATCAAGAAAAGATTTGGTCTACTGTTAACACAACAACCGGAGCCTGTTCATTAATAAATATGATTTTCTTGAATAAAAATATATTTCTTATTCCAATCTCACGTTTCTAATTTACAGAGCAATGACAATTAAGTGGTACGGAGAGTGGGTTTGATATCGATAACTACGGACTGTTATAGGGGCGGTGGTCTAATTATAATTTTAATTGGACAATGACACAATAAGTTGACCCATGGTCCAATTAAAAAAAAATGAATTAATAGTTAGATTCCCTCTCAATTCATTGAAATATAACAGCTTTTTTTTGCTAATTTTTAATAGTTATAATAGTGGTCATTGAGACCACAAACTTACTGAATCGCCAAGCTCTGCCAAGAGAAAAATGCGTACAAGATATATACTCTATATTGAACACAATTACAACAAAAATATTAGTACATATTTAAGTGATCCAAATTAATAGTAAATCGAAAATTACTACTAGGAAATTAGGGAACTGGCTGATGCTTTCTTCGCGTTATTTTTGGCTTTTACTTGTTTGACTAGGAACTATAAATGATTTGCGTTACTTAATTATTTTATTCTATTGTTTTGATTGCTAGGAATAATTGTCTTAGGTTTTTAAGTTATTATCACGGACGAGCACTCAAACCCGTTAATACACGAGTCGGCAAATTACAGTTCCATACCGCCTTTTAGCGAATTTATTCAATCAAAATCGGTAAAGACTTCGCAGACCGCGACAAGTCCTTAGCGATCCCCTCAATCAATTAACGTAGGACCTTCAAGACCGGCAAGCAGCGGTATCTGAGCCGTCGCGCCGCTTGCCATCCCCTTCTCGGCAGCCTTCTGCTTAGCCACGAGGTTCCTTTCAATATAGGCCGGAGCCTTTATAGGGCAGCGCTGACTGTACCTCTCCCGAGGTGCGGTCTTCCTTGTCACGTCAAGCCATAGTGTCAAAAGGACCAACGGCTTAGGGTGCGTTTATCCGGTAGGTCTTTGTTGTCAGGCAGAGAAAGTAAATATACGGCTGTGTTGATTTTATATTAATTTTATTGGAAAAACACAAACTTGCACGAGTACAAATTATTGCATCATCTTAAAAAAAAACATTTTTTATATTTTTTAAACTCAAAAACATAGACTACACCATAGACTTATGTCATAGACAAAACTCTTAACTGCTAACACCTTCTCCTATTTTTAGAAAAATATAAGACTATGGCAATACTTTTTCAAAAAATACCACATTAATGTAAAATAAAGAGTTTTTAACAAGTACTTTGTTTCATTATGTTAGAGGTTGGAATTTTGTCTATGATTAGCTATTTGTCAAAATTAAAATATACTATTATGAGTTTAAAAGAATGAAGCGTGCTGTGCGCTAGATATTTACTCATTGGAAGAATGTTTTGATATTGTGATATTAGTTTTATTAGAAGATGAAGTGAGGTTTCAAATGCATATTAAATTCAGAGGGGCTGTCATAGAGTTTATATTTTGAATTTAATACTGGCTGGGTTGTTTTTGTAAAAGTGAAGTTTGAAGTTTATTTGAATATTGATGTCTGTTGTTAGAAATTATTTTATGTGACGACGATATGTTTGGAATTTAGATCAGATTTTATATATATTGTATTTAATTATTTTTAACTGTCATGACAGTGTTGATTAAATAGAAAGTGGTTATGAATTAAATTATTTGCTTTTATTACACGAAGAAATTTTTATAACAGGTTATGGGCCCAGCACGCTTCCACTGCGCATACTAAAGATTTCGAAGAGACGAATATTAATAATTTGGAAAATAGTATAGAAGATGGTTACAGGTTTGAGAGGAGGCGTGTTTATTTTGATAATAGAAATATAGCTAGAAGAAGTGAAATAAGACGAAAGAGGAATACTATAAAGGAAGATACAGGTATGATTGTTAATGAAGATATGATTGGTGTTGAAGAGAATAATTTTGATAAAGATGGAGTTTGTAATGAAGATAGGGTAGTTGATGAAGAAAGTCGGTTAATGATGAAGAGAATTTTGTACATCGTTGTGAAGAAGAGTAATAGAAGAAGATAATTTTGAAGATAGTGTTGAACAAGTTTTATTAAAGAGGTGTTTTGTATATGGTTAATATTATGTGTTCTGTGGGAGTAGGTTAATTCATGTGTTCTAGTTAATGTGTTGAATAAGTATGTAAACACAAAATTCAGAGGGGATGTTAGAGGTTGGAATTTTGTCTATGATTAGCTATTTGTCAAAATTAAAATATACTATTATGAGTTTAAAAGAATGAAGCGTGCTGTGCGCTAGATATTTACTCATTGGAAGAATGTTTTGATATTGTGATATTAGTTTTATTAGAAGATGAAGTGAGGTTTCAAATGCATATTAAATTCAGAGGGGCTGTCATAGAGTTTATATTTTGAATTTAATATACTGGCTGGGTTGTTTTTGTAAAAGTGAAGTTTGAAGTTTATTTGAATATTGATGTCTGTTGTTAGAAATTATTTTATGTGACGACGAATGTTTGGAATTTAGATCAGATTTTATATATATTGTATTTAATTATTTTAACTGTCATGACAGTGTTGATTAAATAGAAAGTGGTTATGAATTAAATTATTTGCTTTTATTACACGAAGAAATTTTTATAACACATTATTAGTTATTAAATACCACCACCATAATCATAAACTTAATCTTTATTACATTTAGTATGCATGAAATTATATTTTAATAAGTAGATACATTTTTTTTTTTTTTTTAATAATTTATGTAACTGCACTTTATATAAATCAAACTTTAGAAATATCTGTAATGTAGAGCCAATAATTGTTTATTAGATTATTATATAGTTATTAACTTTATTAATTAATGATGCTTAAAATAAACATAGGTTTTTTTTCACAATATTATGAATACAGTGTATTCTTTCAAAATAAAGTGAAGTACATTATTGAACATTTAACAACTTCTTTAAAAGTGTATGAAATTTAGTTTTACATAATGTTTTAGTAAGAATGTCAGCCACTTGTTTTTCAGTGGGACAATAAGCAACATCAATATTTCCATTTATGTAATTTTCATGTATAAAGTGATATCTTACATCAATATGTTTCGAACGTTTATTAAATGAACCGGTTTTTATTAACTGTATAGAACTTTGATTATCAATATTCATACAAACTTCTACATTATTTTCTAACAATTCTTGAATAAATGATTTTATATATATTATTTCCTTACAACATTCAGCTGCAGCTATGAACTCTGCTTCTGTTGTTGATAGAGCAACAATGGGTTGTCTTTTTGAAGACCATGCAATAGGACCATCACCTAGCATTATTACATAACCCGTTGTACTACGTCTAGTTGCAATATCATTAGCATAATCAGAGTCACAGTATGCATTGAGAGTTAAGTTACATTTCATTTTATATGTTATTCCTAAATCTATAGTATTAATTAAGTATTTTAATATTTTCTTAACAGCTATTACATCATATTTATTATAGTTTTCCACCTTTTTGCTAGCTTCATGTACAGCATGTGCTATGTCTGGTCTTGTTCTTGTAGACAAATATAATAGGCCACCTATCAACTCCCTATAAGGAAATATACATTTTTCCTTAACATCAGTAATAGAAATATTTTTATCAGTATTTCCTGGAATATTACATGGCTTAGCATTTTGCATATAAAATTTTTCTAAAAGCATTTTGATATATGATTTTTGTTTCAATTCAATACCTTTATTAGTTTTATTTATCTCTATACCAATGAAATTTTTAGGATTAGTATTAATTTTAATTTCAAATTCTTTTTCCAGACATTTTAATATATTCATCAAATCAGTTTTAGATTTAGCTATAGCAAGGCCATCATCAACATAGATTGCTATTATAATATTTTTATCTTTATTTATGAACACACAATGATCAGTTTTAGTACACTCTAAATTTAAATTTAACATTGTTTTAGTAAATTTATTATTCCATGTAATTGGAGCCTGTTTTAATCCATATAATGCTTTACGTAAACGACAAATTTTGTTATTTTCATTTTTATATCCTATAGGAATATTCATATAAATGGGACTAGACAACTCACCATACAGGAAAGCTGTTTTTACATCAAATGTTATTATTTCAAAATTATTACAGGCTGCAATTGCAAACAATGTTTTTAATGATGGTTGACTCACCACAGGACTGTAGATTTCATTAAAGTCAATCCCAGTTTGTTCAAATCCGCGAACAACCAATCTTGCCTTGTAGGTGCCATCATCCTTGATTCTGAAAACCCATTTATTAGACAAAATTTTGTTACCTTCAGCTTCTTTTCTATCTACTTCTTCCCATGTATTGTTTGTGTATAGTGATTCTACTTCTGAAGCTATTGCCTTCTCCCAATGTTTGCCATCAGGACCTTTTATAGCTTCATCATAGGTAAGAAGAGCATAGTCTTGAAATTTCTCAGGAGCTTTTCTCATTCTGTTGCTTCTTCTTTGTTCTTTATCATCTAATGTTAAACTTGGTGTTTCTACTATGTCTTCATTTATTACAACTTCTTCATCACTGTCTAATAGCCACTCTTCAGTACAATTTTCTTCAACAGTTCTAATTTCATCTTCATTTTGTTCTTGAATTTCTTGATCATTAATACTTTGTATTTCTTGATTTTTATCTTCTTTAAGGTCTTCACTACTTTCAAAGATTACTATATTTTCTTCTTTACTTTTGTTAATAGCTTTTACTACAATTACATCTCTAGCTGTTTCTATTCTTCTTTCTTCTTCATTCCACAATCTATATCCATTACCAGTGTATCCCACCATTTTTAATATTTTACTTCTACTTTCTAACTTCTTAATGTGTCCCAATCTTTTTGTAAACATGGTTACACCAAATTCTTGAATGTTAGATATATCTGGTCTTTTTCCGTGCCATATTTCATATGGGGTCTTATTATTTATTGTATTACTTGGCAATCTGTTTAGCAGGTAGACAGATGTATAAACAGCTTCACCCCACATTTCATCATCCATTCCGGAACTAAATAAGAGTGATCTTACCTTTTCTAAAATGCTTCTGTTAAGCCGTTCAGCTGTTCCATTCAATTGAGGAGTGTGTGAAATGGTATAATCAAGTTTAATTCCCTTTTTAGTGCACCAAAACTTGAAGTCATTGCTGGTAAATTCTCCTCCATTGTCACACCTCAAAATGGATACCTTTTGGTCAAGTTCTCTCTCGGTTTCATATACATAGTTTTTAATTGCATCTGGAACTTGGCTTTTATGTTTTAACAAGTAAACTTTGGTAAAGTGACTGAAGTCATCTTTCATGGTCAGAAAATATTTATTTTTATCATGTGTTTCTGTTTCAATTGGTCCACAGACATCAGAATGAACCAGTTCCAGTAATCTATTTGCTCGTTTTCTTTTTGTATTAAATGGCAATCTGGTATGTTTAGATTTTATACATATTTCACACTGTTCTTTTATTTTACTATCTCCAGTAATTTTTATACCATCTACCACCTTGGATAGTTCTTGCAGTATGTCTTTGCCAGGATGTCCAAGTCTGTAATGCCACTCTAAAGCTGTTCCTTGTTCCTTTGATAATAAAGATTTTTCAGTATTTATTTTATTTATGTCAATGTAGTACAATCCATTTTCTTTCTTTCTTACCGTTTATTATTTCTTTATTGTTTTTATATATTTTCACATTTTCTTTGGTAAATATGACAGATCCTTCATTTTCAGTTATAGCATTTACTGACAATAGATTTTGTGTTAGGTTTGGAACATACAATGTCTTCTTTAACTGGCAATATTTCCCATCGACGGAACCAATGCACTTAGCGACCATGGAACCATTGTTGGCAGTAGCTATCTGGGTCTCTGTTTTATTTATTTTACTTAATATATTTATATCATTGGTCATATGGGATGTGCATCCTGAATCAACAATAAACTTTGAATTGCTTTCATTAATATCTGTCAGGAATGCAGATTCTTTATGTTTCTTATTATTTTTATTTCTAAAATAGCAATTTTCTTCATTGTGGTTATTCTTTTTACATATTTTACATATTTTGTATCTTTGGTTTTTATTTTTAAACCATCTTATATTAGAATCATTCTTAGTGGCGTTAAATGCTACATCTTCTTTTATTTTTGTAGTTTTCGTTTTAATACTTAGTTTTGTTTCTTCAAGTAATAACCTATTTGTTAGGTTTGATAATGTTTTTAACTCCTTGGGTGTCGATTCCCAAGCAGTTGTAAACATTTGAAATTGCTGTGGTAAGCAGGTTAAGATTTTAGATATAATCAGTTCATCTTCAATTGTTTGACCAAGCGCCCTTAACCTCATGACCAGATGTTCAATGTCAGATATCAACTGATTTATTGGTTGGTTTTTGTATTCAAATGTGAAGAATTCTTGTAATAGGCTCGTTTTATTTCTTTCTTCACTGCCTTCGAAAATGCTACAGAGCTTTTTATACATTTGTGCTGCAGTTTTGCAGGTCATTATATGAGTTTTTAATTTCCTGTCAATGGTGTTTAGTATTAACCTTTGTGCCTTCGCATCTGTAATCTCGTTCATTTTTTGTTCTTTACTCTCAACCACTTCCATTAGTGAGTTTGCTTTTAAGTAGACACCAATTTCAAACTTCCAAAGTTGAAAATTTTCCACATTTTTAAGTTTTTCGATATATATGAACTCTTCTTTGTCCATTTTTATCCACGTGTTTTCCAACAAACCGGGAACACACTTTTTACTCAACACAGTATTTTTAATTTATTAAGTCTTTCTGATCTGGCCTGGGCCCATAACCTGTTGTCAGGCAGAGAAAGTAAATATACGGCTGTGTTGATTTTATATTAATTTTATTGGAAAAACACAACTTGCACGAGTACAAAAATTATTGCATCATCTTAAAAAGTAAGTAATTTTGTTAATGGCAATGGTTTTTTAACAAAAAAACATTTTGCCAGCGTCACGTCAGCTATTTACAATAATCAATACGAAAATACCAAAAGAAGTTAGTCAATAAAGAATATGCTCAAATAGGCAATCCGAACCTGAAACAAAGGAAAAATACTATTACTACTTAAACTACTACTAACTATAATAAGATGAGCGTAACAACACTACGTATACTGTATATTTATTATAACTTATGGAGAAATATAACAAAAATAAAGCTGCCAACCTTAAATGTTTATATTATTACTGACTATAAAAGAACTAAGTAAGTTAATGGTTTTGATATCTAAATTACATAAAATAGTACATATACTTGTAGGTAGTGGATATTTATATTTAATTAATGATTTTAAGAAAGTTCTTCGATCATACTTTGCACAAACAAAGAAAACATGATTAGCATCTGCTTCTCCTAGACCACATTCACAAATAGAGGAGTTTAAAATTCTCAGTTTTCTTAAATGTATAGGGAGACAGCAGTGACCCAGACGTAATCTAGTAATTATGGAGGATACTCTTCTACAATAATGAAATTTAAAAAACCATGGCTTTATAGGCAATTCTGGTTGCAATTTCGCATAAAATGATCCTTTACTCTTACTACTATATGACCATCTTTTTGACCATTTACTCCGCAATAATTGATTGGGTAAAGCTAATAATCAGGAGGATAAATTTCAAAGGGAACCTTATCTCCACAAATTATAGCTTGTTTGGCAATGATATCAGCCTTCTCATTCCCGCAAATACCACTGTGTCCAGGAACCCACGCAAGAGTTACTGAGAAGCCAAGTTGGAAACATTGAAAAAGTAAATGCTTACATCTAAAAACCAGTTCATTTTTATGATACGCTTTAAACGGGTTGCCTTTTAGAGACTTTAGAACACTTAAGGAATCTGAAAATATTACTGACTTTTTCAATTTAAGAAGTAAAATGTAATTAATAGCTTCAAATATACCCCTACACTCACCTGTGAAGATTGATGTTTCAGGAGGACATTTAATTTTCTGGACAATGTTATAAATTTCATGGTAAACACCTACACCTACACACCCAAACACACTTTCTTTTGATGCATCTGAATACAAAAAGTTCCATCCTTCCCAATATTGATCCCTCAATCTGAGAAATTCCTTAAAAGTAAACTGACAATTTTTCACTAACCCAAGGAGAGGCATAGAGAAGGTTTAAACAATAAAACATCATATGGAAATTCATAAACTGGTACTTTAGAAGTCCTTCTGACAGGATATTTTAATTGCTGAAGATACCGGTAACTTTTGACCAGACATGGTATTTTTTTGTGATGCCAATATGTAGAAGATAAAGCATATGTAGATAGTAACTGTAATTTTGGAAAAAGAGGATGTGAAGAGAACTGAAAAATCCGATATAAGAACTTATCAGACAAAAATTGTCGTCTAAGATCAAGGGGAGGATCTACACACTCTACTTGCAAAGCATTAATGGGAGACGATCTCATGGCACCACAGACAATCCTTAAGGCTCTGGATTGAATATTATTAATCTTTGCTAAATACTTCTTAGAAGCTGGCTCTATAAGAAAAGATGCATAATCGAGTACACTTCTAACTATAGCATTGTACAAGAGCTTTAGATAGAAAGGATGTGCACCCCACCAGATACCTGCCAAGCACCGCAATATATTCAGGTTTTTCTCACATTTTACCAAAATGGACTCTATATGAGATACAAAGGAAAATTTGGAATCTAATATTACACCTAAAAATTGCATTCATTTCTAACTGGGATTCTGACTCCATCAATCACAATATCAATTCGAGGTCTTAGACGTTTTCGTGTGAATATTACAATTGAGCTTTTTTCTGGAGATAATGACAAACAATTACAATCTAACCAACTAACAAGAGACATAATGCCTAGCGAGACAACCTCTGACGCATCATCTTAAAAAAAAAAAAAAAAAAAAAAAAAAAAAAAAACATTTATTATATTTTTTAATCTCAAAAACATAGACTACACCATAGACTTATGTCATAGATAAAACTCTTACTGCTAACAGTCTTTCGGGTCGATTCGTCAGGAGTCCGTACATAATCACCGTGGCACTTGGTTGCGGAGAATCAATGAGGATTCTCAGCCTCTTCTCTCAGAGGAAAAAATATAGAAACTAAGAAAACGACGATAGAGATAGTAAATATTTAATACAGCTGTACAAATATCAAACCAGTACTTGTAAGAGAAGATTGAGTGACAGAAAAAAGCGCAGAAAGTGCTATATTACGCTTTTCTTAAATCTGAAATGTGTCGTGCCTTAGGGCAGTTTAAATATAGCATGTATTGAAACAATATTACATTTAAATAGAAAAAATACCTATTTACCATTCCAGCTTGCTTCCTACCATTCGGGTACAATGTGAACGGGAAAAAGGGTAAATAGTAAAATGGTAAGTAGATATATGGAAACATTTGTGTACGTTGCATTATTTATTAGACTTATGTATGAGACTAAATACGTTATCAGACGAGAAATAATCTTATGGCAAATATATAGATCATTAATTAAATTAATTTGATCAAATAAGTTTCCTTTAGAAGACACGAACGGTAAGGAGATTTTATTTTGACCTGGACGATTTTTTGTAAATTATTAATATTTTATTTATTAATTAGCGCTAATTAATTATTTTTTTATTAATTAGCGGGCACTGAGTCGACGTGAGGATGACATTTACCATTGGGTACAAATTTCACTGTCAGGTTTCGCGAATGGTAAGTAGTACGAAGGGTGGGAAAATTTTTAGGGTACTTCCCTCTATATTAGAAAAGATCTAAAAGCATATAACTATGATAGCTTATGCATTAAATAGTCGGAACCATCATGTTTAAGTACATAAAATAACAAAAATAATATAAAAATTAGTTTCAAAGTATTCACTTTTTTAATCTATACGAAACATATGCCGCCATGTCGTGACGTCATAAGGTTGTAAACTTATGCGTGTCAATGTCATTATGAATCATAGTAATAGTATACTAATCTGTGCATAGTACGTATCATAGAGTAACTTATATATACGTATGAAGCCGCAAAACAATAAAAAAGAAGTTTGTAGGTTGTTTTTTTAATGTAAGAGAACGTTATTAATAAGTAAGTTAAATTGAAATCGCACGTGAATCACACTATGGAAAGCAGTTTTGTGAAAGGAGATAGTACGAATTTACCAAAAATAAAAGCAATGGTCGAAAAATTATTTGCTGCAAATTCCGACTTTTGTTCTGCCGAGTAAAGGAGTATTAAAACATCGATGTCAGTATTACTCTTTTATTATTATTCCTTTATTAGTTGTTTATATATAAAAGAGAATAACTCATTTTTAAATTATGAATATAATAACACATAGCATCAAACAGAGAGCTTTTTTTTTTTTTTTTTTTTTTTTTTCTCCTCAGGAGAGGAGGCTGAGAATCCATCATGGATACCAACGCAACAGGCAAGCAGGGATGCGTTGATTATGTCGGACTCCTGGTACTGTCGAGACGGCTCGACTACACAGACCTACCGACTAAACTCAGCCTAGCCTTTGGTCCTATTGACCCTACTGGCTTTATTGACGAGAACAGAGAGCTTTGTTTATTATTTACATGCCGTATTGACGTCATCGCTACAGAGTAACAACTAGTGCGGCGCCTTCGTCTAATTACGCGCGAAATTTGAAAATATTACATTTTAATGCAATTTTTATAGTACTTAATATTAAAATAAAATTCTTCTAAAAAACTAAAACAAATATTTATTCACTTGATAACACACAAAACATTATATTCCTTTTAGTAAAGAAAATAATACTATGCTCTATTCTAATAAAAAATTGTCAATCTATAAACAACCAACTTTGACAACATCTATATCATAAATTCCGTAGAAGTTAAGAAGACCGATGGCCAGGATTATATAATTGACACTTCCCCTTAATCCTGGACATCTGTAATATCAATATAACTTGTCAAAGCAAACAAAAATTATAATGTTAAAAGTAACACAATTCGACATTATTTTCCTTTTTACAATGTAAAAAAAATAACAAAGTACCAATACGACCTTTACCAATCGAAATTATAATTTAAAAACAACAATGGATTACAGCATAACTGCTCTCGAAGTCGCAAATATTTTACATTGGACAAACTCTTAGTTAGGATATCTGCCACTTGCCCTTCCGTTGGGCAGTATTGTACAATAAAACGTTTTTCATCTAACATTTCCTTTAAATAATGAAATCGAACATCAATATGCTTACTTCTCCTATTCAATGAACCATTTCTCATTAAAGCTATTGCAGACTGATTATCTACGAATAAATAAGTTTTTGGTATATTAAAAATCAATTCTCTAAGCAACTCTTGAATATACATTAATTCTTTACAACATTCAGCGGCTGCTATGTATTCAGCTTCAGTACTAGAAAGCGCAACGACTGGCTGTTTTCGAGACGCCCAAGCAATAGGACCTCCACCATAGTAAATAATATATCCTGAAGTACTCTTTCTGGTATCTACATCACCAGCAAAATCTGCATCACAATATGCCACTAAATTATTATTACTATTTCTATCATACTTGATACCTATATTGGGTGTGCCTTTAATGTATCTTAAAATATTTTTAATATTATTTTTATCGTTTTGATTAGGATTATTTTGATATCTACTGCAGTAACCGACTAGAAAAGATATATCTGGACGAGTCTTATTTGCAACATACAACAACGAACCTACAGCTTCTCTATATTCATCTACTAATTCATTATGTTTAATGTCAGGATGTTCTTCAACACAAATTACTGGCACTACACAACTTTTTGCATTTTCTAAATTTAACTTATTAATCAGTTTCAGTATATAGCTATGTTGTTTTATTACTATAGAGTCGTCCCTAACTACTACATCAACACCAATGTAAGTGGAAACTCTGTCACAAACTCTCATTTCAAATTTTTTATTTAACTCAGTTAAAATACTATCCAACTCCGCCAGGGAGTTGCCAATTAAAAGTCCGTCATCTACATATATCGCAAGAAAAACATTACCATTATCTGTGTGTTTAGTAAATATACAGTGATCTGACTTAAGTTGACTAAAGCCAATTCCCTTCAAAAAATTTGTAAAACATATATTCCACCTAAGCGGAGCTTGCTTTAACCCATATAAACTTTTTTTTAATCTACAAATTTTATTGTCCTTTTTATCGTATCCTATCGGTATTTCCATGAATATTGTCTCATCCAACGACCCATGAAGAAATGCAGTTTTTATATCAAACTGTCTTAGTTTCAAACCCTTTTGAGCAGCAATAGACAGAATCAATCGTAAAGATGTGATGTTTACTACAGGACTGTAAGTTTCATCATAATCAACCTTATATTTTTGTTGAAATCCACGGTCTACCAATCTCGCTTTATATCTCCCATCAGATTTCTTTGTAAGAACCCACTTACTAGATAATAGTTTTCTCCCTTTTGCTTCTTCCCTGTCAACTATTTCCCAAGTCTCGTTCTTTGCTAATGAACTTTTTTCTTCTTCGATTGCTTCTAACCATTTTTCTCTTTCTTCCGATGACAAAGCATCTTCATATGTTAATAATGCACATTCGGCTAAAAAATCTACAACATAGTCGTTATACTTCGAAGGTAACGTTCGACGTCTTACTGGATTTCTTTTCGCTATAATTTGTCCCTCTAAACCTTCATCACATATGGCTTCTACTACACTCTCTTCTCGAATATTCTCTTGGCGATCATCAGTAAACAATTCATCTTGCATTTGTGTCTCTTCATCGCTATTCACTCCAGACTGTGCTTTCTCTGTCGCTCCGTTTCCATATCTGTTTTCTACTTCTACTGTTTGAGCAACATAATTGTTTGTAATACCTTCACAAGTTTCTTCAGCATTCACAATTTCGTCTTGATTTTGAGTTTCCTTGTCTCTTGTTTCATTTGTTACTTCTGTTTCTATTATCATCTCATCAGTATCATCTATTGTTTCGTAATTGACTTGCTGATGTTTTTCGCAGATTTGTCGGAATAAATCCGTTGCAATATCTTCAGAGTTCCAGTTTCTGTTATTCGAAATATCTCGATAATTATTTATTTCCTCATCAAATATCACATCACGTGAGTAATAGGTTCGTTTTTTTAATGGGTTCCATATTACATAACTGTTGGAACTATACCCAACTAAGATGCCAACTGTACAACGGGTGTCAAGTTTATTCAAATTGCTATTGATTTTGCAAAAAGCTTTTGAACCATAAATTTTAAGGTTAGACAGATCAGGTTTTCTGCCATACCATAGTTCGAATGGAGTTTTAGATTTTGTTGATGTACATGATCTATTAAGAAGATACGTGGCTGTAAACAACGCTTCACCCCACAAGAACTTTGGCATATTGGAATCAAATAATAATGCACGAACTTTCTCCATTAAAGTTCTATTAAGTCGTTCTGCTTTACCATTTAGTTGCGGAGTATAAGGAACTGTATAATCTATATTAATACCTCGACTATAACACCACCCTTTTATTTCAGCACTACAATATTCCCCTCCATTATCACACCGAATGGTAACTACCTTTCCATCGAAATATCTCTCTGCCCAATTAACATAATGGTTGATAATCTGTGTAGCTTCAAATTTATTACGTTTTAAATGGTCGGAATCTGCTGATGAAGCTTTCAATAAACTGAAACTAGCTCTAACTTCAACGCCTATTCTTGCACGTCCTGACTTTACCAAGCCATTTGCGGTCCATTGTGATGCCTCCAACTTTGGAATTGGTGCCATGCTCACCCAAATAATTGATGATGAGGAAAAACCTATTGCTTACATGAGTAAATCACTCAACGGTGTTCAGAGAAATTACTCCGTCACCGAGCGGGAATTACTGAGTGTTATTACTGCTTTAGAACATTGGCGGTGTTACTTAGATAACGGTCAAAAATTTACCATCTACACTGACCATTCCGCCTTACAATGGTTTTTACATCTTGACAACCCTTCAGGCCGATTAGCTCGCTGGAGTATTCGCTTATCTATGTTTAATTTTGATATTATGCATAGAAAAGGGAAAGATCATATTATTCCTGACGCACTCTCACGAGCTGTTCCAATTTCATTAATTAATTATAATCCCACTACTTCTATTGATGAATGGTATAATTCAATCCGCAATAAATGTTTACAGCATTCCAATTCTTGTCCTGAATATATCGTAAAAAATAATAAACTTTTTAGATATTGCCGTACTAATAATTCTCTGTTTTCTGAATATGATTGGAAAGAAGTAATTCCGAGAGAAATGGTCCAAAGTGTTATTGCGGATAATCATACACCTCCAACTTCGGCTCATTTTGGAACTCTCAAAACATACTCAAAAATTAAACAAAAATATTTTTGGAAGGGTATGTACGCCGATGTTGCTAACTTTATTTCTAAATGTGAAACTTGTATCGCCTACAAACATCAAACACAGACAAAATTAGGAATTATGGGCAAACCTAAAATATGTGCTAGGCCTTTCCAAACCATTTCTATTGATTTAATTGGCCCGTTGCCTATGTCTAGGAAGTTAAACCGTTTTATATTCGTTGTTACCTGTTGTTTTAGCAAATATTGTCTTCTATTTCCAATAAAAAAAGCTACTTCTACAATTATACAACATATTTTAGAGAATTTGATTTTTATGTGTTATGGTGTTCCAGAAACCATAATAATGGATAATGGACCACAATTTATTTCAAACGAACTTTTAGATATGCTTCATAAATATAATATTCCCAAAATTCACCATACTGCTTATCATACTCCCCAGGTTAATACTGTTGAACGATATAATAAAACAATAATAACTGCAATAGCTTCTTATGTTGATGAAGATCATCGCACATGGGATTTAAATTTAAATAAAATTCAGTTTGCAATTAACTCGTCAGTTAATGAAGTTACCAAATTTACTCCAGCATTTTTAGTGTTCGGCCGTGAATTGGTTTCTTGTGGATCAATTTACAATAATACGGATATATCAGATGAAATAATTTTTGCTCCACGAGATATATTCGCAGATAATATAGGACTTATAGGTCCAATTTTCTCAGAGGTCCAAAGCAGACTTTGGCTAGCTCACCAAAGGAACGCTTCAAGATACAATAAGAGGCGTCAAAACATTGAATTTGACGTAGGTGATATAGTGTGGAAAAATAATTATACACAGAGTTCGGCTGGTCGCTACTTTTCAGCTAAGCTGGCTCCTAAGTTTATTAAGTGTCAGGTTAAACAAAAAATTTCCCCGCTTGTTTACGAATTAGCTGATTTGACGGGCCGCTCAATAGGTCGGTGGCATGTCAAAGATATTAAACCAAGACCTAGTGTTTAATTTTTTTTTTTTTTTTTTTTTACTTCATTATGATAATTATCCTAGATTAATATTCTTTTATTCTGCTCAATTATATTTATTAGGTTTATTGTTACTTATTAACATAATTTTAATGTAATCCATTAATATTGTTATTATGGTCTCTCGCTAGCAACTGCTTGATGTTATTTTAATTATATCTTTATTAATGTCAATGCTGACAATGTGTTAGAATCTACTACTTTTTATTATTTACATTATATTATTCACCAATGTTATTAGTAAGCAGCGGGTGATGACTGCAAATAAAAAGCCACAAACATCTTTTAGGATTGCATCTTGCGAGTGTATCACTATTGAACCTACTGTGTACACTCTACTTGCGAGGGTTTGGTATGGAATGTTTGGGCCATTCAGACTGATTGAACGGGATGTATAGATGCAGGACGTATGAAAGTTGAAGATAGTGTGCGTAGATCCGATCCTATTAAATAAACATTGTAAATATCATTTATCACTCAGAAGTTTTTATTTGTGTTTATATTATTATTTTATAAAAAAAATCCAGTGCCTGTATTTTTTTTTACCCGGGGAAGGCGGACTATGTAACAGGAACGCTGTCCAACCTTAAGATTTTCGGCCTATTTCTTTATTACTCAATGACTCAAACCAAAAATTCAAAAACTTACATGTCACGCTTTGACAGTGTTCCTAAAAATTATTTATCAAGATATATAATATACTATACAAAACTATGAGAAACATATTAATAATTCCAGACTAAATTATATAAGTTACGAATATTGAAATAGTATAATTTTTGGAAAACTTGTGAAGTTGGAATATAATAATTATTAAACCGTAAGTCACTTTTACTACATATACCCTTACACTGAGAGTCGGGAATCCGGAGCTAGCCGGAGGTCACCAGGCTCTACGGTGACAGTAAGAGTTTATATTCTTCCGGAAGTACGCTTACAATTTTCGCAGTAATTTCGACATTGCTTAGGCTATAGCCTAGTCGCACTAGGTTATTGACAATCACTTTCATTCTACTAATATCTGAGATTATATCAGACCCCAATGTAAAGCTGTAGAACTTTGTCAGAAGTTCAGAAATTTGGGACTCCTTATTGCACAAGAATATTTGATCTAATTTTGCAATCATTAATGACGCAGTTTTACATCCTATGATATAATTTTCTATTGTTTCATCGACTGATGATAAAATTAGATATCTCGCAGCTGCATCTGAAATCATCCGTTTTTCTTCTTTTTCTTCATTTAACAATTTCAGTATATCTCCATGACCATGTGCTATCAAATACAACTTTATTTTCTCAAGCCAAGAAACATAATTACTTTCTTTTGAAAGAATTGGTTTTACGTTATTTTCCATATTATAAACTCATCTAATGCAACAAAAAATTATTACTCACTTAATTCTTTTTCCTTATTAGACTTGGCTGGGCCCATAACCTATTAAAATAAAATTCTTCTAAAAAACTAAAACAAATATTTATTCACTTGATAACACACAAAACATTATATTCCTTTTAGTAAAGAAAATAATACTATGCTCTATTCCAATAAAAAATTGTCAATCTATAAACAACCAACTTTGACAACATCTATATCATAAATTCCGTAGAAGTTAAGAAGACCGATGGCCAGGATTATATAATTGACACTTAACGAGTGTATAAAATTTACACGCAAGGATCAAATTAAGATTCTTTTCAAAAAAGAGATTAATTCCCTATTTGAAACTGTTCTTTATATTATATATTTTGTTTCAGTTTATACATTAACTATTATATTTACTAAATAATAAGAAAAAAATTTATTCTTCGAAAGTTTCATTAAATTTTTCTTATAATGGTTGAAAATTGGGAAAAGGGACACGAATGGAAATAAGGTTTTGGGAACAATTTTTTTTGACGTGACAACGTCTTAATTTAGGTTGCGGCTGGGAGTCACTTATGAAAAAGTGTAACGCTCGGTAACGTTACGATGAGTCACCGAACGAGAGAGAGGCCCGCCGAATGCCTTGCGTCTCTCTCCCACTCAACTATGATCGGTCTGCCGCGCGCGCAGCACTAGAGAATTAGGCGCATTGAATCGGCGCATGCTTGTGTCTCTGTCTTTGTCTTTCTCGAACGTTCTTGGCGTTGGAAAAACAAGAAAGCGTCATAATACAAGTTCACACGTGTGGTTAAAGTATCGTCAGCTGTGTCTGTAGTGAAAATGTGGAGTGCTTAGATTCGTCATTTACAACAACTACAACAATAAAGGTAAATAATTGTACACTGATATTTCATTATCGTAAACTATGATTGATTGATTAATTGTTAGATTGACACAAAAGTTGAGAAACTGAGTTTTTTCATTCAATTCCTTGTGCGTTCTATTGTGCTTCCTATTGTGCAATTTAATTATATTCATATCAATAAATATTCTACCGAGAAAAAGACGTTGTCACGTAAAATCTTCGCCCGTAAAACCGACTTTACAGTCAACCATTTTTTTAATAAAATGGCTTATATGTACCCCACTTAATTTATTTACTATATATATAAAAAAAATTATTAAAATCGATTTAGGATTATTGTGTTATTTACAGCGAGACATCGAATATGTACGTTTTCAAATATTCACCCGTGTACTCTCTCTTAACCAATCTATAATTGCTGTACTGTGTTCCTATGTAAGGCGGAGCAGATAAATGCAGTAGGTATATTATCAATTGAAAAAGCTCAGCGAGTAATTTAATTTTAGTCATGTTTATCTGTCGGCAAATTAGGTCCTAACTGCAAGCAATGTGTCCAACCACAAGAGCAACAATTAAGTTTACAAGATGTATGCATGATATCGAACTATTGTTTTTAGTAATACACACTTGTAATAAGTGAAAACGACAGACTTTCCCATTTTGTATGAGTACCGAGTGGACAACACAAATGCATAGCGCGAGTATGTTACGTCCTTGTTCTGTTTCGGCGAGACCAGTACCCCTAGACAAATGGCTAACGTTTCATATCTATTCCATTTCGACAAACGTTAAGACGTAATAGCGATATCGAAGGGGAAGCATTTCTCTCGAATACAACCTAATATCCCATTAAAACCTTGGTTCCGTAAAGCTAATTTTGGTAAAACTGCGACTAGTATAATTATTCGTATGCGTTTAGGGCATGTTTGTACCCGAGAAAACCTTTTCAGATTAGGTATAATTAGTGATCCATTATGCGAGTGTGGACATGACGTGGGAAGTGTTGATCATATTTTTTTCTCTTGTCCTTTATATGATCGATCCTCTTTAGATTCAGACCTTATATCATTCCGTATCCCATTCCCTACCTCTATTACTACTTTGTTAATATTAAATAACTACACAATCTATAACTCTCTGGCTACTTTTTTAATAAGTAATAATATAAAAATATAAGTTATACAGTTAACATATGTTTATGTTATGATAACATATTTATTCATTGTATTTATGCATAATGTCTAATATCCTCTCCTGATCCTGTTAATATAATCCCTTCCGTGACTCCGTTCTTCCCCTTACGTTTCTCTAACTTACTGTAAATGGCAAATGTACAAACCGTACGAAGCCAAAGAGAAGAAAAAAAAAAAAAAAATAGCGATATCGTTTCGCAGTTGGTAGCCAACTGTACTTAGAGTTTTCGAACGCCATAAAAAAAAACAAATATTGTCTATGGTTTCGTAAGCAAACGTGATCGCATTCAGTTTGACATTTAGATTTTCCCGGTAACGTGAAATTGTTTTTAAAAGTTTCCATATCACGAAAAGACAAGTTAATAAGGAATGGAACCGAGACTACGAGCTAGTGCCGAGCAAATCTCCATTCTTTTGGATTTTATAGAAAGGTATCTATAAAATATATCAAATTCTTTCATCTGTTTGCTACTTTGAACAATGATAAACAATGAACAATGATACAACACTTGACTGTTTTTAAACTTTAGAATGTGGGTTTTGATTGTTACAGGCATGGAGATTTGTCGAAACCCCAGCAAGGCCCCCAAGGACGCATCCTAAGAGATAGGTTGTGGGCTGAGCTTGGAAATTTATTGAATTCTGTTGGCGGTGGTGTGCAGAAATCATCCGAAAAATGGAAAAAAGTATGTTGTTTGGTTTTGTAGTTATTATTAATTGCAGCATTACATATCAATTTTCACCACTGCATTCTCACAAAATATTAATTTTTATAAATTGAAATAGAATATTTTATATATTTTTTAATTAACTAAACTTTATTTATATATTTGACTTGCAGGAGACATGCTAGTCATACTGTTAGAGGTTGTATAGGCATTAGCTCCATGACGATAAGCATTAGCTCCATGATCATTGTCTTTGATATATATTTTAAAATATTGACTTTGTCTCTTTTGTCAAATAAAGAAGTTTATTTCATAAATTCTAAAACTATATTTTCTTTTATTATATCAGGTTATGGGCCTGTACTGTATTAGTAATTAGAGTTTTATGTAAATATATTTTTAAAGTCTTTATTATTTGAGTACACAAGTTTATAAAATTTTGCTCATGATGAATTGCAATGATGCGAACGTACCGCCGCTGCCGCCGACTTCTCCTGCTACTCCGTCAACTTCAGGTGTGTTCAATCCAATTTATATGAGTAGTGTTGGACCACATGTAGATAAATTAGATGGAAAAGAAAATAGGCTATTTGACAATGCGAAAAATAAAGTGTCAATTACTGTTAACAGTATAAATTAAGAGTTAAAAAATGATTATTTATTAACGTAAGTTGAAAATAATGATTAATTTATTTTAAAATCCGTAAATAAAAATTGCATTTTTTAAACGTTTGTCATGTGACACAAAACGCTTCTGATTGGTCGCGTTTATCATGACGTCACTTGCTTGTAAACATCGTTTGCCTACTTGTGTTGCGCCTAGTTGTGGTAGATTATCTCCGTTATATTAAGATTTTCTTTACTATTCATTGTTGTTTTTTTGTTTATTTGCACTATTTTACAAGTACTTTCAACCATGGACAACGATTTTGTAAAAGCAGACAGCAGAAACCTGCCGCAAGTCGGCGCAATCATGGTCGGATTATTTTTCAAAAATAATTCTGACATTTAGTATGTTTCGGAGCTAAAAAAATGTAAAACAGCAAAGTAAGTATAATTACACTTTACTGGTAACTTAAATTATATCATAAGAAAGTGAAATAATGATGAACTTCCACAAGAACTTATATAGGTTATAAATAATGTTGTCGGGGATGAAATTTACATACACATTTTGTTCTTCATTATATCTCTATTTAAATACAAGATAAAAACAATTCAAAACATTACAAAAACCCTTGCACTACAATTTCCAATACAACAATCAAAATCTTAATGCCAAACACATTTTCTTTTTCACAACCTACCAAAGACAAAATTTCAACGTCTTTAACAAATAATTAAGTTTGTTTGGCACAATTCCGTGAACATAAACGATAATTTGTTCACGTTACGTCGTCATTCTTTGCCGTTTGACAAATGCAGATCGGGAAGTACCAGCATCACACATTTTTTTAATACGATCTGGCTGGCAATGAAATTTAGAAGGCACAACTTTATTATTTAAAATTATTTTCTGACTGAAACCCATTTTGTAGTGATAATAATTTGCCATTTCATTTTCCATCTGTAACGAACAAACAAGTTTTAGTCGGGATCTTTTAGTGTACTCCTTATTGAAATCATAGGACTGTAGCTACAAATTTTAACAAATATTATGGAAAACAGCGGAAATATTCGAAGTGAGTTGCAAGAGACATTCTGTTAAAAACATTAGAAGTAGTATAACCTCAAATCAATAACGAAAATATTAACATTTTGAATGTAATTAATTATTACAAAATATAAATATTATGTTTACTTACATCGAAATGGTCTTCACAAAAGAAAATATTTGTACTATTCGCTATGTCATTATGATCCCTCCGAGAAAGTTGCAACCACTTTCGGCGCACTTCGATATTCTTTGGAACACTTACAAATAGTTTTTCCGGAGTTTTTAACAACGTATTTGTACATTTTGAAACTACACACCATTTGTAACTCATTTTGTTACATAAATCACTGATAAAAAGTAAATCTAATCGCACTTTCGTTTTTTGTTTACAACAAACAAATATATATGCCAGCTGTCTCAGATCAGAATACAGGCAAGTGACGTCACCGACCTCATTGCAGCGCCATATTGTCAAAGTAGCGTTTTGGCGGACTATTCAAATATTGAATTTTTAATTCGATGTTTTTCAGCTAATATATACCAGAATTAAAAATAACAACTTTTACTGGGTTCCTTAGACTCTACTAAATAATATAAAATGGATTTTAAAAACTTGTCAAATAGCCTATTACGGAATTTGGAACTTCCAAATGAAACTTTTGCTAATAGAGCAAAGATTGTGGAACGTTGTAAATGATCCACCAGCTGTCGTAGATCCATTACTTGACCAAAGCGCTTACGCTAAAATATGTTTAGCGGTGAAGCCGATTTGTTATCCACATGTCAAAAATTGCAAAACTGCAGCTGAAGCGTGGAACAACTTACGTAAGGCATATGGTCATTCTGGTATAAGTCGTAGATTGCAGTTGAAACGAAAACTTACCGAAATGAAATTGGTCAATTATGATTCTATGGATAGTTATATTGGAAGCATTCTTTCCGTTACACACGAGCTAGCAGATGTGGGCTGTGCAATTGATGATGAGGAAATTGCTGAATGGATGTTGTTAGGTCTTTCTGAAGATTATGATCCGTTAATTATGGCAATTCAAGGTACGCAAACTAAACTTAGTGTCGACTTTGTTAAGGAAAAGCTGTTAAGAGGAGAACTTAAGAGGTCAAATATTTTGTCTACAAATATTGATGCTGAAAAGGCTTTAGCGTCTACTTCTTCTAAAGGGAAATTCACTCCAATTTGTCATCATTGTAATAAACAAGGACATATTAGACCGAAATGCCCAAAACTCAAAAATGAGAAGAGGAAGACTAAAAAGGATCAATGTAGTGTTGTTTTAGAAAATAGCTCTGTTCTTCATACTGCTTTATCTAATTATATTGATGATGACTGTAGTTGGGTGATCGATTCAGGTTGTACCAATCACATGTCAAATCGTGAAAGTTGGTTTACTAATTTTGATGATAATTCTGTTGTTGATATAACAGTTGCCAATAAAGATAAAATATTTAGCAAAGGTAAAGGCGATATTAGTGTGAATATTAAAGGTAGCAATATTAATAGTATTACTAATGTAATCTATGTACCAGATTTAGTAACTAATTTACTTTCAGTTAATCAAATTACTAAAAAAGGTTATACTTTAGTTTTTGATGATACTAGCTGCCGTGCCTACAAAAATTGTAAGGTTACTGGTTCTTGTGGTTTTGTGGCAGAGAACGTGAACGGTATTTATAGGCTAAAATCTAGTAATGAGGTTCAATATTCAAATAAAAATGAAAATGTGGCTTTGATTACCCAAAATGATTTTCATTTGTGGCATCGTCGACTTGGTCACCTTAATGTCAATGACATGTCTTTACTTAGAAATGGTCTAGTAACAGGCGTAAATTTTAAGAAAGTTGATTTATCTTGTGTGCCTTGTGTTGAGGGAAAACACAAGTTAAAATCGTTTTCTAAGATGTCCAAGACTCGTACTACTTGCAAACTTGAACTTATACATTCTGATTTATGTGGCCCTTTACCAGTAGAAAGTTTCTCTGATTTTCGATATTTTATTACGTTTACAGATGATTTTTCACGTGAAACTTTTGTATATTTTTTGAAACGTAAGGATGCGAATACTGTTTTGAAAACCTTTATTGAATTTAAACAATTAGTTGAAAATCAAACTAATCTTAGAATTAAAAGATTTAGGTCTGATAATGGAACTGAGTATGTCAACAAACATTTTTCTACCTACCTTAAACGTTATGGTATTGTTCATGAAACTACAATTCCATATTCACCACAACAAAATGGCGTGAGTGAACGGCTGAATAGAACTTTGATGGAAAAAGCGAGAACCATGATTCTTGATGCTGGTATTGGTAAAAAATATTGGGCGGAAGCTGTCAATACAGCAGTATATTTAAAGAATCGTTCTCCAACTGTTGCTATTTCAGGCGCTACACCACATGAAGTTTGGACTGATTCAAAAGTTGACTTAAGTCATCTTCGTGTTTTCGGTTGTAAAGCATATGCTTTGACTCCTGAACAAGCGCGAACAAAGTTAGATGCAAAAGCCAAATGTTACATTATGGTAGGATATTGTGCTCATTCCGATGGATATCGTCTAGCTGATCCAGATACTGGAAAAATAATTAAAGCTAGATCTGTCGTTTTCTTTGAAAATGACATGTATGCCAATGCAAAGTATAATAAGACTGATGATGTGAATTCTATTGATAATAATTCATTAAATAATAATATTATTGTTAACGATATGACAAATATCAATAATGTTTCAGATCAGTCAATTAATAATACTTCGGAGGCACATTCTCAAAATGCTGATAATGTTGTTAATGATATTCTCGATCCTATTGTTGATGCTACAGACACTTCAACTAATGGACTATTATGTCCTGACATAAATACTGGTGTCGAAGAACAATTACAACCACAGCTAGGTAATAGTAGACCTGTTCGTGATTGCCGTCCTCCAGCATGGTTTGATGATTATGTAATAAATTATTTTACACATCAAGCACTTATCAGTCGCAATGAACCTAGAAATTATCGTGAAGCGATTAACTCTAATCATGCTAATGAATGGACTGAAGCTATGAAAGAGGAATATAATTCTCTAATATCACATAATGTGTGGACTTTAGTTGATAGACCAAATAGCGCCAATGTTATTAAGTGTAAATGGGTTTTCAAAGAGAAAACTGATGCTGATGGAAACCTTACAAAGTATAAGGCGCGATTAGTTGCCAAAGGTTTCACACAGCGTTTTGGCGTTGATTATGAAGAGACTTTTGCTCCTGTAGTGAGACACAGCACTTTAAGGACTTTATTTGCTATTGGGGTAGAATTTGACATGGACATTGAGCACATTGATGTAAATACTGCATTTCTCAATGGAGACCTCAATGAAACCATATTTATGGAACAACCGGATGGTTTCAAGATTGAGGGGCAGGATAAAGTTTTACTCTTAAAGAAAAGTCTTTATGGACTTAAACAGGCTAGTCGAGCCTGGAATGAAAAAGTTCATCATGTACTAATTTCTAATGGTTTCACTGAGTTAAAATGTGAAAAATGTGTTTATCAGAAAGATTTTGATAAACAAAAAGTTATCATTGCTCTATATGTAGACGACTTTTTTGTTTTTTCGAATAACAAAAAAGGAAAAGAAGAATTGTATAATCTTTTAATGAAAAGTTTTCAAATTAAAGTTCTTGGACCAGTTACACAAGCCTTAGGGATGAAAGTTTTAAGGGATAGAGCCCATGGAACTCTTAAGCTTTCACAGGCTGCTTATGTTCAAAACATGCTTAAAAAATTCGGAATGGAGGATTGTAAGCCTATTTCTACTCCGATGGAGTCAAAATTTAATTTGCAAAAAGCTTTAGTCTGTGACAATAAATTTCCTTATCAGGAACTCATAGGCAGCTTAATGTATTTAGCTGTTAGTACGCGTCCTGACATATCCTTTGCATGTAGCAAACTAAGCCAGTTTAACACGTGTTTCGATGAAACACACTGGAAAGCTGCAAAACGTGTTCTACGTTATTTGCAAGGTACGCAAGACCTAGGATTAAATTTTAAACGGAACGGTTTGCGAAATGTTAGTATTTTGTGTGATGCTGATTGGGCGGGAGATGTTACAGATAGGCGTTCGTACTCTGGCATACTATCTATGTACGGAGACTCTTTAATAAACTGGGCCGCGAGAAAGCAAAATGTAGTTGCTTTATCTTCAACCGAGGCTGAGTTTTATAGTTTGGGTTCTGCTGTCAAGGAAGCAAAATTTTTGAAAAATTTTTTTAGTGAATTGAACTTTGGCATAAACCCACAAGAGTCTATAATCATATTTAATGACAATCAGAGCACACATAAGTTAGTTAATAATGAGTCGTTCAAAAGAACAAAACATATAGATATTCTGTATCACTTTATTTGTGAATCTGTAAATGAGGGTTCAATTAAAATTGTTTATAAGCCTTCAAGCGAGTTAGCAGCAGATTTACTAACCAAGGCTCTTAGTAAAGAGAAGCACCAATTGTTAGTTAAACTTTTAAATGTAGAACTTTTAATTGCATATTGTTTTTGAAATTAAGTGTATAAATTTGTGTAATCAATTGCTACTCAATTTTATGCCTACACAAAGGGGCAGTGTTAGAGGTTGTATAGGCATTAGCTCCATGACGATAAGCATTAGCTCCATGATCATTGTCTTTGATATATATTTTAAAATATTGACTTTGTCTCTTTTGTCAAATAAAGAAGTTTATTTCATAAATTCTAAAACTATATTTTCTTTTATTATATCACATACTGGTGGTGGTCCGAGTAGCGGAATGTCTTTAACCGCATTAGAAGAGAGGGTGGTGGCAGTTATTGGAGTAAGTGCAGTGGTGGGTCAGGCTGCCATTGAGGAACATGGGTTCAATGTAAGTTTTCATAGCAACTAAAATTAGTTACATCACATGATTTGCCTATGAAAAACCTTTAGTAGTGACTGTGTTAGTCAATTTTGATTTGTTTGATTGTTAATATTACTGCATTATTCATTACAAGTCTCATCCATTCATCCATCAGCCTATAGACATCCACTGCTGGACATAGGCCTCACCCAATGATCTCCACAAGTCAAGCCACATGCATAGCATAAAATATCACATTACCAACAACACAATTTGATTGTCATAATTCAATTAATTTAAAAATTTGTGAGTTAGTATTAGCATAAATCATATTGTTATAAAAATTTCTTCATGTAATAAAAGCAAATAACTCAATTCATTACCACTTTCAATTTATTCACCACTGTCACGACAGTTTAAAATAATTAAATACAATATCAATATAAAATCTGATCTAAATTCCAAACATTTTTCCTTTGTAAAATAATTTCAAGCATCAGACATCAATATATTAAAAAAAAACTTCAAACTTCACTTTTACCAATACAACCCAGCCAGTATTAAATTCAAAATATAAACTCTATGACAGCCCCTCTGAATTTAATATCCATTTGAAACCTCACTTATAACCCATACTATACATATCTACATATTACTTATAACCCCACATTATAAACTTTCAAATTATAAACCTAACAATAATATAAATAACTAAAATTAAATTTGGAATGAACGTCCTAAAACCTTATTACTACAATAAATAATTAAAATCATTTTAAATATTAATAGAATCACTTGAGTTCATTAGTCACTCACGATACACTTCCTTAACCGAAGAAACTTTGTTCTATCTAGACCTTTTGTTAAAATATCTGCAATATTTAAGTTTGTGGGACAATATAATATTTCAATTGATTGCTGTTCAATCTTTTCTTTAATAAAATGATATTTCACGTCTATGTGTTTGCTTCTTCTACTAAAAATTCCATTCTTAATTAAAACTATTGCCGATTGATTATCAACATACAATTCAGTTTTAGGCATTTTTCCTGTTATTTCTTTAATTAGAGACTGAGTGTAAAGCAAATCTTTAATACAATTCATTACCACTTTCAATTTATTCACCACTGTCACGACAGTTTAAAATAATTAAATACAATATCAATATAAAATCTGATCTAAATTCCAAACATTTTTCCTTTGTAAAATAATTTCAAGCATCAGACATCAATATATTAAAAAAAACTTCAAACTTCACTTTTACCAATACAACCCAGCCAGTATTAAATTCAAAATATAAACTCTATGACACATATAGTTTGGTTTGTCAGCCTGAATTACATATTCATTAACAAAACACATTTTTAAATATGTTTTCAGAGAACGCCAAACGAACCGGTTTTGGAAAATGCAACCATAGAACCGTCATTGGGACATAGCAGTGCATCCATAAATACAACTTGTGAGTACTTATTCAATGTTGTTACTGAGAAAATTCGACACCCACATTACAAGCAAAAATAAGATAATGATAAACCAACTTAAGGAGCTTAGTGGTGTAGTGGTTCGTATGCTTTGACTTATATTGAAAATAAAGCACCTTTCACCGTGGTCAAGCTGTGGATGGGTGACCAAAAATTTGTGATCTCGAGCTCGTCCGTGCTTCGGAGGCAAGTTAAGCCGTTTGTCTCGGTCACTATTTTGACTGTTTTTATCCACCACCTCGCATTGGGCCAGTGTGGTGGTGTTAAGGGCCATACTCCTAGTGTGTTTCTCCATGAGGAAGGCCTGTCCCAGCAATGGAACGTTTACAGGCTGAGGACGATAAACTAATATTATTTTTATGTTGTTATAGCGACACCAGAGTCATCTTCCGTACCTCGTGCTTCGCAAGCCACCAGCACATTGCCTCCACCTTCACAGCCTCCACAAACACCTCCACCTGTCCCACAAACGCCACCGCCGCCCCCAACAATACAGCCACCTCCATCTTCGTCCTTAATAACACCTCCACCGCATAGCAATCGGCAGCAAGTGGCAGACTCTCCACGGTCTGCAACTACAACTCCACGCCGGGCCTTATTAAGGGCGCGAAGGAATAGAGGGTTGACTCCCTTCGAACGGGTTGCACACGAATTTGCAACCGTCGAGCAGCGCCGTCTAGCAAAAAAGATTTTCATCAATTAGGCGTCCTTGCCCAACGTCTAATTGATGTAATTTCACAGCAAGGTAGTTTGCCTTCAACAGATCCTATTTAGGTAATGGCACCTAATTCCGAGGGATTCTGAAATTGGCACCTAATTACGTGGTATTTAAAAATCATTGAAATTATGGGACTTCAGTAGTTTGTTGAAAAAGTTGTTTGTCTGTTTTTATTACCCTTTTTTTATGAGCACTATAAAAAGTTAATTTCGTCAATGGCTCTCGAATGTTCTCGGCGATATTGTTTACTTCGACGGCGCAACAATATTATAGTTTTATCTTTACAAATTGAGAAAAAAATAAGATTTTAAAATACCATGACATTGAGTGCCTTAAAATTAACCTAGTTCCTAATGTCCGATATACCACGGAATTGAGAATTCATAATAGTTGTAAGTTTTTTTAAATATTTAAGCCAAATTTATACGTTCTAAATTAATATTTTGGTTTTGATTAGTTCAATAACCCAATAACATGAAAATCTTTTTTCGTGGTACACTTTGACATTTAATTAAGTAGTTATAGCGGACCAAAGAATGTCTAATAAGTACTTTATTGAGTTTTTTGTATACTTGGGAGGTGCTTGAATTTATTTTTATTTACGTGTTCTGTTATAGTGATAAACATGATTATTAGTTGTTTCAAAGTGTTGCAATTAAGCTTCAAATTGTTTTTTTTTTGTTTTTTTGTAGAATTCTTTTATTTTTATTACTTGGAATAAGGAAAATTTAAAAACTGTTACAAAACGCAATTTCTTTGTATTTACCTCGGAAAAAGGGTTTATGACAACCTAAATCCGTGGTGGTGGCACATGTTAATTTATTTGATGTTATTTTTCATATGTGTATTATGTTGCATATTATTAATTCTTTATTGCACCAAATCCCTATTTACTAAAGGGGTTTTAGGGTTGACTATTAGTAGATAAGTCCTCCCTTGCATACTGTGTTTGTAACTGAATTTAAGTTTTTCTGGTGCAATAAAGAAATTATTAAAGATCTCTTCCAGTAAACCCGACACAGATGTCATTGTCTGAGATTTTGAAGTGACAGAAGCGACAACTATTTATAGTTTCCCGTCCTATACTTGTAGTGGTTAATATTTGACATATAGCAACATTAAGTGACTAGACTAATAATAGTGAGTGGTGTACGGATCTGTGATGTACGGCCCAATGAAACTAATTGTCTAAGATTGTTAACCTAATAAAGTGTATAAAAAGTAATTGTTTTTAACTCAATACAATACTAGTTGTGGAACCAAGGGAAACCTGTCATTAGCTGTACCTACTTATAGAAATAAGAACTAGATTGGTTTTTTGAAAATAAATTATGAGATCAGAGAGGCTGAAACTGATTTACATATAATAATATATGCAGTTGATTTTTGAACAGCTTGTATCATTCTCCCCACCTTCTTTCCTATACAGTTTCTACACTCGGAATTGGGAGCCAAATACCGCGGATGTTTACCTCCTTGGTGATTTGGACCTTTTCTCATTTTTATTTTTTTATTATTTTTAAGAAACTTTTATAGTTATACCTATGGAAGATATGGATCAATATCTTATTAATTTTAAGACTTATTTGTAATACTATAGGTGTTATGACAGAGAACATAAATAAAAGGAAGTCTTATAAACTGTAGGTATTAGTATTTATTTGGAAATAACACTAGAAAAACATGTATTACGAGGGTCAAACTGAAAGTTCTTAGAAAATCAAAAACTGATAGTCATTAGCCAGTTATTAGTTTTATTATATCTTTTCAAAATATTGTCCATTCACGTCAATACAACGCTGCATGCGATGGAACCACTGGGAAAAGCATTTTGCCCACTCGTCCTTAGGGGTCTCTTCAATGGCATCGCGATACGCAGCCACCGCTTCTTCAGCATTCATAAACCGCTTTCCTTTAAGTTTTTCTTTAATTTTTGGAAATAAATAAAAATCACAAGGCGCGAGCTATACGGCGGGTGACCCAGTAATTCAACGTTTGATGTCGCCAAATAGTCGATCGTTCGCTTGGCGGTGTGTGACGAGGCGTTGTCGTGGTGAAGGAGGATCCTACTGCGAGGTCGTTTCTCACGAACTTTTTCCAAGACAAGTGGCAAACAATTGGTAGTGTACCATTCTGCAGAAACTGTTTTTTGATCCTCTAACACAATTGTTGCGAAATGACCTATCCTTCCAAAGAACGAGGCCACCATTTTTTTTCCCGCACTTCGATCTCTCTTCACTTTAGTTGGCAACTCCTCGAAAGGAAACACCCACTGAGCAGATTGTCTTTTGGTTTCAGGATCATAACAGTAAATCCAGCTTTCGTCACCTGTTAGTATGTCGAACACAGCATTTGAGTCACCTCCGTTAAATCTTTCAATCATTTTACGGCACCAATCCACACGATGGAGTTTTTGAGCCTCAGTCAAATTATGAGGTATCCACCGGGCGCAAAGCTTCCTGACCGCTAAATGTTCGTGGAGGATTTTCTGCACTTGACTCATACCGATGCCTAAGCTTGTCCGAATCTGCTGATAGGTCACTCTTTTATCAGTCTCTATCATACGCCGCACAACACAGATGTTATCTTCAGTCGTCGCCGTAGAAGGCCGTCCCTCACGTAAAGCATCAGTGAGATTAGTGCGACCACGTTTAAACTCATTAAACCAGTTGTAAACAGTCGCACGAGATGGGGCTTCATCGTGAAAGGCCAATCGTAGTCTATCATAACTTTCTTTAAATGACATCGAAAGTCATAAAAAATCATTGCACGAAAATTTTCTCGTGTTAAATTCATGTTGACGTGACACAGGCAATTTTCAATTTGCCGCCAAATCGTAAAACAAATGACAAATGAATGAAATATATACTCAGTAATATTGGCAAAGAGTTCTATTTTCAAATTTTAGAATAACTTTTTTATTATATTGTTTATAAGTGGCCAGTTCTAAGAACTTTCAGTTTGACCCTCGTAGTTAACAAAGAAAATTAAATTTAACTATGTATAATATAAAAACAACACAAATTTAAAGCATTTAATTGCCATAATGATGTTTTGGGTCCTTATTGTCATGTACTTATAAGGTTTATGGTAGTTCGGGATTTTCTCGACAACTCGACGTCTGAGTGCATTTTTTGCATGTGTGTGGGAATGTTGTTTTTATTCTCGCCAGCCTTCATCCAGAAATTTCATGATCATGTGTGCAGTCATTTCATCTGCCTTCATGCACGCTCTGCACATCGGGCTGTTGGTTATACGTAGGTTGAAAAGGTGTTTGTTAAAAAGCCCATGGCCTGTTATTGCCGCGGATACCTGCCTGAGTTGTTTCCTGTTTAGTTTGAGGAAATTATTCAAGAGATGGATGTTAATAGTATTGGTTCTGATCCGTAGACCTTTATTTCAGATCCTCTTCTAGCTAGCTTGTCTGCTTTGTTGTTGCCGCAGGAGTTGCTGTGGCGTTTTGTCCATTGCACACTCTGCCATGTGTGGTTTTCCTTCCTAGCCAACTTTAAGACATGATGGCATTTGTGGATTAGTGTTGAGTGGCATTGACTGTTTAGAAGCGATTGCAAAATGTATTTGCTATCTTTTAGGTTTCTTACGTGTTGTCCTATTATACTCCTTAGTATTTCTTTGGTAGCAGTAATGATTCCCAAGCATGTCATACTTTCTTACAGTCTATTTATGAGGCAATCTCGTAGAGTTCTGCCTTGGGCCAGCTCTTCTTGGCTGCTAATTAAAGAAGTGTCTGCATGATGTGCTCCATCATCACCAGCTTCATGCTGTTCAGACACGTCAACTGGTGGTGCCAAATTGGCTTTTACTGAGATGTTATGTAATACACAACATGCAGATACAATCTTGCTGGCGACATGAGGATGATAATGGAGGGTTCGATGTTTGAGCAAACACCTCCAACGTGCTTTTAACAATCCAAAGCACCTTTCAATACAATTTCGTGCTTGTACATGACGAGTTGTATATAGTTCCTCTCTAGAACCTGTTGCAGCATTCAATATTGGCGTCATTAGCCAGCCTCTTTGAGGGTATCCAGAATCCCCTAAAAAAATGGTTTTAATTAGATGTCAATCTTGCTTAGTTAGCAATATACAGGTTGGATTTTTGAGATAGGATTTGAAGGGCAGGTACATTAGCTGTTATAGTTACAAGAAAACGTTGAAAGGCAACCATTCCTAACTTTTAAAGATACCTATTTTGATCTGCATTCACTGATTTAGGAAAATATATAAATATCATTTACCTAATAACCATGTCTGTTCACCGTGTTGATGAAGTTCACGCATGAAGCTTTCTACTTGACTAGATGCCCATATAAAAGAGTCATGAGTGGCTCCACCATATTTTGCATTAACATTCAAAATTTTTAAATTATGGTCACAAACCTAAAAAAAAAAATACATTTTAAATAATAACGAATATAAAAATACAACAATAAAGAATTTTTTACAATATTAATGAATATATTTTACTAGTTCTACCCTAGCTAGAAAAATACTACTAGAAAAAATTTATTCTAATCTTACCATTTGAACATTAAGAGAATGGTATCCTTTCCTATTAAAAAATAAATGCTCATCTTTGTCCGGTTTGGTGATAGAAATGTGAGTGCAGTCAATGCAGCCAATAACACCAGGCAAATTATATTTTCTTTGGAACCTAGAACAGTAAAATTATACTAAAACTTTTATATTATAATATGTGTATATATTCCAGTTTATTTTCACCTTTCACCGCAGAAAGCTGTCCTTACACCTAACAATACTAACATTACATTAAGCACGAATACTTACTAATTTAACAAATATCTAAGCACAATACACACCTATTACATCAACATATAATGATGAAAGTACTAAATAGAAAACAGTGTAATGGAAAATAAAGCTTAGTCAATAAAAATTATTTTTGATAAATTAAAGTGTTACCAACTCTTGTCTTATCCTTGATCTTTCTTGTTGTGTTTGGGGAAATTCAATATTTGTCAACATAAAATCACTGTTGAGTGCCTCTACAACTTCCCTAATACAACGACTGGCTGTTCGCTGTGGCAAATATTGAGTGACCCCACGATCCTCTGGTATGATCCTGTAGCTAAGAAGCTTAGCGTACACAGCACCTACAAAAAAGAAACTTAAAACGTTACTTTTTATAACTCTAAAACTTATACCACTTCAATTTTAAATTAATAGTAGACTTTATTTACCTTTATTTCCAAAGGGATCACTCTAGATCCTTTCAATGATGTGTGATCACGTAAATCACGACAAACATTTTTAAAAGTAACTTTGTCCAATCGAAATCTTTCGATGAACAATAAATCCGGCATTTCATCAATTTTTTCTAATTTACGCCTACAAACATTCCTTCGGTGCTTCCTGAGCCACACTTCTTCATTATGCGCTGCCCATAATAAATTTAGTGTATGCATTTTTTAATATATTACAAACAAACACTATTTAAACTATTTATCAACATGCACTAGAACACAGAACCACTAGAACCAGCTGATGAAATAGACGCCATTTTGTAGCGTTAACAACAAGTGTTTGGCGTTCGCTTATTTTCGTACGCTCGCAGTCGAATTTATCTGTCAAAAGTGCCACTTGGCTAGGCTTTCCATAGAAAATAATGTACTTCCGCAACGTTTCGTTTCACCGCATAGATAAGATTAACATTTGGCTACGAATTTTTTGTTCTATTCGTCTGATCCTAATACGTAGCGTAAGCTTATGTCATTTCCATACATTGACGATTCTATTCTAATAACGTTTCTGCCGTTTGTCTAGGGGCACTGAGATCGGAACCTCCTAGAATGTAGAGAACACAGAGTACTTTATTTATACTGAAAGTAGAGAATGTTCAGCTGTAGCCCATCCCTCTTTCACTATATTATTTTCTTTACAGCTATTAAATTTCAAACTCGTATACAATTATAAATAAACTTCAAATTGTAAAATAAGGGTTATTATAAAATATGATAATAACTAAAGTGTAAGCTGCATAGGTATAGGCAGACATAGCTCTATTTGCCATCCTTATAAGAAAAAAAAAATCAAGAAACTGTCGAACTGTCGAGAGTTGGACAAGAAAACGCGGGAAAGCTTTAAGTTGAAAGGCGGTCTTTTCAAATTTAAATTTTATTTTACGCGTTTTATATTGCCTTTTGGGTATTTTTAGTATAAATATGGGGAAGGGACCTAAAAAAAGAAAAAAAGGTGTTGGAGATCCAGTTCCCGATGATTTTAGTTCTGATACAGATTCCTTTAAGTCTGGTATTGGCATGGATGATGAAGAGGACGACAAATATTCCGTATATAAAGCTTCCAATTACATTCGAAAATACCCCGATGGAAGTCGCAATACAGAATATATTGTATTTCTTGCCAACAGAGAAAATAAGCCTTTCTGTGACAAAGATCGTATTTTAATATCCAAAGCACTTCGGAAACATTGTGTTTCTGGAGTTAAACATTTAAAAACAATTAATAAATATAGAGTTGGGATTATTTTTGATATATCAAATAATGCTAATATGTTCGTACAAAATAAAAAATTTCTCGATGAACTTTTACTGACTGCATCAATCCCTGCATCAGCTGCAGAATGCACTGGTGTTCTTAAGAATGTACCACTGTCTTTGTCCAATAAAAAAATATTTTCAGTAATTGCCAGCACTCGCAATGTTATCCAAGTAAGGCGAATTATGCGGCGTTCCAAAGAGCATGGTTTGCAGCCCACTTCAGTTGTAGCGGTAACCTTCGCAGCTACTCAGTTACCAGAGTACATTTCACTTGATCACTGGAGACACGAGGTAAGCCCATATGTTCCACCAGTAAAACAATGCCTGAACTGTCTGAAATATGGACATATAGCTAAGTATTGCCGAAATAGTACCAAATGCTCCATTTGCACACAAGATCATAGCTACAAAGATTGCAAAATAGACTCACAAGATGCCAAATGTTTGAACTGCAATGGTAATCACATTGCAATTTCTTTTCAATGCCCTGTCAAGAAACAAAAGATACAAGAATGTAAAATAAAAGCACGCTCGGTAGCTTATGCCGATGTACTCGACAATAAACAATTTCTTCTTTAATATCCCAAAATAAATCCAAAGTTACAATTAACAATATAATGAATAATGACAAATTAATTAATTTACTGGTAGAATCTGTATTAGAAATTTTGAAAATAAATAAAACAAAAGAACAATCTATTAATTCTAATTCTATTAAAAATATTTTATTGGAGTCATTCAACAGAAATTTGGATACTGATTTTCGTTAATTAATGGATAGTATCAATATAATGCAATGGAATTCACAAAACATAATATCCAATAAACATGACTTAATAATATTTCTAAATAATTACAATATACACATTGCTCTAATATGTGAGACATGGCTTAGGCCGAAACATTTTTTTAATTTAAATGGTTTTACAGTTATTAGAAAGGATACAGGGAACTCTCATAATGGTGTAGCTATCCTTATAAGAAATTTTTTAAAATACAATATTATAAGTACACCTTGTGATGACTCTTTACAAAATATATGTATAAGTTTAAGTATTAATGGTCAAGATATTTATTTCGTTAGTTGTTACTGTCCACCAAACTCCACTCCATCTTTTAGTAAACAAAAATTTGAAAATTTGCTAATGAATATTCCACATCCATTATTTATAGGAGGAGACTTCAATGCACATCATCCTGTATGGGGATGTGCTAATACTGATCAAAGGAGTAGAGATATCATGGACGTAGTGGATAGTAAAAATTTAATAATTTTAAATGACGGTCAACCAACTACAATAGGTTCACACATATGGCAACCAAACGGATTAGATTTGTCCTTAGTATCTCCTTCTCTTGCATTACTTTCTGAGTGGCAGGTACATCACAATCCAATGGGTAGTTATCATCTCCCTGTAACAACAAAACTCACCTTTAATAATTTTTCATCAAACACCAACAATTCAAATTTTACAAATAGGCAAAAATATCTCAATTACAAACTAGTTAACTGGGAAAAATATACAAAACTTGTTCCTCTGCTTCTATCTGGCTTTGATATGTCATTGGAACCATTAACCCTTAATTTATCTGTTAGGTCCCAGGGACTCCGCTTGTTTTTCAAAGCGTTGTAATTTTTTTTATATTGCACTTACAAGCTTGTGTGTCACAGTACCTTTCTCCAGTAGCGCGCGGCGTGCGGCGGCGGGAAGATGTGCGTGGGCGCTTGTTTATAGGTAAGTTATAATGTTCACGGAGTCCATGGGACTCTACCAGAGCATTTGTGTTACTTTTGCACATATTTTATAATATTGTTTTCTTTTAGTTTTATAATACATTTTCTTTGTTTTAGACTGCAAAATGGCTTCCAGTAGACTAGTAGTAAACTTAGATCAACCAGAAGCTGATTTGATCATAATGGCCTGGCTAAACGACGAAGATATGGAGCAGGATGACGAATCTGAACACCCTCAAGAAGTGCCTCGAAATAATATACCTGAGGAATTACTTTCCGACCCCGAAGACGACTGCATACCTTCTGATCATGACTCGAAATGTTCAATAGATTTGATTGTGAGGATATGGTGGCCTCAGGTGAGAAGACAAGAAAATATTATTACGGGAAAAGATTTGCGCCCGTTGTGTTGTGACAGCCAAAGATTGACTGCTGCACGTTTTTTATTTTTATATGAAACTATATGCTTTTTTATTTCGTTCTTAAGATTTCATAGTATCTTTAAATATTCATAAGTAAGAAGTTGAAATATACTCAATTAAGATTTTCTTACAGTAGTCAGAAGTTCATACTACTTTTGTTGATTTAATTCAGAGGGTGATTTTGTTTTCTTGTTAAAATTCTAAATAGTTCCTAAAACCGAAGTGTGATTTTAAAATCTGATAGTGTTATGTTGATTATTCAAATATATATTAAGTTTTTGATTATTTATGGAGTTTTATTTAAAAAAAAAATACCGATTTGTCGAGGAGTCCATTGGACTCCACCAGATAAATTAAAGGATATTTCACCACCAGATTAACTGAGGGTTAAAAATATATGATAATTTTACAAATATTTTGATCAGTTCAGTAAATAAATGCCTACCATACAATCCTGACACTACTATCGTTGCAAACAATGTCCAAAACAAAAAATCCAAGATTCCTTTGCCTTGGTGGAATGATACATGTCATATTGCTGTATTAAACTGCAAGAATGCTTATATAGCTTTTAAGGAAAATCCCACTGAAAATAACTATATTAATTTTAAAAAACTTCAAGCCCTTAAAAAATTGACTTTAAAAAAAGAAAGACAGGCTAGCTGGGCTCGGCTTTGTGAATCCTTTAATCGTACAACACCATTGTCTTTAATATGGAATCAGATGAAGAGATTTAATAAAACATATACACCTAAATGCAGTTTTAATAATACTTGGATACAAGAGTTTCTCAATAAATATACACCAGATTTTGTCCCAAATGATACATCAATACCTCCACAACATAGTATATCAGAAAATCAGTTTTTGATTGAACCATTTTCTCTTCCTGAGTTAATCTCAGCTGTAACTTCACGACGTAATACTGCTCATGGCTTGGATGGTATTTCATATCTTATGATTAAACATTTGAACAAAAAATGTTTAAGCATTCTTTTAGTCATATATAACATGTTATGGACTTATGATAAAATTCCTGATCAATGGAAAACAGATTGTCTCGTTCCATATTGAAGCAAGGTAAAGACAAAGATTCTGCTGACTCTTATAGGCCTATAGCCTTAACTTCATGTATGGGTAAACTATTTGAACAACTTCTCAAGCAAAGATTAGAATTTTATATAGAAAAAAATCATTTGTTACCTAATAATCAGTTCGGCTTCAGACGTGGATTCTCAGCTAGTCAGAGTTTCAATACACTACTGCTGGATATCCATAAATCAAAAATCACTAATAAGTCTCTAGCTTGTATATTCTTTGATATTTCTTCTGCTTTCAATAATGTTAATCTGTGTATATTAGTTAAAGAGTTACATCGTTTAGGTATTCCTGAAAAAATTATTAATTGGATATATAAATTTTTGCATGGCCGTCTAGTTTTTGTAAAAGTTAATAACAGCAAGTTGATTGGACCAAGACTTGCATATAAGGGTGTATGTCAAGGTGGGATTTTAAGTCCGCTAATATTTTTACTATATATACACCAAATTAATATAATTTTAGGACCATATGTAAAAAATTTGCAATATGCTGATGATCTTGCAATATATTATGCATCCTCTAATAGTGATGATCTGAATCATAGATTAAACAGTGCATTAATTAATTTGAAAGGATATTTTGACTATTTAAATTTAGAGATAAACACAAGTAAGACAAAATTGGTAATTTTTGGTAAGAAAATCATTGATGTTAATATAAAATATAATAATAAATACATAGCTATCACTTCTGATGCAAAGTTTTTAGGTATAATATTTACAGATACTTTATCATGGTGTAAATATGTTGATTTACTTATAGCTAGAGCACTAAAGGCCTTTAACATTCTCAAAACTTTGGCTTATTCATATTGGGGTGCAGACCCTAAAATACTTTTATTATTATACAAGTCTTTAGTACGTAGTCATTTTGAATATGGATATTCATGTTTTGCATCAAATAAAAATTTAGTTGATAAGTTAGATAAGATACAAAACAAAAACTTACGTCTTATTACAGGAGCATTCATAACTTCTCCTATTGCAACAATGCAGCTTGAATGTAATATTCCTCCACTTCATATTAGGTTTAACTATCTTAAATCTAAGTTTCTGTTGAAACTGTCTTCATTAAAATATAACATTTTGTTGCATGTCCTTTCTACATTCAATGATTATGCTACTATTTATCATTCTCCACCCTTTTTATTAAAAGATTTTTCTCTTTACTGTCCTGTAATTAATACATACAATATTTATACAAAACAAACTTGGGCCTGTTATAACGGTAGCTTTTCTGCCAAATTTACTGACATGGAAATTATTATTAAAGATGACCTTAATACCAAAGAAGATGTATATATGTTATTGTCTAATTGGAACAATTTTAGAAAAGTGTATACTGATGGGTCTAAAAATAATAGCAAAGTGTCTATGGCTTTTTATGACTCCAAAACAAAATCAGGTAACAGTTATGAACTGAACAAATATGCTAGTATATTCACAGCAGAGGCCCTGGCAATATATGCTACATTAAAATACATTCAAAACAATAGTGAGGAAGACAAAAATTGGATTATTGTTAGTGACAGTCAGAGTGTGCTTAAAGCTCTTAGTAATAACAAATTAGATGCAAAAACTAATTATATATTATATGATATTAAGCATGAATGGACAGAGCTGTCTAATATGGGTAAAAAAATTATTTTCATATGGGTTCCAGCACACAAACATATTGCAGGCAATGAATGTGCAGACACTTTGGCTAGGGCTATAACCTCTTCCAGTGATCTTCCACAACAAATTAATTATATGTATAAAAATACCCCTATACCACATACTGATATTGTAGTAATTTTAAAAGAACAGGTACAAAAAGAATGGGAGCTACATTGGCAATATATTCAAAATACTGAAGGAAAGGGATTATGGTATGCATCATTAGGTGTAACGGCAAGTCAAGTGCCTTGGTTTGCAAAATTTACTTACATGGGCCGCAAATTTTACACTATTATGAATCGTCTACGTATTGGACATTGCCGTATTAACTTTCATCTACACAGAAAAGCTATGACTAATTCATCAATTTGTCGACATTGCAATAGAGGAGAAGAATCGTTGGACCATTTGTTCTTCAATTGCTCTTCATTTGGCATTCAACGCCTTGTGCTAATGAATGAGCTTATAGATCTATACAAGAACACAGATGATATTCCGCGTTCTATTCAAGAAATTTTAAGAAACACCGCATCATATCCACATCTTTTTAAATTTATAACCCACACTGTCTCCGATTTATAAAAACGCAGAAAAAAAATAAAGAAATAGGAAAGCAAAGAAGAAAGAAGATAAAGATTTACCACAGAATAGGCTGTATGGGCTCTGCTCTTTGCCTGCTCGATACGAGCGAAGTTTAAAAAAAAAAAAGTCGAACTGTCGAATAGGTAGGTCGTTTGGTGTTGGCTGTTGTCATACTTTTGAATTTTTTTATGTACTTTATTTATTATATTCTTTGTTATTTATGTAGACTTATAAGTTTTTAATTCTCATGGCTAGTTTACCCCCTCGGAAAATCTCTGGATCAAGTCGAAGTGCAAAACAAGATGCTTCCCATATTCAAGTTCTTTTACAAATGGGATTTCCAAGACACCGGGCGTAATATACTTCGTTATTTCTATTAAATAAGATTATAGAAATTTTATATTCCGTAGTAAAATTTCTGTAACTAATGGCGCAATTAAATTACAGATTGAAGGCATTAGCTGCAACAGGTAATCGTGGAGTTCAGCTGGCGTCCGATTGGTTATTGACCCATGTAAACGATGTAGCTCTAGACGCTGACGAACCTCGGGAATATATCTTCTATGCTAGTCCCACTGGTCCAATGCTACAGCAACTTGTGGAGTTTTTTGACAAATCTAAAAAGCAAACTGGTTGGAATAGAGCTCACAATTTTCCACCACACATAACTTTAGTTTCGTTTTTCAAAGTAAATATTTTTATAATATGGACATGTATCCTTAAGATTATTCATTATTTATCATATTGCAGTAATATATTTTGTATTTTAACTAGGCCCCAGATGAAACATCTCTGCAGATTGCCAAAGCTGTGAAACATGTAGTAGAAATTGTTGGAAATCCACCAAATTGTCCATTAAAAGTTGAACCATATATATCACACAATTTCATGGGCTTGTTTGTATCATGTGAACATGCTGATTACTTAAAACGGATTGCTGTTCAATACGTAAAACAGGTGTCATCATCATGTATGTATAATAATTTTACTCATTGAAGTTTTATGTAAAATTTAAGTAAGTGTCAATGAGATAATACTATTATGTATCCTAGGTAGTAGGTTTTTCATGTTTAACCACTAAACAAATTGTTAATGTTGCAAAATGGTGAAGGCCATTTTAAAGCTTACATACAGTATATTGTTTCTAAACAAACCTCATTATAAATAATGCAAATGCTCAGACTTGTTGTGAATTTTAAACAGTGGGTGTTGCTGTGGATACATATGAGCACTTGGATGCCTTAGGGACATGCTTTCCTTGGTGTGCCATGTCACAAGAGAAACCTATCAAATGTAAGATTCGTATTTGCTTGCTTACATTTAATTATTGTTATGTAAATTGCATATTCTGGATTTTATTTTATATTGATGAAATATTAATTAATAATTCATTTGTAGGCTTTAGTAGAAGATTGGTGTGCATGCTCACAGTCTTTATAAGAGCCAAATTTATAAACATTTTCATAAAATTCACCATCTACTATTTAAATCATCGTTCTGATGGTATGTCACAAATAAAATTTCTCATGAAAACATTCAACTCATAATGCACATGTTTAAATGTTTCGTTTGTTTTATTTTGATACAGTATTTAGAACCTTTTTTAGTATCTCTACATACTTTTTAGGTGTAGGTACTATGTATATGCAATGTATTGATTTTAATTTAAAATTCAGAAGGGCGCATGACGGACGCGCGCCTTCCGCGCGGCGGGCGCGCGCTCGCCGCGCGAAAGGCGCGCGTTCCTTTGGTGGCAGCGTTTCGGACGCTAGCTATGTTTCGTTACATACAATAAGGCTCAAAACATAGCAAGCGCCTCGGGCGCGCGCCCTGTGCGCAGTGCAGACGCGCGCCCGAGGCGCTGCGTAAGCGCGCGGCGGGCGCGCGGCAAGCGCGCGTTCGTCCTGCGTTTAACGCGTAGGGGATCGACAGTTTTGGGTGAATTTCAGAAGGGCGCATGACGGAACGCCGGAACGCAGCGCACGGGGCGCGCGCCCCAGGCGCTTGCTATGTTTTGAGCCGCCCGTCATGCGCCCTTCTGAAATTCACCCAAAACTGTCGATCCCCTACGCGTTGAACGCAAGACGAACGCGCGCTCGCCGCGCGCCCGCCGCGCGCTTACGCAGCGCCTCGGGCGCGCGTCTGCACTGCGCACAGGGCGCGCGCCCGAGGCGCTTGCTATGTTTTGAGCCTTAAATACAAAATACCAACTACTATTCTGACAATTATTTGACATATACTGAACATTTACAACATATTTGCCATATAAATAATTTTTATTCATTAAATTAATAGATTTTGACAGCAAAGTGCTAATGTCTTCTTTAATAATTTGAGAAATGTAATTTCTTTCATTTTGACTTAAATTCATTATTTGCGCTAAAGTAGAAGTAACTAAATTTCCTGATCATAGTTTTAGTTGCAATCTTTAAAACTAGCTGACTCTGCAAACATCATATTGTCTAACTATCAATGAACGCTGGAACTTCACTAGTTATGGGCGTGCCTCAGGGATCAATATTAGGTCCTTTACTATTTTTAATATATATTAACGACCTTCCTTACTATACAAGCACTTTATGTGAAACAGTGCTATTTGCCGATGATACTTCTCTTGTTTTTAAAGGTGACAGAGGCAGCAATTGTTCAGACGAGGTAAATAGTGCTCTATCAAAAGTTCTACAATGGTTTACATTAAATAATCTTTCATTAAATTCCTATACCAAATGTAAGGCAGGTTAATACACCCTTAAATATTAATGGTGAAGTGGTATCTCTTGTTGAGAGTACTAAGTTTTTAGGCATACACTTAGATTCCAGATTACAATGGTATACCCATATTGATGCTCTGTCAAGCAGACTTAGCTCAGCTGCGTATGCTGTTAAAAAAATAAGGCTTCTAGCTGATGTTGAAACAGCAAGGTTAGTTTACTTTAGTTATTTTCATAGTGTAATGTCTTATGGCATTTTGTTATGGGGATCAGCTGCCACCATTGAAAGTATTTTTGTACTACAGAAAAGAGCAATTAGAGCTATATATAATTTAAGACCAAGGGATTCCCTTAGGGATAAGTTTAAAGAAATTAACATTTTAACATTGGCGGGGCAGTACATCTATGAAAATATAATCTATGTACACAAATATTACAATAATTTCATTAAGAATAGCGATGTTCATAAATTAAATACAAGAAATAAAAATAAGCTTGCTGTTCCAAATTTTAGATTACATAAAACACAAAACTCATTCTTGGGGAAATGTATAACTTTTTATAACAAGTTACCACACAATATTGTTAATCTACCTTTTAATAAACTTAAAACTCGAGTAAAAAAAACTTTGATGAGCAAAGGATATTATCGAGTCCAGGATTACTTGGATGATCGAAGTGTCTGGGACTAAAAAACCCTCGCTCGTTGAAATAAACAAATTGTTAATAAATTCTTAGGTAACTGTGTAACATAATAATATTTAACTGTACCTATTATAATAACCTTTTGTTACTTGTATCATAATACATTATTGCTAGTTTTTAAATGATTGTATGCGCGTGTCCTGCGGTTGATTTTTTTTTTCAGTTGTGCTAATTTACACGGGTACCTGTTTTTGGTAATTTGTATCTTTTTGTGGCTTAAGGGTAGTCATACTCTCATTAAAATCTCTTCGGCAGTGTCGTGTGAGGCGGGTCGTTACGTTCCCTAAAACATGGTTGAGCGAAGCGATGGCTGGTTCATGCGTCATGCTCGTGAACGGGTGCTGCCAGCGGAGATGAGTCTGCTCTTTGCTATACTGGGTACTACTCGTATTTATTATAATTTTAATTTAACTTTAATATATTCTTTTAAAACTGTATGACACGGCATTCCTAATATAAGCATGTTTTCAAAATAAATTTTTATTAATTATATTATGTAATGGAAAGTGACTTCATGAATTATCAATATTGAAGTCATTATCCAAATTGACGACTCTGTATATATTTAATACAGGGAAAAAAAAACAGCCCTTGCTGAGTTTCTTGCCGGTTCTTCTCAGTACAAGGTCTCCCGCCGTAGATTTGCGAACCGATGGCGTAGCTTTTCGACATTCACAAGTGCTTGTAACAGCCTAGACTGAATAAATGATTTTGAATTTGAATTTAATGATGTGAGCTATTAAATTGCAGGCAATTGTTGAGTTCTATGCATAATTTTTTTACTCTGTTTTATTAAATATTTACATATATTTTATAGAGATTAATATTTCAAATAGGTGATTAATTATATTGGTTCAGCTATTTTTGAATTAAAAGAGATGTAACTAATATGACTTTGTTTAATATCTTTAAAACTAGCTGACTCTGCAAACATCATATTGTCTAACTATCAATGATGTGGACTTTTAAATTGCAGGCAATTGTTAAGTTCTATGCATAATTTTTTTACTCTGTTTTATTAAATATTTACATATACTCTATAGAGATTAATATTTCAAATAGGTGATTAATTATATTGGTTCAGCTATTTTTAAATTAAAAGAGATGTAACTAACATGACTTTGTTTAATATGTATGATAGATTTTATGTGTCGATCTGCGAGGGCCACGGCGCAGAGTGCGTGACGTCAATATGTTCGTCGCCGCCACTTAGCTATTGGCGGTAATACCTTATACGGCCAACAGCTAAGTGTGCTGTGTTTTGTTTAGTTAAAACAGATTTGATTAAACTCCACTCTCTGCTTACAGACATTGCTGTGAAAATCATTTTGATGTACGTACCAACGTTATTATTTAGATATGTACATCAAAATTATCCATTATTTTCTTGTTAAGGCCAATTAGCCTAGTCCAAAGTAAGCTCCGTAAAGCTTGTCTTATGGGATCTAGAGTAACGGATAGACATACATATATTATACATATTTAAATTTTGGTAGAAATATATTATAACAACCTTGACTACGGTAAAAATATCGCAATAAGATCGCATTCATCACGCAAACATCTGCCCCCACCGGGACTCGAACCCGGGACCTCAGAGATGGTGACACCTTGAAACCGGTATGCGAACCACTCGACTACGGAGGTCCTCAAAGAAGCCATTATCGCGAAATGGGCCCATGTACTGAAGATGAATTTCTGAAATTGGTACGATTCATGAAAGTGCATTTGTTTAATGAATACTACTCTTCTGCGTCTATAATTTAATTTAATTTTAATTAAAGTCTAATTAAGGATATTTATTATTTTGTAAACTATTGATTATTGGTTATGATTCCAACGAAAAATGTTTTTGGGTTGCCCTTTTTGTTATCAATAATATCCAATATTAACCTCATCATTAATTTCAAATTATTTTCAAATTCAAAATCATTTATTCAGTCTAGGCTGTTACAAGCACTTGTGAAAGTCAAAAAGCTACGCCATCGGTTCGCAAATTAACAGCGGGAGACCTTGTGCTGAGAAGAACCGGCAAGAAACTCAGCAAGGGCTGATTTTTTCCCTTGTATTAAATAGATACAGAGTCGTCAATTTGGAAAATGACTTCAATATGCATAATTTATGAAGTCACTCTCCATTACATAATATAGTAAATACAACTTGTTTGGGGGTTGATGACAATTAAACCTAAATGTCAACTTAAACTAATGTCAAAGAGAGCCAAAAAGAATAAATTAAAATGCAAGGCGAGAGTTGTTGTCACGATTTCTAATTGAACACTAAATAAAAACTATGTACAATTTAACCATTACGGCAACAGATCGCAGTTCATTGCACTGATATTTGTAGGTCGCGATCAAAGTGCACAATTGACGCGCCTAATTGATAAAAATATAAAATCTTATAATTGCAATTTGCACTGTACTTTGTACATATTGCCAACTCCAAAAGAAAAAGAATAACCTAATATAAATATAATAACACCTGTATGAAGTGTATATGTTTTGTATTTTAGTTAAGTTATTGACTCTTAAGGCGAAGTTCGCCGGGTCAGCTTCTAATAAAATAAAGTGGATAGTTGCCTTTCTTTTTAAAAGGGTTCAAAGTATACTCGGTATCTGATTTGTAAGTATTGAGGGTAGTTTATACTTCTTTTATAACATTATCCAAGGTGACAACTGGAAAATTTCATTGGTTCGTTCATTAAAGCATTAATCATTAAAGCAGGTTATAAAATAATCGATATATAAAATGGGAATATTTACAAATACACATTGTTTAAGATTAGACTAAACATAGCTAACAGACAAAAGCACATCTTTGACTCTAATACCAAGCGCGAGATGCTTCTTTGAGCCCCCATACTACCCTTTTTAACCTATACACTCAACCTCATTGTTTGAAATTACAAACCCTTTCAGTTGACTCATGTATATCTCCCCATCCTTAGCATCAAGACGTTTCAACTTCTAAACCAATTTGAACATAAATAGCTAACAGGAGACTCGGAGTACTCTACCTATATACAATAGGTGAATAGGTTTCGTACTAGATTTCACCGAACTTTTCAGTGAAGCCCTTTGCTACCAACCTTGTCTTATACCGTGAAATGTTTCCTTCAGCATCACATTTGGCTTTGAAGATCACAGCCTTACCCAAAAGTTTTTTAACCAGCTCCTAAGCATTATGATCAAGTAAATGAGTTTACAGGGTGTCCACATTCTGGAAAGTCAGGGAAAGTCATGGAAAAGTCAGGGACGCTTGAGGTGGTCAGGGAAAGTCAGGGATATTGAGGATCTACCTGGAGAGTCAGGGAAAATTTAAGATATTTGTCAATAAAAATTTCTTGAACTGTAAATTGAAATCCATGCAAAAATTTCCCAATGATTGTAAAATGAGGAATATATTTTGTGCTCTGGTTTGATTCTTAATCCAGACCATTTTTTTAGGTCCGGAGAAAACTACGTAGTTTTTTGCCATTACCTACTAAAATTACTCCTTTCTTGTTTTGAAATATATGAGTATTTAGGTACAATAAATAAAGAGTTTTACTTTGACAGGGTGAACCATCAGTCATATTGTGCACATGGACATGTATCTTCAAAATTGGAGTGAACTATGTTATAATTATAGGTTATAACTAGTTTACTCACTTTTAACATTACTTAATTCTTCGTATTTAGAAATCTTCTATTTCTTCATACAAAACAGCTCATTACTGTTATCTACGAGGAATTATAGAAATTTTACAACACTAGAACTAAAATGAATGCCAAAAAATGTTCATTTAATAAATTGTGGCTAGATCCCAAAGTCAGTCCTGAATTTTTTGAATGGCTGAATGATGTTCCAAATGATCCAGGATAAGCATTCTGTAAGATATGCTGCAAGTCCATCAAATTAAGTAACATGGGTAAACATGCACTGGTTTCACATGCCAAAAGACCTACACACGTTAAAAATTATAAATTAAGAAAAATGCAACCAAACATTTCATTCTTTACAAAAAAGGTTGAATCTGATGAACCATCAACTTCGACAATTGCAAGCGCCACAGAGACTTCGTCCCTCCCTCAATATCGAAACTTCTTATGACTCCCATAAAAGTAAAGTTACAAAAATGTGTATACCTACATACAAAGACGATGATGTGACATTAGCGGAAATACTTTGGGCATTTAACAAAATGTCCCTTAATTCTAGTGATAGAACCAGCATGCATTCAAAAGAATGTTTCCTGACAGCAAAATTGCCCTAAACTTCACATTGGGAAAAACAAAGCGTCATATGTAATAAACTACGGAATAGCACCTTATTTAAGAACATGTTTGCAAAAAAATTTAGAAGATTGTCTATTTTACGTAATTTCCTTTGATGAATCACTAAATAAAATCTCCCAGAAATGTCAAATGGATATTGTTATAAGATTTAATTGGATTTTTAAAGGGTTTGTTAAATCTAGACCATGACAAGTTATTGCAGTTCGATGGATGGACCCAATGTTAACCTGAGCTTTCTTCATAAATTGAAAGCAGAACTTGCTACAGAAAATTCAAAATCTTCATTAATAGATATCGGAGTTTGTGGCTTATACACCGTGAATGGCGCTGTTAAAACCGGACATAAGCAAACTGATTGGGAAATAAACGAACTCTTAAGAACAATGTATAATTATTTCAAAGACCCACCGGCACGTCGAGCTCTGTATACAACAATTACTGGCAGTACAGAATTTCCACAGAAGTTCACTTCAATAAGAGATGGCTTGAAAATGGCCCTTGCATTGACCGAGCTTTGAAAGTTTATGATAAAGTATTAGAATTCGTTACAAACGCATTTGTTCCAGATAGTCATAATAAGAAAAAGTTATATATAACTCTTTATTGCACATAAAAATTTTACAGGAAATAACATTAAATATAAAATATGTACATAGGTGGGCTTATCCCTAATAGTGATTTCTTCCAGCCAACCTAACTGGGGATTTAGTCATAAAATTGCGGATACTACTTAAAAATGCAATCAACAAAGTATAGAAAATTTACACTACACAAAACAAAGCAAAACTAATTACTTAAAAAAATTACTAACTACATTTATTACTATAAATACATAAATAACAGTATATATAACAATAATATATATTAATAATCATATAATATATATATATACATACACACATACATATATCTATAAATATAATATACATATTAACATACCTACAATATAAACATGACATTTTAATTGTTCGACTCAAGTTGCGATAAAAAATGCTCTTTCAGTCTAACTTTGAAGGTTTCCACAGATCGACTATCACGAATGCTCTCAGGCAACTTATTCCACAGGCGGGCCGCAGTAATAGTAAACGATTTAAAGAAAAAATTTGAATTGGAATTCGCTACTCCAAGGTTGGGTGACACATGTGCGTCTAGGATATGGTCTTTCGGGCAAGGAAAAGAAACGTGAGCGAAGGTAATCGGGAAATTTTGGGTTATTGAGCACTTTGTATAGAAATGTGAGTATGTGCCAGTCATGTCTTTGCCTTATTGGGAGCCATCCAAGTCGTGCCCTATATTCCGATACATGGTCATACTTCCGCAAGCCGTAGATGAATTTGATCGCAAGATTTTGTAAGCGCTCAAGCTTGTTCAACATCTTAGATAAAAGATAGACTATACAAACGAAATATTATTTGGTTTTTAATTTGTTTTAGCAAAAAAGTGTTTGATTTTTTGTACAATTAAGTTTTACTTTTCAGTAACAAAAGTCCTCCTTTTTGATGAAAAAGTCATTCTATTTGCTGAAAAAAGTCCCACGTCCCCACTTGGGGGCCTGCTATTGTTTTATTATTTTTTAATTGCCAACACTTCTCATTGTGGTATTAGAGCGAGTGAATGACTTATTAAAAAAAATGTTTTAATTAGTTTGGTCAGGGAAATTTGGAAAAATGGTCAGGGAAATTTGAAAAAATAGTCATGGAAATTTGAAAAAATGGTCAGGGATAGTCATGGAAAGTCAGGGATTTTCTTTAACCAATAGCTGTGGACACCCTGGTTTACCTCCTGCATTACTTTAGTCAGATCGCTTTGGCCGGAATTTATAGCATCCCTATTATTTTTGAAAATTTTATGAGTTTTGAGGTCGAACCTTAAAGCTTTATAAGTAATAAATAAGATTTTACCTGAATGAGACAAATCCGGAATATGGCACAAATCTGTATGCACCAGGTCCTAACGCTTTTTGTTAACATATCGTCTTTATGGTATACAGTAAACGGACTTGTTTACAGTTTACGCATGATGTACAAAAATCATTTTCATTATTATTTAACTCGATCACATTTGACAATGACTTTAAACTATAAAGCCTAGTTTATTGTCCAGGATTTGTTTGTTGACTCTTTATTAACACTAGACGCCTTTTCGTTACTACCACACACATATAGTATACCGGGTGGAAATTTGTAATACCACCTGGAGGGGAAGTACTCTTAATACTGTAGATAGAAAGTGTACTAAAGAAAGAAAAAAGAATACATTCCTTTATTTTTGAAAAGAAATAAAACTGCATTCATTAGATTTTGAAAATTCACCTTGCCCCACCCGGTAACGAACCGACTAAAATCTGCAAAAGTTTCACCCTGTATTTTATTGCACCGATCGGTAGGGTCAATTATAAGGATCAAATCTCTCTAACAAACTTCATAAATTAAATGAAAGGAAAACAATGAAAATTTAATTCAAAGTAAACGTTCTTGTAATGCAGACTCCTTTTCTTATGCGATATAACTGCGTGTGTGACGTAGTTTAAATATGGAATGTTATGTTACATTTGAAAATAGATTTTCATTTGTTATTTCACATAATAATAAGATTGTTTTTACAAATCATTTAACATTTGTTTCACGGTAAATGGCTTATCAAGAACAATTTGATTTATTGGAAGCTTATTTTTTAAATAACAAAGATGTGAATTGTGCTCTGCGGTGGTATGGAGAGAGATATCCAGGCCGACAGGCACCAACTCGGTTTGTACTGAAAAGAATGGTAGAAAAATTTAAAGAATACGGGTAGTTACAAAAAGCGACGGCAAACTTTTTCAGCAGAAACAACTTCGATTTTGAATCTAAATGTTTTAACATACTTCGAAGCATTTCCGAAGGCTTCAAGCAGAGATGCTGCCGAAGTAATTGAACATCCACACTCGCGTACTTCAAATGATGAAAAAGTATATATAAATGTATCGTGGATGGTCGGTGCTACAAAAATTGCATCCTGGGATTGTGAGAGACGACTACAATTTTGTCAAAACATGCTGAGAGAAATTGACGGTGACCCTAATTTTTTGAGTAACATTGTATGGTCCGACGAAACCAACTTCAGTAATAACGGCATGTACAAATCGCCGCAATAACCACTATTGGTCTCAAGTGAATCCTCTTCGTGTTCACGAAACTAACAGTCAAGTAAGATTTTCTTTCAACGTTTGGTGCGGAATTATGAGAAATATAGTTGATGTGTTAGTCCATGTGTACGAAGGTCACCTAAACACTGTAAAGTATTTAGACATATTAAGAAATGAGTTAAATGGTTTTCCCGATGAAAAGCGAAACCAAATAATTCTACAGCAAGATGGTGCTCCAGCCCATAACAGCAGAATCACTACTGCCTGGATTAATAACCATTTTAATACATGGATTGGTACAAACGGCACAATCAGATGGCCTGCAAGATCACCAGATCTCACCCCTTTAGATTTTTATTTGTGGGGCTATGTAAAAGATCAAATTTACATTAAATCGTATGCTAATGTCAACGAATTGAGAGTGGAAGTACAAAATACTATCAATAATATTCACCACAACACACTTTTAAAGGCTACCAGCAATGCAATCGTACGAAGAATAAAGGAGAATGCCCATTGTAGTATGGACTTTAGTATCGCCAAAAATGATTTTGTACCATAATGATTTTTATGATATATTGTAGATTTTTAACTATATATTCAATTATTAAAAACTATTTGACTCTATTTCGATGGGTAAAATAGAAATTAAACACCAAAGACTTTCAAGTTACGAATTTCTCCTATCATCATTTTTGATAATACCTATTTAATTGTAGAAGATTAAAATTATAAAATGATTAAGTCTATCTTATCCAATAAATATTACAACTATCCAATAATTCCTATAAAATAATTAATTTAAAAATAATTGTTTTAGCAACATTGATATTAGCTATCTGTATAAAGAAACTCTTAAAGCAGAATAATGACTAAAATATTAGAGAAAGCAGAAAAAAGACTAAAAAAAATTAATTGTTTTGGTATTCCTTTTACCCTTTCACGAGAGGACAGTGGAATGTATCGAATATATTTTTGACCAATCGATCCGATCGTTAATATATGGCAATACCGAAGAGACTATATATCAATGAAATTAGATAAATTAGATCCAGCGATTCATTCGATATTATCATTATGTGTTGTGTTTGTTATTTTCAATGGTATATCTATCAGATAGAAAGATTCTGTAGTAAAAAAGGTAGCTAGACTAGCGCTAATATTTAGACACAACTATAATTATTAGACGACATGTTTAGCGCAGTGGTCGATTGCCTT